>CM021766.1:75273489-75299760 GCA_011076525.1 Nettapus auritus
CTCCTCTCCTCTCCTCTCCTCTCCTCTCCTCTCCTCTCCTCTCCTCTCCTTTTTTCATGCCTTCAAACAACTTTCTCCGTGTTGTAGAGCAAGTAGTCAAGTGTAAACAGAACAGCAGCTTAACAAATACAGCTATTTAGAAGTGTTTATTATGATGAACCCCATAGAACTTTCCTTGCCTGCATTTCAGATCAAATATATACATTAAGAATAGTATTTTAAAGAGTATTCCTCCTATAAGTCTGAAACTTAAAACATACTGAAATGCACACCTACTTCATCATTTCCTTTGCAGTGTCTAACCACCAGTTTGCTCATAATTTTAGAAGATGTTTCTACTTTTGATTGTAAGACAACTTAATGAACCAGGTTTTTCTCTCCTTACTTTTCATTCTCTGAGAAGCAAATTCATTCATGAGCAAAAGCTTTGCTATACTTTGGAAATCAATTTTGCATGCTTCACCCAATGTTTCCAGCACGATTATACAGCAGATTTTGTAGTCTCACTACTTTATTTATGAAAATACTTAAATAATTTAAAAAATGTAAGGTTTGAAATGGTATGACCAGTTAGAGGACCCATTTTCTGTGATCTTAATTGCAAGACAAGTCTTTGTCAAAGCTGTTACATGTTGTATCCTGTTCTCTCTAATCCAGAGCAGAATAAATCTGGGCCCTTGAACTGTAACAGTAATTTTTAAATGATGTTGGAAGTAGGTCATATCAGTAAGTTAAAGACCAGAACAAGTAATAAAGAATCTATTATTTGTGTCCTGAACCTCCTCAGAAAATAAGAAACAAAGAGAGAAAGGAAGGAAGGAAAGAGGGAAGGAGGGGGGGGAGGAAGGGGGGAAGGAAGGGGGGAAAGAAGGAGGGAAAGGGGGAAATGAAAAAATCTGTAGCTATTTTGACTTCATTGAAGGCTCCCCTACTTACCGAAGTTAAGCAACAAATCTTTCTTATGATGGAGGTAGAAGAAATAGCAATAGGACCAAATATTGAGATCACAACTGAAAATGGTACTCTGACTTGTTTTTTTTCATTTAAAATGTGATGGGAGTAAAATGTCATTTCTTTTTTAGTACCAAACATAGTCTTTCTGATAACAATATATTTGCAAAAACTTTTGCATGAAAATTTGTAGATGCCAATTGGCACAATATTTTATTAAGATGTAGTTATTTGTTCAATAGGATTTCCAGAAGGTTTCAAAACTCAATTGACAATGAAATTAATAGGAGTTAAATGTAAGATTTTTTAGGTCTGTTTTCTGATGATCTCAGTATTTATCTTTCTCAACATTTATATACTAACATCCATTTAAAATCTGTCTCCAGATGTTTTCCAACAAAACACATTTTTTCACAGATATTGAAATGTAAAACAGATGAATTAGAACACAATTCTGACTGAGATAAATCTGTTTACAGAAAACGGTCAAACAGGTACCAAAATTTTAAGCAAAAATCTTGCTTCTGCTCTGCCATAAATACCCACAGTGCTGATGTCTCAAGAGCAAATCTACCTGGCAGAAGGATAGGAAAGGTTGTCTAACATTTTAAAAACTAGCTGAATGAAGTAAATCCAATGCAGAGTTGAATCTAATTCTTAGCAGACTAAAATAGTTTGTGAAATACACAAACAAGACACATCTGGGAGGAGGCTGTGTGATTGCTGCAGAATGCCATGCAGACACACTGTACATACACTGCATCCCATTGAGGTGCTGAGGCAAGATGGTGAGGAAACCAAGTGTCTCTGGAAAGTACAGGAGGTTTGGCAGTAACCAGAACTGAGATGAGGGTCTTCAACTCCCCTTTCTTTACTTATTGGAAAGAAAGAAACACGCTTCTTCTGTTTTTTTTTTTGTTTGTTTGTTTGGTTGTTTGGTTGGTTGGTTGGGTTTGGTTTGGTTTCTTCCCCCAAGAAACCTGCTGAACTTGTATGTTTTTTGTTTCTGCTGAAGAATTTCAAATGTATTGCTAAATTTGGCTATCTGATAAATAGTCTGATAACTTACACAAAGGATTCTTTTTAACTTTATTCAGGACTCAGTGAAAGTCTATGAGAAATATAAGCTACTGCTTCTATTTCTACCATTACCATTATCATTAAAAGAATTCACTGTAATTATGAGAGTAACAAAGTCTGAAGCCATTGTTAGTATTATATTTTTTTGATAAACAGCAATATCCACAGTATGATTCAAAGCCACTGCAGATTATGCTAATTTGGTATTCAAACTAAGGGATTCTTCTCATGGTATAGTGAGATATAGTATAGGCTGTGTACCTAAAATTTTGTACCTGTTCCAGGGAAAATAGCTAATCTGTAAAAAACACTTTGATCACCTGCTAATTCAAAATAGACCCAGCATGTACTTTTATTACTATATAGTATTTAGTTTTCAAATTTTAAATTAGTATTCCTGCTGTGCTTATTTGGCCAAATCCTTTTTGCTTTCTGCTGTCTTTCTGTAGATTTTGTAAAATATTTCATTTCTCTGTTCCCTCTAATCTCAATGGTATTGTTCAAAATTCACAATATTCATAATTTTCTCTACTAAAACACCTGCCAACACTTACAATGTTCTTGAACTCCTGTGTATTTAAATATATATTTATATATTCATTTTTGCTTTTCATTTTTCTTGAAGTTGTTATGTCCATTTTTTTGCTGATGGATGACCAGCCAATCAAATTTCTTTCGGTGGAGAGGTTATCCTGAGTACATCCTTGCTTGAGATCACAGTAGTAAAGATGAATTAAAGCATGATATGCACATCCTTCTGTACATGCTATTAAGAAAACCGAGTGTAAGGATCTTTCAGTTCTAAAGGCAGAAGGCTGATTAAAACAGCCTTTTAATAATCATTGATAATCTATTAATTAAAAAAAAAAAAAAAAAAAAAAAAGAGGTTGAAAACATTATATAGCTCGATCCTCCACAATGAAATGTGCTTATTTTACATGCTCACCTCTTATCATGAGATAGAGGATCTTGAACTCTTCTCCATAACATTCAGCAGGTCACATTCTCAGGTGATGTAAATGGCTTTTAAGAGTGTGGTTGAATTACTTGACAAATAACCTTCCCTGGAGCTGTGCTGTTGGAATTTTCACAGGTATGACTAATGTCCTATTTTTCATCTAGAAATTATTCCCAAACTATATCAGAGTGCATGATAGAGGATTAAAGGTATGGATAAATATAATAATCTAGTTTCTAACTGCTCAGTAGCAGTTTGATCAGCAGAATGGAAAGTAACATTTTACGTATTTGTTTATTAATATATTCAGATCACCATTGATTGCACTGAGTATAGAAGGATCTTTGGGTTGGCAGGAGCAAAGCCATGCTCTTTGTTTGAAAAACTTCCATTCCAAATCTGTTTTTGTTGGAACTTTTTAATTAGCAGTACAGTTTGAGGATATAAACACACTGTTGCACGCTACCATGAATGATTTTTTAACCTCTTTAAGTGTACCAGACATTGCCTTACTCCACAGAAAGCACACGGGAAAGTGTGTGTGCCTAACTGTTAAGGCAAGAAATGCTATAGCAGTGCTGGTGATGATAAAGGAAGACATTTTACACATGCAAACACCTACATTAATGGAAAACTTACTGATGATATCTCTATGTAGAATAATATACAAGGAAGTATATTTAACATGGATATTGCAGAATTAGAAATATTGTCCAATGCAGCAAAATGTTGACACCTGTCTGAAACTTGTAAGCAAATGAAGCAACAAATAGAAAAAAACATCCTGAGACTTCTGAGAGAAAGCCTTGAGAGTTTTAAAAGGCTATGTGAGCATTACAAGCAGAGATCCAAAGGGATAAGTTTGATGAGGAATAAATATAAATCTGTCAAGGGTGCAACCAAAAGGATATTAAATATGCTCACCTGTCATGTTTGGTTCTCAAAGAAAGAGGAGGAACAAGGCCTTAAGAAAAGGACAAGATTCAGAGAACTGGTGGAAATTGAGATCAGTATAAAAAAGACCCAGGAGGCAGACATAGTATATGAAGTAAGAAGAATAGTGATTCAGATAATTAGGAGAATTATTTTGTTCCTTTTTCTCTAAAGCAGCAGATGCCAGCTGCTGGAAGTTGAATATTAAACCTTGTGTCTCTGTGGTATGACTCAGTATAAAGAAACCTCAGTTGTAATATCATGAAACAATGTTCTTAAGAACATGAATGTTCTTATATTTCTTCTTCAATACTTTGCTAGGCTTTTACCACAGCTAGAGGCAGACTACAGGGTCCCAGCTGGGTCAGGCTTTGTTTAGTTTTCAGAAAAGCTAAGCCAGACTACATATGTGTTTTTTTTTTTTTCTTTTTTCTTTTTTCTTTTTTCTTTTTTTTTTTTCTTTTTTCTTTGTTTGTTTGTTTGTTTGTTTTTGTTTTTCCCTCTGAAATAAGTTTTCCTTCCATGAGGAATTCTGTCACTTGCAGTTTTTCTTGCAAGCTAAAATGTTTTAAAAAATTCTGGAATTTCTTCCAGAATGGAAATTCAGGGTTTTAATTACTATTGTTCACTTCACAATATGCACAGCTTAGCTGGCTGATGAAGGCAAATTTTAAAATCCTGTCAATAGTAAGTGTCTCTGATTTCTAATTCTTCAATAAGACCAGTTGCCTTAGAGATAGAATATCTCTGCAGTCCTAGTAGAAAGATTACCATCCTGAGATAAAGGGAAATATTAATTTAATTAGGTGTTCAGGGACATCTGAGACACAAGCAAATATTGTATGTTCTGAAAGCAGAAGCTCAAGTATTGTCATGGGTCTTTCATAAGTAACTGTCTTTTTGAATTAATACATTATTTTCTATATGATGACTTAATCAAATAGAAGCCATGTATTTTATATATATTTATATATCTTTATATGCACGGAGTGCATGTGTAGTGTATCTTTCTTCCTAAGGGTAATTATCTGTTTTGGACTAGATATTCATGTTCATATATGCAGATGTTATCTCTGTATATACATAGTTGATTTACCATGCCCTCATTAGCAACAGAAGCCTCAATTTCAAAGTGTCATAGTTAAACACCGGCCTGAGTTCTACACCCAGATCTGGGAAGACTAGACCACATTGACTGCTCAGTGCCCTCTTCTATCTCTACACAACCAGTTAGTCAAATAATGATGACCTGTTGTTGAGGGAGAAACAAAAAGAAAAGAGAGAAAGATGACATAATATTATCTGTTTTCCCAAATTATACTAATTAAATGTCTTCTTTATTTTTTATTGTGGAGAAACTGTTGAGTAGATGGATTCTGCCTTGTACAACATTGCTGTAAGCAGCCCCAGCCTTCCCTATACTGTAAGCAGTAGGAGCAGTAGACAGATCAGTCAGCCACCACCAGTCTCCCCATTCCTTCCCATGGTTGGAAGCAGGGCACTTTTCAGTGATTGTTTGTTTGTTTTTATTAAAGAATAACACAGAATACTGGACCCCATGCAGCCTGCTATCTACAGATTTCACAAGTGGCATTTTGTTTACTTAGGACTTCAGTGTCCTGAATCTGCCAACTGACACATTCCCTTAAAATAAAGGTTTGCCCCAAAGTCCCTTTCATTCAAATCCCTTTCTTTGCACCAGTTTGGGGTTTCCTTCCAGAGCTTCTTTCATTCCAGAAATTCTAGAGCCAGGTGACCTACTGATCTTTCTTGGCCTGTGGTCACTTGGCTAATATATTTTCATCTTTGATTTGCTGGTATAAGGAAACTAAACATATCACAGATTAAATCCTAGAAGTCTGTCATGTTATGACAGAAAGCAATTGGGTATTCCATTTTAGAAATATTTTCTTTCTCAGTTTGTCTATCTGTCCTTCTATCTAAATTCATACATGCACCTCTCCTTATGATTTTAGTATGTTTTTCTTATCTTCTAAGCACACACTATGGTCCCCAGTGTTATGGAGTTGCTGAATCTCATAGCCTGATAGAGGTGAGGCTGCTGCAGTAGTAGCAAAGCCAAGGAAGGATTCCCAGTAGGTACATATGAAAACACAAACATTATACATCTATCCACACAGACCAACATCACTGTGTCAATGGCTTTATACTGTTCCCCTCAACAGCAACTTAAAATGAAGGTCCATTAGTGGGAAACACATGCACACATAATAATTTGGATTCCTCCAGCAGCTGGGCTCAGACACTCAACCTACCCACTGGCACAGAACAGCCCTTTTTATCCCCTTATCCTTCTATGTCTCCCACCCCCTTTTTCCTCCTCAAAGCACCTTGATTGCTCCCTTTCTCCACCTTTGGTTCTTCCCCTAAACAGCCTATAACACCCTGTGCAATCCTAGAAGGTTCTTTCCCTGCATCCCATAACATGTCACATACTTGTGGACAGTGATCCCCCTCAGTAGGAAAGGTGATTTCCAGACCCATGGTGATGGGTGTCATATTTGGGGTTGAGGTTCTCCTGGGACAGCTGTGGGAAAAGCTGTAGGTTTATTGGAGTTCTCCTTCCTGATGCTGTGCCTCTGTGCACCTTCATATGTGTGGATGAGCTTTTAATCACATAACCCAACATCCACATCTTTTCTGCTTCTGCTTTAAATCTTTTGTTTGAAAACTATTCAGACAACCAAAAGAGATTGAGACATTCAAAGTGGTCTTATTCTTGGGTGTTAGTCTTTGCAAAGGCAGGTGAAGGAGGCTAGGAACAAAAATATTTAATATGCTATTATGTTGTGGGAAAAAAAAAAAAAAAAAAAAAAAAAAAAAAAAAAAAAAAAAAAAAAGCAAAAAGTTCCAGGAGCAACATTTGTCAGCATAGCAAAAGCAAGGTTGGATTTGATGTACTTAAGAGTGTTAGTAGCTTTAGTGGAATTCACAAGAAGATGAAATATTCACCATTGGGCTTGGGAGTATCAGTCTGGTGGTTTAAGGTCAGTTCTGAAGATGTAGCTGAGAAAGGCTAATTTTCAGTGTAATGATAAATCCTCCAAGACTATTATGACAATCTACTGCTGTCATTCTATTAGTCATCTCTTAGAGAAAAAACAAAACAACAACAACAAAAAACAACAACAAAAAACAAATCTCAGATGAAAATGTTACACAAAATTTATGATAGACTTTCAAACTTTGAAAAGATTCCTGAAAGTGCTTTAGAGAAATTTTGTGGCAATTTGATCCACTTGTTTGTTGCTTGCTTTATTGTAACCTTGGTACTGTAATCATGGCATTTGTTAACTAATAGTTAACTTAATGTTAACTATTATAAAGGAAGTTTCAGGGTGCACTCATGTCAGAACTTCTTGATTCAGCATTATGGTGTTACCCTACAACACACTGGGGAGATAGCTCCTCATACCTAACCCTGAAGGATGTTTTCCGCTGAGAATTCAGCTGTTCTGCAGAAAGACTTTTTTTTTTTTTTTTTTTTTTTTTTTTAAACATGCTGTCTCTATCTGTCATTCGGCATCCCATGATTTACCATTTCAATGAAACACTTATGTGATCTGCAAGCAGTTTCCAATCGACTGATATTTGGAAGTATAGGATGGCTCCAGAGGTTAGAATAAAAGCCAGATTGCTTTGTGGCCAAAGTCTGAAAAAAGACTGTTGTAGGTACAGTGAACAGACTACATTCAGATGCATGAATATTTCAGAAGTGGCCATTAATTTCAGTAGTGGAATAAAAAGAGGCTAGAGCATTGCCCAAGACTCCAGCCTTCAAAATCATGGCACTGTCTTTATACATTGCTAACTATGCCAGCTGTCTTCAAACTTCCTGTCCTTGTCAATGTCAATTGCATTTTGTCTCTTCCTTGCTATAGTGTTGCAAAAGTCAGTGCTTGCAATTCTTTTATCCACTGTGAGGAAAAGGGTGTTAAGAGCATGAAACAGCTTGGGAGAACACTATCTTCTCTTAGAACTTTCTTATCTTTGATGGCAATCTTAAATTGTGCTTCTCATTTGTTTTTTAATCTGCTATGACTTCTCATTTCACACTACTTAGAGTTTCAGAGAGAGTATCTATTTGTAATTTAAATACACCTGTTCTCTTGCATTTTGGTAATAGATTTCACTGTCAGAGTAAGAAGGATGTAGGCTGCTGTATATGAGTGTAGGTTTTTGTTTGTTTGTTTGTTTGTTTCTAGATGTAAATGTATGAAGTAATTGTACTGTGTGTATATTCTGGGCATTTGATTTTTTTGGTGAATTGTTTAGTTGGGTTCTGACCTCTTTCAGACAGTGTACATCATCTCTTGCTTCATCTAAATATATATATACACATAAATATATATATATGTATGCATCTACATCCATTTAACTCAAAAGATATCCTTGTGGCATGAAGAAAAAAATAAAATGAACCTGTTTATTCACTTCACATCTGTATCTGATAGAAGTAGATAAAGTTCTGTTACTTTGGAAATATACAAGAATGATAGTTTTAATATCTGAATTACCTTTTTTTTTTTTTTTTTCAGTTAGTTAATATTTTCCTTATCAGAGACTCTTTAAGCTGAGAAATGTATAAAGACAAAAGCATTTTGTAGTATGATGTGAAAGACTGATTTTGATTTCTCTCTTAAAATCGTTGCCTCTTGCTTGAAGTTATAAGTTACTGAATTACGAACATGTAAAATCAGAGGTAAAATTCAGGGGAAATATTGCTTATAGTCTTGTCCACATGAGCAGAAAGGCAATTTCTTTTTCTTTTTCATCCCTTTCTTTTTCATCCAAGCTTCTATTCTCCCTTGATTTCAAATTCTGTGATTATCAGTCAGAGAATCATAGACTATCCTGAGTTGGAAGGGACCCACAGGGATCATAGAATCATAGAGTCAAAGATTGGTTTGGATTGGAAGATACATCAACGATTATGTAGTTTGAACCTTCTGCCATGGGCAGGGACACCTCCCACTAGACCAGGTTGCTCAAAGCTCCATCCACTCTGGCCTTGAATACTTCCTGGGATGGGGCATCCACAGCTTCTTTGGGCAACCTGTTCCAGTGCCTCACCACCCTCACAGTAAATAATTTCTTCCTTATATCTAATCTAAATCTGCCTTTTTTTACTTTAAAATCATTACTATCCTATCACAACAAATCATGAAAAAGATCCTCTCTCTTGTTTTCTTGTAGGCTCTCTTTAGGTACTGGAAGGCTGCTATGAGGTCTTTCTGGAGCTTTCCCTTCACTGAACACCCCCAACTCCCTCAGCCTGTCCTCATAAGAGAGGTGCTCCAGCCCCCTGATCATCTTTGTGGCATTCCTCTGGACTTGTTCTAACACATCCATGTCCTTCTTGTGCTGGAGGCCCCAGAGCTGAACACAGGACTCCAGGTGGGATCTCACAAAACAAAGCAGAGAGGGGAGAATCACCTCCCTTGACCTGCTGGCCCTGTCTTTTGATGCAGAGAATCACCTCCCTCACCCTGTTGGCCATGCTGCTCTTGATGCAGCCCAGGATACAGTTAGCTTTGTGGGCTGCAGGTGCACAGTGCTGGCTCATGTTGAGCTTCCTATCAACTCACACCCACAGGTCCTTCTCCTCAAGGGTGCTCTCAGTCCATTCTGTGCCCAGCCTGTATTTGTGCTTGGAATTGTTCCCACCCAAGTACAGAATCATCTGGCTCTACACAGGACCACCCAGAAATCAAACCCTGTGTCTGAGAGCATTGTCCAAATGCTTCTTGAACTCCAGCAGGCTTGGTGCTGTGACCACTGCCCTGGGGAGCCTGTCCCAGTGCCTGACCACCCTCCCGGTGAAGAACCTTTCCCTAACACCCAGCCTGACCCTCCCTTGTCGCAGCTCCATGCCATTCCCTCGGGTCCTGTCACTGTCCCCTGAGAGCAGAGCTCAGTGCTTGCCCCTCCGCTCCCCTCATGAGGAAGCTGCACGCTGCCATGAGGCCTCCCCTCAGCTTCCTCTGCTCTGGTTTGAACAAACCAAGAGGCCTCAGCCATTCCTCATATGTCTTGCTCTCTAGAACTTTCACCATCTTCATAGCCCTACTTTGGATGCTCTCTAATAGTTTTATGTCCTTATCTTGTGGCACCCAAAACTGTACACAATACTCAAGGCAAGGCTGTACCAGCGCAGAGTAGAGCAGGACAATCACTTCCCTCAACCAGTGAGCAATACAATACTTGATGCACCTCAGGATATGGATGGCCCTTTTGGCTGCCATGGCACATTGACGTTTTTCAAATCTGCTATGGTGCCTGGTATCATATCTACCAGAAAAAGTGTTCTTTTTTTTCTTTCATACCACAGGAGAAATATATATGGGACATTTTTATACGTCAATATATACATATATATTTTTTTCTAGAATAAAAACTGAGATGCCATCTGGATAGGGCAGGCATCCTATCTTTCATATTCTTAACATATGAAATCTTCACAGTGCTCTATGAAACAACTTGGAAAGATAACATACATCTGACTTTGAATAAAAGGTAGTGGTCTATTGTATTTCTATTAATGCTGAATACGAACATACTTGAAATTAACAGAGCTCCACAGACTCTTGGCATCAACATAAAATTGCCTTTGAGAAATGATATCAAAGAAGGTTTTTGATGTAATTGGTATAATGCTTATATCACCTCTACTAATGACTATGCAAATGTGTTCCACAACAATAACCCTAGCTTTAACAAGAACAAATAATCCTTTTGGCTCTCCTTTTTATATGATGGTAAATTTTTCCAAGTATCCATATTATACCAAAATATAAAAAAAAACTTGGACATCATATCTTTTGCTAGTACAAATACAGATGGGCAACAGTCCTTTGATTTTACTGGAGTTGCATCACTTTACAGAAACAGAGATTTCCATTCTCAGAATTTCATAAAAAAGAGTATCATTTTTATTGTTCTTCTGACAACAAATGAGATGGAGTAGAATGTATTTCCATAGTTTAGAGTAAACACACTTGCCCTCTAAAATGTTGGATAACATCTAACTTGAAACCAGCTAACTTAACATCCATTCTCTGGGAAATTCTAACAGTGATTTTTGTTTAATCTGAAATAAAATGAAATATGAAAATGTTATATTTTTAATACTTTTTGTTGAGAAGAAAGGCAACAAAATTATTTACCTTATATACTTATATTATGGTATATTTTTAATATCTTTTGTTGTGAAGTAAGACAAGGAAATTAATTATCTTGTATACGTATATTTTGTGTAATGTAGAATTATTTGTTTAGATAAAGTTAAACACCATTTTAGTTTGTATTGTTCTGATATACTTTTATTGTGTTTTGTTGTTGGTGGTGTTTTTTTTTTTTTCCAATATATTGGAAATGTATCAATTTTGGCTGTTGGTGTATTAATGTGTTAAAATCAGTAAAACTCCCTAATATGCAAGTTTAAAAAAGAGGCATTTTTTCTTTTTTATTCTATCTTGCTGAAAAGAAATGTTTTCTCATCTTTTTTTTTTTTTTTTTTTTTTGGTATTTTTTTTTTTTTTTTAATTGACAAAATCTTTAAAATACCAAACTGCATTTTTAAAACTGTCATTCTGAGATTTTTTCATCCGGTTTTAATTTCATCTACCAAGAGAAATTGTCTCAACAGTCCAGAACTCCCAGTCTGTTTTGCCCAAGGTGTAATTACAGATGTTTGTTCTCTGTACACAAAAAGATCTTTAGGACTTTAGAACTCTGCTTAACTTTTTAAAATCTGTGTATTCTACTTACCTGGATCAAAGCTATTGACTCTAAAAGACATATCAGAACTGCAATTTTGAGAAAAACTAGTACGTTTGACAGATTCTAATTTAAAATCCTCTTATAGCTTTGCAAAATCAATGTAATTTAATGCAGCCTATCCAAACCTATGTTAGCTTTATATGATTCGAAACTAAAAAAATAAAAAATAAAAAAATAAAAAAAAGCAAAGCTATTTCTTACATACTCCTCTAGTCAGAGCAAGCTTATATCATATGATAAGATCAATGCTTTGAAAGGCACATATCTTCATGACTGCTTTGGATAGAGAAGCCAAAATTGAAGGAATAAAAAAACTAAAATAAAAACAACAAAAAAAAAAACTGTTCTCTGGCATGAATTTACTGTCAAAGATTTTAGGGTAGGAATAGCTAGGGTTAGAAAGATCTATGCCCCTCAGTCCCTCAGTTCTGGTGACTAAACATCCTCCTATAGTGTGGTGCCCTCATGACCATGTTTGTTAGCATGGCAGGTTATGCTAGCCCAGCTGTACAGCTGTATATATACTTTTTTTTTTTTTTTTTTTTTTTTTTTTCCTAATTATTTTTCCAGCTCTGAATCTTTTAGACATTGTGAGTGCTGCTTTGGCATACACAACTGCTGCCCGTTTCAGTCCTGCACGGATCATTTGGAAACTTTTGACAAGGGAAAATGTAATAAAAAATCATTAGAAGAGGAAAAAGGAAAAAAAATGTGTCCTGAACTTTGATGTTGTAACAGGCAGTCATGAAAAGCAATGTAACAACTCTTTTTAAAGAGAAAGGAGTCCTGTTTCTAGGGCTCTATTTTTTATTATTATTTATTTGTTTTGTTTTTGTGTATGGCATGTTTTTTGTTTGTTTGTTTTATTGTGAGGGTGGTATTACAAAATCTGTGGCAGTATCACCCTCACCTTCACTCTTACCCTAAGCAGTGAAGCAATAAAATATTGGTTATGTTAACTAAAGAACGAGTTTTGAAAACTGGAGAGGAATGAAAGACTGGGAAAACAAACAAACAAACAAACAAACAAAAAACATAAATAGTCATGATGTAAGAGGCTATGTGTTCAGAGAGGGCTAACGGCTAACTTTCTACAGTGAGAGACCGGAGTACTCAAGGTATTGTCTGCTCTGAACCAGCTCTAGGAAGAGTTTCTGTTGCTATGAATTATGTAGGAATTCTCTGTAACTAGCCACCTGACCTAAGCAGTAACATTAACTGAAATAATACTTAATGGAGGAAAGGCAGCTATAGTTCCCAGGTAGAAAAGGTGTGGAGGGCAGTGAAGGACCAGGTATCTTGGAGGTTTTTTCCAACCCTAATGATTCTATGATTCTAAGATGGTAAAGACATGCTACTTCAATGGCATACCTCTTTAGCATCTATGTGTGGACCTTTACCTCTGTGGCAAGGACAGAAAGTCATACCAAGAACTTTAAAGGATGAGGAGAACTTGTTTAAGCTTAGATGATGCAATTTCAGCTTTCCTTCTTTGTTCTTTCAAGTTATGTATGCATCTTAGATATGAGGAGGTCAGAGAAGCTAAAAGACACAGGGCCTTAACACAGACATAACATGGTGATGTTGCTTAGACATGTAATAGAGGGAGGTTAATGTCAGGAATACTACTGCCAATATTAGTACCATTGGTTCATTCAACTTTTGGCTGATAAGTTATTGCACCTTCCTAGAAGAGAGGTAAAGCCAACCCTGTGCCTCTTCCAGATGAAAGCCTGGAATGTGTGACTGGTGAGATTAATACAATACTCACAATTATATATATACATATATGTATGTGTATATATATATCACATTTTTTCTATTCCTTTCAGGAAGAATTGCTCCTAGTTTAAGGCTTCTGAGATATAGTTCACTATTAACACCAGACTGATAAATGAAGTAGCTTGCTAGTTGGGCTTCTTGTGCAAGGAATGAATTAGAGACCCTTTTCCCACAGGAATGGACTCCGCTGTCAACAGACTCTGTTGTCATTTGATCCATGAGTGGTCCCATGCAGAGGACTATCTGTGACCATGCTGCATGATGCAGGAACATGTGTGATATCCTTCACAGTGCTAAGCAGAAGGCTATCACTGCCTCATCAGTGGATATAGGCCCATAAGTGCAATATTCTTGCATTTCTGGTGTCCCAGCATGGGGCAGATCAGTCTGTTTTGAGATTTTTCCACATGCCTTCTAGAACCAAGAACTTTACTACTTCTGCCCTCTTCTTGATCTGATTTGAACATTGACTGGCTGAATAAAGGAGTTATAGAGACTATTTTAGATATTCTCCAAAATGCTAAGTATTTATTATTTTGTGTAGGAGCCTGCCTGTGAGTCCTTCCCAACAAATGTTTGTCTAACTGGCTTTTAAAAGACTGTCAGCAGCAGAGCCTTCTGAAGACATAGCCTCTTACATCACGACTATTTATGGTTTTTTTTGTTTGTTTGCTTGTTTGTTTTTTCCCCAGTCTTTCATTCCCCTCCATTTCTCAAAACTCATTCTTTAGTTAACATAACCAAGCCTTCCCTGGGAATCTCTTCCAGTGTTTGTCGTTTTCCAAAGAACCAGTGATAGGAATAGAGTGAAAGTCCTCATCTTGTGCCAGGGGAGGTTTAGGTTGGAAATTATGATAAGTTTGTTCTCAGGAAGAGTAGTCAGGCATTGGGATGGGTTGCCCAGGGAGGTGGTGGAGTCACCGTCCCTGGGCATGTTTAAGGAAAGGTTGGACATGGTGCTTAGGGACATGGTTTAGTGGGTGACATTGGTGGTAGGGTGATGGTTGGGCCAGATGATCTTGGAGGTCTTTTTCAACCTTGATGATTCTATGATTCTGTTATCAATCTGGTTAGATCAACAGCTTGATCCAGTGATAGATGTTTCGTTCTATCAACTGCTGCAGTGGAAATAAAGACAATTTTAGACCAAGGCAGGGCCTAGAAAAACTTTCCATATATTTATGTTCTTATGAAGATAAAAACATTTTCTTTTGGGCACTGTCTTATGAACAGCTAGAGTGACTTACGTGATCTAAAGCAGTAAAATATCACAAATTTAAAAATAAATATGTAAAAAATAATGATTTTTTTACTATAGTTGATATAGAATTCCAACTTTTTGATACAATAATTTACCTGTCATAACATTAATCTATTAAATTTTAAGTCTACAATCCTCCACTGTTTCTTCCCTATAAGCTAGTTCTATGCCAGAAGAACTCTCTGTGTTCTTTACAATAAGCATTTAGTCTGGTAATGCAATAGGTGCACTAATTAATGTAATCAAAACCATAAGCCATTACTGTGAGCTTGAAACAGGCAATTTAATGGACTGAGTTTTATGCAGTTTCTAATGAAAGTTGACCCCTTCGGTTAATCAGAATTCAGAGTAATACAACACTGTCTAAGTGTTGCATAAAATTCTTTACCAGATGCTGGCAAATGGACTGTGGTTAAAGGAATGGGGAGGAAATAAATAAAATGACCTCACAATAATAAAAAATCCCACATAAAACTTCATCATATGCACTTATTCAGTTTACTTATGTGACACTATTCAATATGTTTTAGAGAAGAAACTTTCTAAAAGATCATGGAAATCCACAATTGCAAAAATGTGTGGTATTTTAATAAAAGCACTACAAGTCATTGCCTGGCTTATTAGATCCAATATAGTTCTTCCACTTAGACTTCAAATAAACTGTTATTAGTTAAGAAAAGTGCCCTAAAAGTACTTCACATCCAAGGAGTAATTTCATGCCAAATGTATAACTGGTGAGATATGAAGATGAAGTATTCAATGTTTTTTTATTATTACTATAATTATTTATTTTAGCTATATTCAGTCATTTATCATTTTGACTGTCAAATGCATCGAATGTTAAGAGAATGCACGCTAGCCTTGCATTTGTAGAAGAAGTTGCATAAATATTTCTAAAAGGAAGTATTGAAACATTGAGGCAATCCTAAAAATATAGGAAGTTCACAACAAAAATCATAACCTGGAGAAAATAAGGAAGAGACTGCTCCAGTGAGGTAACAGGAAATGTTACTAAAGATCTGAATTTACGCATACAGGACTGGTCTTAATTCTTAATCTTAATGTAGCTTTATTTAACTCTGGATTGTATCAGATTAATATATTTTTCTTTTTCTCTTAACTGTAAGTGCTGGAAATTTGTGGATGTTTGTTTTGAAGGTTTCTATATATTTTTTTCCTTTTAACTGAAAGTATAATTCTTTTATTTATTTTTTTTTAAGAAAATGTAGGGCAAAAATAACCTTTTGACAATCATTTTCTATTCCCAGATGATAAAATAAAGAAAAATAAAAGCAGTTCTTTACTTTCAAATCACAGCAAGAAAATCTGTGCCTTAGAAACACTATAATAATTCATAGGACAAATGTCTGATTTTATAAGTATCATCTTCTGTGATTTTACTTGTGAACCACACATTCATTGTTACCACGGTTCATATATGATCTGCTTCTGTATACCTCCTCACTTCAGAATCTTTACTTACTATGATTTTCATTTATGGAAAAGGTGTATATATATATTTAATCAGAATTATGCATCATTTCAGGAACAAATGATCCATATTTCTAATGAGTTTGATAAATGAAGATGATCACCATGCCTATATTTAATAAAAGTATGTGTGAAAAGAAATAGTCACAGACAGTCTGTGACTGAGTAGCCTGTAGCCATTTCTTAAATGTAACTAATTACTTTGGAGTAATTAATTATTTATATCTTAAGAATACAAAGAACTCTCAGAAGAAAAAAATTCTCAGTGCAAGTTTTCTAACATAATGCACAGTATTTACCCATGCAATGTCAGCACTGAAAAAGTCCTGAAATCTCTTTAGTATAGTTTCTTTTGGATTTTGAGGTTCAATTATTTTTCTACTTTTTTTTTGGGGGGGGTGGTGGGGGGGAGTTGGGTTGGGAGGCGAGGGTGAAATTGAAAGAAAAAAGTTGCTTATGAGCTTTGGGGATTTACAGTTTTGTCTGTATTTCTATGCATTTCTATGAGTTGTTTTCATAATAAATTAAAATGTTTCAAAAGTATTTACCTTTACTGGAAATAAAAATAAATTCAGAAAACTGCTAATTTAAGGGCTGAGCCATGAGCAGATGAGCAGACAAAACCCAGCATAAGTGGAATTTACAAATTTTGTAGTCTCCTAATGGAGGCAGAGGTTGAATAGGCATTTTGGATTTGGATCAAACAATTGGATTTGCAAAGAGCATGGGATTGATAAAATTAAATTCTTAAACACTAGTGTTCAGATATGTCACAATCAAACAGTTCCTCTGAAATTTCAAATAATATTAATCATGTGATGAAGAAATCTCCGGACATAACTCTTTACAGTGGATTTAATCTTTCAAGTGATTTCTCCAGGAGAAAATGAAATGCAAGAGGATATTTACCCCACTGGAAGTTAAACAACTTCATTCATTTAATTGAGTTAACTGAAATTAACTGTGTGAGTAAAGCCAGATTTGACCTCTTTGTCTTTCTGTAATTCTGAAATTACAATTAGTCAGGTAAGAAAGCTGTTGGGTACGAAAACAGTCTCTGTTATCTTGTGTAGAAACTGCAGAGAGCTTCAATAGCATCATACTGTTCCTAGGCGCTTATAATTGGCAGGAGACTTACAGTAATTGTCAGCTCCTTCCTCTGTCTTGTTTCACAGAGATACTCGCGAAACTGTCGCTATAGACAAAATACAAATATGTGAGTGTAGGAGGGCTTATACTTTAGAACTGTGATTTTAGGTTAGCTTGCCTTAATGTCTTTTCCTGAAGGAAAGCCTCCATTTTTTATTTTTAATTATTTTTTAACAGGTATTTATTTGTTTAAGTAGCATGTTTAGCAGGTGAATATGGTGTAAACTCTTTAAATCTTCTCTTGAATACACTCATAGAATAAGAGACCTGGCAAACTGCACTTCCTTAGGGAAAGGACTCTCCAACAAATGGAAAGATTCTCTGGATTCCATTCCTTCTGTTTTCCAGACATATCAATCCAGTATTTGTTTGCCTTTCCACTTTGAGGACTTGACTAAGATGACTCTGGAATGGTCTTCAGAACAAAATTGAATGAAATTACTGGGAAAAAAAATGTATTATCAAGGAAAAGAAGGTAGCACAGGCAAACATGGTGCTACATATTTCCTTACCTAAACATAATTTCACTATCTCCGGCTGTATCTGTCTCTACCCTAGTTGTGCTTATTCATGTGTCTATTTGTAGGTTCAGTATCAGCATTTCCCTCCAGGCATCCTTCCACTGAGTAGTCAGGGGCAGACAGAAACATCCCAAACCAGAGACATCACCATTGCTTCCCAATGAACCTAGTCAGTCTTATTTAACTGAACACAGTATTATTCCTTAATAGTTTCCTTTCGTGCAGCACCTAGAGGTAAATACTAAGATAGAGATAAAATACTAAGGAATACATGGGTAGATGGCTAAAATACTAACATGCATGTTTTTGAAATACATATTTATTGCATTTTTCACTGCAAACAATGAGAATATATTTTTTTTTTTCCCCAAAATAGGTACTTGTAGTGCTTTTTTATAAGCACCTGGTGAGAAAAATCAATCAGTGCATAAGCTGAGAATGAGAGCAATAGTACAGTGACAGAAATTGCATTTTAAGGAAATGGATATGTTATCTCAAATCTGGAAGGCAAAATTGTGTACAGCCTCATGCTCTCACTTTAAACAATGCAAACTGAACAGGAACAAAGTTGTACTCTTACAAGAAAATAAATCAATACTAACCAAGTTTGCTACTTTACAGAATCACAGAATCATCTAGGTTGGAAGAGACCTCCAAGATCACCAAGTCCAACCTCTGACGTAGCACTAACAAGTCCTCCACTAAATCCTATCACTAAGCTCTACATCTAAACGTCTTTTAAAGACCTCCAGGGATGGGGACTCAAGCACTTCCCTGGGCAGCCCATTCCAATGCCTAACAACCCCTTCAGTAAATAAGTTCTTCCTACTATCCAACCTAAACCTCCCATGGCGCAAATTTAGCCCATTCCCCCTCATCTTGTCACCAGGCACGTGGGAGAATAGACCAACCCCCACCTTGCTACAGCTTCCTTTAAGGTACCTGTGGAGTGTGATAAGGTCGTTCCTGAGCCTTCCCTTTTCCAGGCTGTACAACCCCAGCTCCCTCAGCCGCTCCTCAGAAGACTTGTTCTCCAGACCCTTCACCAGCCTCGTTGCCTTTCTCTGGACTTGCTCAAGCACCTCCATGTCCTTCTTGTAGTGAGGGGCCCAAAACTGAACACAGTACTCAAGGTGTGGCCTCACCAGAGCAGAGTACAGGGGGACAATCACTTCCCTAGCCCTACTGGCCACGCTGTTTCTTATGCAAGCCAGGATACTTTGTGAATTTAAGTATTCATCTCCCCCGGCTCACTTTTCTTGTATGTACATAGGGATGATGAACCACTGAATCTGTTCAGATTAGTGCAATAATAATAACACAAATTATTCTTCAGGAAAGCCTTTTCCTTCCTGAACTTTCTCTAATTAATACCAGTTGGTCCAAACATCTAAGCACTATGGACAAATTCTCAGCACTCTGGAATGAATATTATCAGTCAATACAACAGTAAAACATGCTCAGAGAAATATGTAGAAGCTATGAATCCAAAATAGATGGAATTATTGTTCAAAGATAATAGAAAATATACAACACAATAGTCAATATACAGACTGATGTATAACTCTAGAGAAGCTACACTGTTTCCTTGCATTGTCTTTATGGTCTAGAAAATAAATCAATCCTATTCCTTAGCTCTACTTTCTCTAAAAATTTTATTTTTTTCCCAGAATGTGAAGTTTGCTGTGGACTAGGTTCTGATCTCTAACAAAAGTTTAAATCCTAACAGCACTAAAAAGTTACAAAAAAAGTTACAGCTGCAACTGGAAGCTGTAAAATCTGGTCACCAGGTAAATCTTCTATTCAGACCTTTCGTTATTGCTATGTCATGCTTTCCTCTAATTATGTTGACATAAAGTCATATATTCACACCTCTCTTTTCTGGCTCAACCTACTGTTCCTTTGTGTTTTTTTTTTTTGTTTGTTTGTTTGGTTGGTTGCTTTTTGTCTGTTTTTTTTTTTTTTTTTTATGTTTTGTTTTGTTTTCATGTTTTCTTCGGATTTTCACACTAAAAGACTGTGGGGATGTTTATAAAGCATCCCTTTTCTAAAACACTCATCTTGGAAATGATTGAATTATCTAGCAGAATACTTGCTGGAATAAAATAAATGTATATAGCATGAAAGAAAGAACTATTGTACATTTTCTGTCAGCTACGTATGTCATGTTCTGCACATTTAAAATGATGAATGCCTGCTGTTAAGTATATATATATATTAGGATAAATCTATTTTACAAGAAAAAATCATGAGGATATATCTAAACTTATTATTTAGCCGGCTTTTTTAACTCTTCATGTTAGGAGTAGGGGAATTCTCAGAAAGTGTGCTGTGAACTACCTCATTCGTAATTAATGAAGACATATAAATAAAGCATACTGGTTCTGCTATGTCATTATTTAAGGGGAAAAAAAATAATGGTGATCTCCAAGGATTAGATTATGTTTCATGTATTATGTTTGTTGTTTAATTATTGTATTAATTAGTGCTTTTCTTCTCATTCTGCAGTCCCAAATATCTTCTGCTTAAAATATATATTAAATATTTTCATTAAGTTGGAATAGTTCCCAACTTGACTGCACAATTCTGAAAAAAATCTCAAATGAATGAGTTTGCCAAACATCACACCTAGTGTTGGAGATGTGAGATTATCAATTTTTTAAAGAAAATAGCAGCTGAAAACTGCCCACAGTTTTGTATTCAGCTGATGTACAGAAATTTCTTGTCTTTCATATTATTTTCAAAAGCCTTTGAACCTCTCAGACTTGCAAAACAACACTGAAAATTGATCTCTAAAAACATCAGAAAATGGTAACTAAAAAGAGTCTATAACAACCCTTTATAAAGTTTAGGGGGGTTGTTGTTTTTGCTGTTGTTTTCTTTTCTCTTTGCTTTATGGGCTGACCTCATGACTTTTTCATGGTGAGTGTGTGCTACTGTCATCAGATTTAATGGGCAGCAGACAGGGAAAACATAATACTGAATTATGATCTAGTGTGTCACAGAGGCCTTTATTCATGTCCTGGTCTGCCTTTTGTGTGAATTTAACAAAATATTTTATTTATTTATTTATTAACAATTGTATTCCAAGTTCAGGCATATTTTTAATCTTTTTTTAATTTTTTAATTTTTCTCTTCCTTCATTGAAGGAGCATACTTCTAATTCTTTGTAATTTGCATGGCAAATTACATTGATAGAGCATAGATCTCCCATTAACAGAATCTATTTGCCTTAATTTTAAAATAAGCTGCCTTTAAACCCATCAAGCTGTCTTTCAATGTGCCTTCTCAAAATAGAGAGGTTACTTTTCCTGCTTGTCTTAGCAAGGTTAAAAAAGTGAGGGGGGAAAATAAGAAAATAAGAAAAAAGAAAATAGACTAGTATCAATGACAAAATCTTTATGCTTTTGGGAAACACTGTTCTCAGAATGTTAATATATAAATGTCTTCAAATGAGGACTTAAAAGTACTTAATGGTTTTGTATATCAAACTGAAAAATTGCTTGTATTCAGAATAAGAGCAATGTAAGTTTGAGCATGGAGCTAGCTAATAGATCATTTTGCACAAGATTAAACCTCCTTAAACTTGCAGGAATAATTGATGCAATGTTATTTTTAAACAACTTCAGCCTAACTAATTTCTCAGTCTCTGTATGGCACTAGCTAATAACTATAAATGTACTTTTGAGACCTTTATTTAGATTTAAAGGGAAAAAAAATAAATCCACGTTACTTCCTAAACCCTGAGGGAACTGATATGGGGAAACAACTCCAAGTTTGTAATACCTATTTTCTTTAAAAAAACTGCAATTTACATATAAATTTGTTTCTTATACACAGCCAAAAAAAAAAAAAATAAATCCTACCAGTATGCATTTCTATTTCTGTTACTGGTGATTTATTATTTTGTGTTATCCTTAAATCATAGATATTAGGATTAAGAATGACCTGTTGGGTCATCTGGCCCATCTTTTTAAGATTACACTTAGAATTTTTTTTACAGGTTCTCCCATTATTTCTGTCTGTGGTATGCTTTGAATATTTTCAATGATAACAGCTACTTTGTCAGGTTATTCCATTTTCTAATTGACCTCATTGTTAGAAAGTGTTTTTTTTATTATTTATTTTTTTATTTATTTTTGTTTTTTGGCCTCCATTTTATTAATTTCAGGGCATTAATTCTCTTTTTATTTAGAATGGCAAATTAAACTAAAACCTTTTTTTTTTTTTTTTTTTTTTTTTTTTTTTTTTTTTTTTTGGTAACTCCTGGAAGGTACTTATAGATATTAGATATTATTTCCTGGATATCAGGAAAAGATTCTTCACTGAGAGGCTTGTCGCACACTCAGGCTCCCCTGGGACATAGTCACGGCACCAAGCCTGTCGGAGTTTAAGAAGTGTTAGGATTGTGCTCTTAGTCATATGATCTGAATTATTGGGTAGACCTATGTGATGCCAGGAGCTGGTCTCGACAATCCTTTTGGGTCCCTTCCAACTCGGGATATTCTACGATTCAATGATTCTATATTTATTTTATTGCCACTTGCTTTTTTTCTCCTTAGGCTGTACAAATGCTGTCCTCTTAACCTCCCTCCAGAAAGTTCTAAAACTTTTGTTGTCTTTCTTTCTACTGTAATGATGTCTTTTGTTTTTTCTTTTATAACACAGAAACCAGAATTATACAGTGCTCCAAAGGCACCCTCAGCAATGTGTTATATAAAGAAAAATTAGATTTGCAGTTACTGAAGTGCATTAGAGTAAGATTTTAATTTGTTTAAAAAGTATTAGAAACTGACCAATTCTAGATGTGCCAAAGGCCTATATATGTTGTCACATGATTTCTACTATGACAGAAATTGTACCGATGGAGTAGGCATATTGTTTTCAACATTATTTCACTAACTCTTGTTGAAGGTGCTTCTCCATAAAGGTTTGGTTGTGGAATATTCTGTAAAATAAATAAATAGATAAACAAAAAAACAATAACAAAAAAAAAAAAAAAAAAAAAAAAAAGAAACATTTTGTCACAGTGCAGTGCTATATTTATTATAGCTTATATTTTCTCTTTCATGACTAATACTCAAAACTGACTATTACGGCATGCAAGGCCATTGCAGAAGAAGAAACCACTCACTTTTATGGTAACAAAACTGTATTATTATACATCTGTCTATAACAACCAAACAGCAAGCAACAGTGTTTTCATTATCATATAGACTTGCTAATATCAATTCATATGTTGCTGCTTTCTTATATACATGCTGCAGTACACATGTGTATGTAGATGCACTTTTTTTTTCTTTTCTATATGTTTTAAAAGGCCACTTAGATATTGTTCAATGTAAGGGACTGTCATTAAAGTTCTTGATCCTAATTTGAATTGCATTTTTCTTCTTTCTCTTATATCTCTAAGTTCTACTGAAATGAACCTTGTTTGAGCCCTAAGGAAGCTCACTATATAGATCTAATGGTGTTGCAGCAAAGCTGATGGCAAGATGCAAGGTTAGCATTGTCCATGCTCTTATGAAGGGTTACTGAATGGAAATCTGAAATATGGTCTTTTACGTCTGTTTAGAATTTCTTGGTAAGAAACATAAATATGTTAATATTTTTATAGCAGGCAAGTGTTTTTGCCACCTGAAAGCACCACTTTATGAGACTGAAAATTCTCCTTTTTTTTTTTTTTGTTGGAAAATGAATAATTTTGGATTTGAAATTAATTATATAAAATAAGTTTATTTCCAAAATGAATAAGTTCAAGAAATGTCTTATTGAAATAAGACTCGACGTTTTGACAATATCACTTTCCTGTTACTTATATATACTTTTAGACCTTTCATGTCTTTCAATATCTTTGCAGTCTAATGGCTCACTGCTTGTCTGATACTTTTTGCTTTTGACCAGAGACATGCCAGATCTTTGTCATATTTTTTTTCCCATGCACATCTTATTTTCACCTTCTTTCCCAAGCTTTTCTGCTCTCACTTGTCTTTTTCATTGTCTTTCACTCATCCAATGACTCCTTCTGTCTTTATTATCACCATTTGTAACCTAATCCTGCCACATATGGAAGGATTGGGATGCTTCCATTCCTTCCAGTAATTGTCAGGCTTTTTCGTAGTTAACAGGCTTTTTCACAGTTAACTGACCTATCCAGCTAAGGATTCAAATTTTCTCCTTTCCTGCATTTTCTATAGTCATGCATACTAATACAAGGAGGATGCCCACTGTTACAAGACCAACATGGAAAAACTTTGTAGTACTTTGCATTTGATCTTCATCAGATGTAAGCAACAGCAAGTTCTGAATATACTTATCTGTTGTTCCTTCTCTTTCCAGCAATTCAAAATTACTGAATAAAAACATCATTTATATTAAATATAACCTAAAGCCACATTTATAAGAGTCAAATTATCAGAATCTTAGTAAAACACCTCTTCAAAGCAAACAATAAAAAATATCTTAAGTTTGTGATTTCATTTATAAAGTGTTACACACTCTTTTGCAGTCAACAAGTTTCAAATCATGAATAGAATTTGGTGACCACATCATTGTAATAAAGTATTAATGCAAACAGAAGTTAGAAAAATCAATAGAAAATAAATTAAACCGAAAACCCCAGATCATCCACTTCAACAGAACATATAACTTCCAGTTTTCATATTTGGTTAAATATATATCAAAAAAAGGCCACTCACACACACACACAAAAAGTAACATTCTCTATGTTGCAAATGCAAACTCCTGTTTTAAAATCAGTTAAAGTCTAGTAAGCGCCACACATACAAAAATTCAGAGTGTCGGTCCCTTTTCTACTTAATTTATTTTATATTGTCAGCAACTCTGTTAAATAATATGTTTCAGTGGTTTCACTCAGGTGGGCAGCTGAGCTCCACCACAACCACTCTCTCATTCCCCTTCCTCAAAGTGAAAGGGGGAGGGGGGAGAAAGTACGATGAAAAGGGCTTAAGGGTTGAGATAAGGACAGGGAGATCAGTCTACAATTATCATCACAGGTAAAACAGACTCACTGTAGGGAGATTAGAAAAAAATATTGCCTGTTAATAACACACTAGAGCGATGAGAAACAAAGAAAACAAACTAAAAACACTATCCTTCTATCCACCCTCTTCCACCTTCTCCCTCCAAGTGGAGGAACATGGAAAGGGGGCTGCAGTCAGTCCTTAATGCTTCATATCCGCAGCTCCCTCATGGACATTCTCTGGCCTTGCTTCACATGGGTTCCCTCCCATGGGATGTCATCCTTCCTAAACTGATCCTGCGTGGTTTTCCCACAGGTAGCAGCTCTTCAAGAACTGCTCCAACACGGGTCCGTACCACAGGGTCCATCTGACAGGAGCAAACTGCTCCAGCATGGGTCCCCCATGGGCGGCAGCTCCCCCTAGACCCCCTGCTCCTGCGTGGGCTCCTCTCCACGGGCTGCAGCTCCGGCCGGGGCTTGTTCCTGCAGGGGCTCTCCATGGGCCACAGCCTCCTCAAGGCCACATCCACCTGCTCCACTGGGGGCTCCTCCACCGGCTGCAGCATGGAGATTTGCTCTGCTGTGGGACCCATGAGCTAGCTGCAGGGGGACAGCCTGCTCCACCAGGGGCCTCTCCACAGGCCACAGGGGAACTGCTGCTGCGTATTTGGAGCACCTTCTGCCCTCTTCTGCACTGCTCTTGGGGTCTGCAGAGATGGTCTCACTCCTTTCTCTCCCAGCTGTTGTTGCACAGCATGTTTTTGTTTGGTTGGTTTTGTTTTTGTTTTCCCCTTTCTTAAAACTGCTCTCCTAGAGGTGCAGACAACATCGCTTACTGGCTCAGCTCTGTCAAGCAGCAGGCCCCTTTGGACCCAGGTGAACCTGACCCTTATCTAACATGGGGCAGCTGCTGGACTCTTCTCAGAGAGGCTACCCCATGCAGTCCCTCGCTACCAAAACTTTGCCATGCAAACCTACTATATATGTGGTCCCTAACTCTGATTTGGAAATCTTCTAAATGTGAGAATAAACCTCGAAATATCTACTTGCAGCATTGGTCTGGTATCTCCTGTTGACTGCAGCCTGGATGGTGTTTTTGTACATTCTCTGAATATCTATATATACATAAAAATATCAGATAACTTTAGACAGCATAATAAATCAGTTGTTCATACCCATTCAACTCTTTAGTATACAATTTCACAAAAAAAAAAATATAACTTGGTGACAGCAATGTTTTTTTTTTTTTTTTTTTTTTTTTTTTCCTTTTTCCCTTTAAAAATAAGTCCTTCTGCTATCTGTGGGATTAAAAAAAAATAAAATAAAATAAAATAAAATAAAATAAAATAAAATAAAATAA
>CM021766.1:75299770-75387463 GCA_011076525.1 Nettapus auritus
AAAATAAAATAAAATAAAATAAAATAAAATAAAATAAAATAAAATAAAAGAATTTCAGACAATCTTCACAAAGCTCACTTCCACAAAACCTCTGCAGTAGAGGCTAAAAGCTTATATGGCCTATATGTAATGAGATCTGAGCTACCTTTAAAAGTCCTAGACTGGAGGAGGTTGTGACATAGTGGAGGAAGTAGAGACTGCAACTAGAGTACTGCATATGGGTCTGAGGCCCCCAGTCTAAGAAGGATGAGGACCTGTTAGAATGGGTCCAGAAGAGGGCCATGAAGATGATCAGTGGGCTGGAGCACCTCTCCTATAAAGAAAGGCTAAGACATCTGGGGATGTTCAGTTTGAGGAAGAGAAGGCTCACGGATGACTTCACTGTAGCCTCTCAATACTTAAAAGGGGATTTGAGGGGTTGGAGAGACATTTTACTCAGACAGAGAGCGATAGTACAAGGGGGAATAATTTTAAACTAAAAGAGGGGAGATTTAGTTTAGGTGTTAGCAGGTAATTCTTTACTCAGGGAGTGGTGAGGCACTGGCGCAGGCTGCCCAGAGAAGCTGTGGATGTCCTGTCCCTGGAAGTGTTCAAGGCCATGGATGGGGCTTTGAGCAACCTGGACTAGTGGGAAGTGTCCCTGCCTATGGCAGAGGCTTGGAATTAGATGATCTTTAAGGTCCCTTCCAACCCAAGGCAATCTATGAGACTGCGACTGAAAAGGCAGATAGTCGTGTATGCATGTCTGTATCTGGAAGATCTCTTTTTAGTACCATTAAAGACAATGCTTATAATGCTATTTGACGGGGGGTTAAAAGGTTCAACTCCCCCTGATTAATACTTATGTAGACAGTAAATTATTTTTTCTGCTGCTAAGTATCGTGTGCTGACAGTAAGGGGAAGGGATAAATAAACATACTCTGCTTTAATTGGTAATATTTTGCTAGGCTTTCTCAAAGCCTGAGATACAAAACTCAAGAAGTATATGTGCTCTAGTAAGCCCTGTAATTCTTAAAACTGCAATTGCTGATCCAAAAATTGAACATGGAAATGACTGATTATGTGTCAAAGTGGGGATTTGCTTCCCCTGTAAATCAACTTGCCTGACTCCAGTAATTAATTGCATGGGCCACTCAGTATGAACTGGCTGCAGAATCCTGTCATTTTTATTTGGTAACATTTTGCATAAAGTATAAATGTCAGACATAGGCCTGAGAGTAAGTACTTAAGACACCAATAAATTAAGAAGTTTTGAAATATTTTGAATAAGTTCTCTTTTGTCTTGTATGGTCATTTTCATATAGTCAAGCTACATGCAATAAATAAATCTCTGCACGACTTTATTTTTTTAGCAAGTTGGCAATGTATTTATAAATGAAAACTAGTACAAGCCAATATAGAATCAGGCTTTTTCATATACCTTGAAAGATGTGATGTGATCATTTTGGAGCAGTGTAATGGATGTGGTCAAACTATTCATCTGAGATGTGTACACTTCCAGCTATATCTCCAAGAGGAATACTATTTTACTTTTTTTTTTTTTTTTCTCTTCTAACTGAACAACGACTCTATCATGAAACTGAAATTTATGTATTCCTCTTCCATTTTTTCCTGTAGTGCAGACTTAATTAAATAATAATCAAAAAGATTTTTGCAAAAAGTCATTGAACTTGTGAAATCAAAGGAGTTATTTCAGATTTTTTTTTCTTTCTCTCTTTACTCTCCCCACTCCCACTTCTGTCTTGCTTTTTGTTTCTGAATTTTGAGCCTGAAACACTAAAACTTAGATAAACAAAGCTCCCTTTCTGTATTCTGTTATTTATGGAAAATCCCAAAGAGGATTTTCAGTAATTTCCATTACGTATACAATATAATTATTTGTCTGAAACCCATATAACATTTAGAAGCTAGATCTCCCTGATGTATACAACTTTTATTTCTTATCAGGTTTTTTTTTTTTTCATTCTGTCAGAACACAGGACTGTAAGAGACCTCCAGGGTCATCAAATTCAGTATTGTGCTATCACAGGCAACAACATTATTCCAACCTTTTTATGAGTCAATGTGCTCAATCTTAAAATTAACTATCTGGGATCTGGGGGCTTGCCTTTTTTTTTTTTTTTTTTTTTTTTTTTTTTTTTTTAATAATACTGCGATTGGTGCTGTATCTGTTTAACAATGAACTGAACTGCTAAATGTTATATATTTGTGATTTTGACCTGAAATTCTAGCCTGGCCAACAACAACAACAAGAAAAAAAACGGATCTTGATGTATCTTTGTGTATGTAACTACAGTGCAGTTTGCATGCTTAGGGATGTTGCAAAATAAAATCTCTGCATGAATAATATAGAACTACAGGTAGCTCGGAACTGATGGTACTGTAACTGTGGCAACATAAAGCTTAAATTTACTAGTAAGAAAAGAATAAGTGCTACTGTTCCCTCCCCCTATTTTAAAACAAACCGATTGATTACATATGCCAGGTGCTGTAGCTTTCAGTTGATTTTATATAGGTGTAGTAAGAGTAAAATGATTATTGCTCATGATATATCTGAATAACAATCAGAATATGGCATACATTTTATTAAATATCAATGGTATTCAGGAAGTTTGGCATTTATTTTACAGGCTCATGCTGAGTAATACTTAATGCACAAAATACCCTCAAAGACAACAGGAATTTTTTGTGGTATCTGAAGCTACATAGCTGAAACAACATTGTCAAATCACATCCATTAATCAAAGCACTCAGGTGAACATTAGTAGTTGTTCCATTTGTGCCAGTCATCTTTTTCAACTTTTTACCATAAAACTTGGCTTCCCTGCCAATAACTGCTTATTCTCTGAGTCAAGCATCATTTAAGTCAAACCACAGTAGCTGCAAGGTGATTTGTCCTCTCTAGTGTGTACTAGTGGTGTATTTTTCCCTTTATTTTCTTTTCAGCTTTGAGAAATCCACAACCTCAAATGAGGTGTGAAGACCTC
Organism: Nettapus auritus; assembly: GCA_011076525.1. NCBI lineage: Eukaryota > Metazoa > Chordata > Aves > Anseriformes > Anatidae > Nettapus > Nettapus auritus. Next base: position 75,302,758 of record CM021766.1, read on the forward strand.
ATTTGTTGGTGTTGTTCTAAACAACACATGAAAATAAGAGTGAGAGTGAAAATAGCAGTACCGTAGGTGAGGAGCTATTAGAGAGATGTCTGAGAGCAGCCTGTGTCATCCACAGTATGGACGTGGATTTGCTTAGGCTTGTGTGTTCCCCAAAGTAGATTTAAAAAGTTTAGTCAAAAGACAGTTTTTAGCAGAGTGAACAAAACAAGTCAACTTTTTAAGGAGAGAGAATTCACTCACTGGGTCAGACAGAATGCTTCTTTTAGTCCCTTCAGTCTCCTTTGAGACCTAGCTGCCTATTCCCTGCTATTCTGTCACACTATGACAATCTTTTCTATTTCTTCCTCTTCCAGTCTATCTTTCAAGTCTGTGTCCCAAGGGAGGGATCACCTTCTTTTTCCCCTCCTTGTAGAGTGTTTTATCTGACCCATTTCTAGTAGAAGGCTGTCTTTGCAAAAGAAACACATACAAACTGCTTCTAAGAAAATACAGATCTATTCCATAGCCAATAAAGGGAGTAAACTTAGAGACCTACTGTTACGAAACAATCATACGGACACCAGGTTCTTTTAGGATCAGTAACTGCTACTTCTTTATTGATGACATAACTTCCTTCTCTCTTACTGAGGGCATAACTTCATCTCTCATACTGAGAGCACAACTTCATTTGTGTTGCATCCACATATTGAGGACAGGCTCCCTTCTTATACCATTCCCCCACAGCAGTCCTTTTCCACTAACTATTCATTGGTCAAAAACTTTGCCCGGCAACCGCAAACACCCAGCAACTTCCATGCCTTAACGGCTAGAGAACAAGCAACACCAGACGGCAAGGCATCTCCTGAATCACCCTTCTTTGTTCCCTCTAAACTCTTTACATTCTTGATGGCCTAACCGTTAAGAGTCTGAAAAAAAAATAAGATTTTTTTTTTTTTTTTAAATAAGAATGCCCAGTTTGTGTATGGCAATACACATAGACAGTTCTGGTCATGGCTTGAAACAGGGATTCCTAGGAATTTTTTGATAGCTTTTCCACTGGAGAGTAGGAGGCTGCTCTGTTGTTTTAACAGAACAGTCTACAAAGACAGCTTGATGATATTTAGGTTTCAGTGCTCTTTCATGGATCTTGCCTAGAAACATTTACCTGAATTATCAAAACTTTTTATATCAACCAGGGCTGTGCTTGTGCTGTTTGTTTTGGTTTTGTATCCTTCATGTAACGCATCTATAATAATGAATTTTATAACTCCAGAGCTACTGCATGAATGTTATGATGCTGAAGATGCTGATGATGAAAAAAAAAAAAAAAAAAAGCCTGTTGTAATACAAAAAATAATTAAAAAAAAAAAGCTATACTAGAAGGGTTAAGTGAAGAAGCATAAATGGGGACTTTCAGATCAGTTACTCTGTAATTAAAGTAAACCAACAGCTGTTAATGTTGCGGGAGAAAGTGTTGCAGCATAAATCTTTGATAAATTAGTGTTCAAGGGTGCTGCTGCTATTAATGCTGCTTCTGATTGGCATTGTCAGCGTTCCCTTTGTCTTAGTCTGTGTATTATAACCACTATACGAAAAAAAGCAAAATGGGCAAAATTGTACCTCTTATCAGCCTTATCTCATGAACCTACTACCTGTAGGCAGTCAATACATATTTCATGAGAAATATATATTTCACTGTATTTTATATAGTGCATGACAATATATTGCATGAAATTCAGATTAAATTATGGAACCAACTTTACTTCTGCAAGGAATAAAACTGGAAGTTCTATGAACAACTACATGACACAGCTCTCCTATTAGGTTTTATGCCACTAATAGAACTTCACATCAAAATGGCTATCTATCACAAACAACCTCCTATCCCTCTATGAGATTTAGATTAAGATGTAAGAAATGAATGCTTTCTTGGCCAAGACACTTTTAAATGTCATCTGCAATATACCAAGAAAGCACATGCAATAAAAAAATAATAAAAAAAAAAAAATAAATCATTATCTTAGATAAACCCTCACCCAAAAATAAATAAATAAATAAATAAATAAATAAATAAAAAGTGGTGATTATAGCCCTTAGAAGCAGGCGTATCTTCTAAAAAAATAATATTAACAATAAATGATGAATTAATTTCTGAGATTGGCATTATTCTGATCATTAACCTCTTGTTATCTCTGTTTCTTTTCCTTCATCTCTTCTTGCTGCCAAGAATCTCTGATAAAAATAGTTCATCCGTGACCACTATTGTAATTAGCCATTACATTTGTGTCGTTATATTGGTTTTCAGTGTGCAATTTAAAAGAAAAAAGGAGAAATAAAAGGAAAAGTAAAACAAAAATGTGAAACTCCTGGCTGTGAATGAACATATGCTGGTTGAGAAGGGAAGGGGAAAAAGGGAAAAGAACTATGGTTCCAGATGTATAGACTACATCCATAACGCTCTAGGATTTGTGAAATACAGGTATGTACTAAGTCCAAAAGCAACAACTCCTACACTCTTCGAAAGAGGAAATGCTTAAAAAGTACAGTAGAATTTTTCAATATACAAGGCATGCTATTGACAATGGCTCCTGCTTTTTCTTTCTTACTTTCAGATTTTTGCTTCAGGCAGTGTTTCCTAGATTCAGTTACAGTTACTGAATCAGAGCAATTCTCTGCTCATGTTTTTCTTTGCTTTGTTTGCAATAAAAGGGAAAAACAAAACAAAACAAAACAAAACAAACAAACAAAAAAAAAACAACACCACGGGAGCTGGTGTGCTGTCATCTTGAGGAACTATTGTTTAGTGTTGATCAATTTGTTTAAGACTTCTCAGAAAATTAGGGAGGGTAAGGAAGGCACGTGTGTTCTCAGTTCCATAGTGAGAGCAGGAAATTGAACAATAAATAAATTACTAGTTTTCATCAACTCAAAATCAAACATTTTCCCAGAGTTTTCACTGAAGTAAAGTACTTGGTTTGAATTTTTGTTTGAAGAAATACTTAATTTTCTTATAAATAAATCAATTCCATTTTCAGGTAATTTTTAAGTCATAGAAAATATAGAAACAAAACCCGTGTTTCAATAAAAAATGAAAAGAAGGCCCTCCAGGTCTAAGCAATGGTTGGGACGGTCACTTGGTGCACAGGAGACAGTTAAAAATCAGACCTCAGTGTTATTTAGAGGAGAGATTTGAACCAAAGTCTCTCTGTCACTGAAAAGAGTTCCTTATCCAACAACTGTTGTTTTGTCCACCCGTCACTATGTTTTCTTTCACAAAAAATCTGTCCATCTATGGCCAATTGTCTAATGACAGCACTGTCTGTGCTTTGCCAAGCAGAAACCAAATGTTACAGCCGTTATGGCCAATTATATTTACGTCTTGCAAGAATGTGTCATAGTCTTATCTATCCTTTCTAAGTTATACTTCTAGATAAATGAGTCACGGACAGATATTACAAATTATCCATGCTACTATCTGTTAGGGAAAAAAAAAAAAAAAAAAAAAAGTTTCCAAGTTGGTCCCATTCCCTGGGAGCGAAAACTGCAGGAGCAGTTTGCACACAGCTCTCCTGTACCTGGGGACAGCATGAACCTGTGCTCCTCTGTGCTTCTTGAATAGTGCTGAACATATGACCTCCTGTTTCTCCACACAAACAAGTGCAAAGTGCCATACTGGAACAACCCAAATATAGTCCTACTGGAAATAATATGGCTAATTGTTTCTGTGTTCATGTAGTACCTTACAAATTTCACATAGGTTTCTTACAAACAAGGTTGGTTCTGATGGAAGATACGCACTCCTTCCTGTAAAACCTCATTCACTCTTTCCTTCTTCTGGAAATGAATGAGGGCTAACATCCACTATGGAGTCTTTCAGTACACAACGACTTCTGAGAGTAGTTTTTTTCCAATATATTTTCTGCTCTTTTCGTTCTTAAGGTTCCAACTTCAGTATTACATCTTTTTTTTTTTTTTTTTTTTTTTTTTTCCTTGCTCCTTGGAATTTTCCAAGTAAAGAACATTTAGTAAAGGACAGTTCAGAGATGTCTGTTTATATTTTATGTTGATTACAAATTTCATCCTTCAAAAACTTGACAGTGGGGAATGAAGGCTAAGCTGAGTATTTCTCTGCCAGCCTCTCAGGAAACAGCTTTACCAATCTTTAAAAAGAGCCTTGGCAAGTTTCTAGTTTAATTCTTTAGAAAACTTACAACCATTTATAGATTTAATTTGTACCTGAACAATTTCTGCTGGTTATTGAAATATGAGTTAGAAGATATTTGGGGTTTTCTTTTTATCTGCTCCTTTGGTTCCAAATCCCGAGAAATACCAAAATAAGCCTGAATGATAAATAAAGCAATTGCTTAGAGTACCCGAAAGAAAGGAGATAGTGTTAAAAAAAAAAATAAAAAAAAAAATAAATAGTATGAGATTAATCTAAAATGTATCAAACAATTAATCATAGCAGCTTGTGTCTATTCTGTTTAGCACTGTGCACAGAATGGAGTTTGACTTAACTAGTATTATCAATGTTTTGGTGATTCTGGTATTCTGAAATGCACTTTACTGCAGTTTTGAAACTTTTAATAATCCCCACAAAAGGAAAAATCGCTATATTTATGCATACTGATCAAACTCCTCCAAATTATCCCTCACCTATATGGTAAGCTGTCACCTCTTAACTTACCTAGTAATAGTCACTTTATAGTGTTATAGTAGCAGGGATAGAATTTTATCTAGCTAGAAATAATTAAGCAAGTGCAATGGCTAAAAAGCAAACCCTGTATAACTATTGTTATCAGATATGCAAAATTGTGCAAGTATTGCAAACAGCTGAAAAATGCATTAATTTTATGGAACACTGAATATGAAACAAATGTGGTGCCACTGATCATTTGCAATTTGATTTAACCAAGATATCTTGATTCACTGCTTATTAGTATGCTAAGTACAAAAAGAACTAGCTGGGTGTATTTATTTATTTGTCAGAGAGGCTTACACATGCACAGAGCAAAATGGATAGGCTGCAAGAGCACCTGGTTGTTTGCTTTACAGAATAATTAAGAACCCATACACTCCCAAATGAATGCAAACATTTAGCACTATTTCTTTTTCTTAAGAAAATGTGGGTGTTTTTGTTGTTGTTGTTTTATGGATATAATGTAAACGGATATAATCTAGAATAAAACTAAGGTTGGATTTTTTTTGAGGAAAAACACATCATCATATTAGAATGGGACAGAGTCAACTTAATAAATAGAAACCTGTTTCTGATTTCTGTGATTTTATATATATATTTTTAAATCTTGATTCCTTATTTTAATAGCTGAGTATTCACATGCACTGCTCCAGATTAAAATTCACATATCCTGGCTTTTGTTTTTGTCTTTGTTTTGTTTTGTGAAAGTATATTTATGCCTCCTCAGTCATCGCTGTCTGCATTTAAACACTGGACTTTCAGTTTTGTAGCATAAATCTCTTCCACTAAAGCTATAGAGTTAAAATTATCACAGATGGCAACAGAAATAAGTGGTTATCATAGTGGACCAGGTGCTCACAGAAAGACACATAGCACAATACACCAGTCAGTTACATATTTATGAGTAACTGCATTTCACAGAGAACATAGATGACTACTTTAATGAAGGAGTTCCCTTCCTGAAGGCACTGTGACTTACTGAGTGAGAACTAAGTTACGGATCTACCATGTTACTGATTTCAGCAGTCTCCATTTAAAGGGAGGGAATTGTAGCTTATAAAGGCCGTGAAATATACTATGGAACATTAATTACCTGGGAAAGGTGGTCATTAATTTGGTCCCTTAATGCTGCAAGCTTTTAAATTGGCTGTTGTCTTTTGTTAGTTGATAGACTTGTTCCCTCCCTCTTCCCTTAACCCTGACTAACTACAACAAAGAAGATACATGAATGACTGAGATGTGTTTGCAGTGACCCAGCCTTTTTTTTTTTTTTTTTTTTTTTTCCCTCCAGCAGGAGTTCTGTCTCCTTCTTTTGAAAAAGAGATTTTGTAAGAAAAATAGAATAGACATATTTTATACAAATGTGAAATAATTTTAATATTTCCTTTCTATCATTCCTCAACACTTGGAGACGGAGTGATAAAAATGATTAAAGAGAAGAAATTGCACAAAAGGCATTTCCCAAGCAACATGACTACATAAACAAAATTCATATGCTTTCTCCCTATTATTTCTATGCTATATAAAGATAAGCATGTTAAGTAGAACCTTTTAAATCTAGAAATTAATTCCATGTGGGAAGAAATACTAAATGCAAATATGCATGCAGAAGAGGTTTTGTTTGCTCATTAATACCGAAATTACAGCTGATAATATCTCTTGTATGAGGATCAATATGGAAACGTAGTATAGTTTGGTAAGTTATTGGGCTTGTCTCACTTAATGTATTTCTCCTGGAGTAAAATCAAACTTTTTTTCCCTTCTTTTTTCCCCCTAAGTGTAGGAAATTACAAGAACAATCTGGTAAAGAAACAATGCATAACACGATGTTGCTTTGGTGCTGATCTCTCTTTCCTGTTCCTGCATGTTGCCTGATGTTTAGCAACACTTGGGATGGCTTATAGTGTCTGCTTCTTGGCAAAAGGATCCAGCAGAAGGCTTTAGGGGCTGTGGAACTGTAACAAAAGCCTGAAGCCTTGTTCTTGTGTGTTTTATTTGTTTCCTTCTCCTCACACAAAGGCAAAAAGAGCATTTAGATGTATCATTAAAATACCTCCTCACAGGCAGTTTGGGAGTCTGCAAAGACAGTCAGTGCTGCTCTGGCAATTATTAGGCAACAGTGCATGTCAGGATCTGGATTCCTGTATTTTCATCATACCCATAATCATTTTATTGAAATTTAATGCAAATATATATGTCACCTGAAGTCAGATTTCTAGGTTATTGTAAACCATAAAATACCTAGCTGTGTTTAACAGGACATAAGCAGGTCCTGTCAAATAGGCACACTGCCTATGCAAAATACAATGTTCTATTATTCCCTGAAGCATCCTCATTGTTTCTGTGATGAGACTGTGCTTGAATTTACTTTTGTCAATTTTCCATTGGCATTATGCTATATTTCCCATGATTAATTATATTCTTTCTCTCAGCACAAGACTTTCAGATTCTCTGCTTCCATTCCATTCTTCTTAACTTTGCAACAGATTACAGGACTAATACTTCACTCTATTGCAGAAACTTTAAACTAGATTAATAATCCTGTATGCATTTGAGAACCAGATTGGTCAATCCAAAATTTAAAAGACTTCAAGCCTTGTCATATACCACCTTAAGTGGTCGTAGATTTGATTAAGGTTATGGAGATATATGGTTTTATAGGATACGAGAATCATGTTTTCTGCCTTTTTACTGTGGAGTATCTACTTCCCTGCAGCCCATGGAGAAACTACATGAGCACAGATGTCAATACCACAGCCCTTGGAAGACCACAAGCAGGAGGATGTGCCCTGAAGGAAGCTGCTGCCTGTTGGAAGAATTCAACCCCTATTCTCCATCCCTCTGTGCCACTCAGGAGGATAAGAGGTAGAGGAGTTGAGGGAATGTGAAACTGAGCCTGAGAAAATGGGGAGGAACATGGGAAGGTGTCTTATTTTCTACCTGTTTCCCACCATCCACCGTTCTATTTTTAACTGACAACAAATTAAGTTAATCTTCCCAAAGCTAAGCCTGTTTTGGCTGTGATGTTAACTGGTATGTCTGACACATGCTTTTTCATAGTATTTTCTTCCCCTATCCTGTTGAAGAAGAGGAATGAGACTGGCTGCATAGATGTCTGGCCCCTAACCAAGGTCAACCCACCAGGGTTCTTACATGCTCTTTCTTCTAGATCCCATTTTTTTTGTTTCTATTATTTGTGTTTGAAATTAAGAAAAGCTTTTGTACAAGGAACACTTGAAAATTAGCAAAATACAATACGTTAACATAATCATAACTCAATATATCATGTTGTAAATGGTTACCTGTAACTGGAGAAATTTTATCTTAAATGAAATCTTAAATGAAAAAATAGCTAGGTAGTATAGTTGAGATACTTATTGTTCATCTAGGAAGAAAGTATGCCTAGTTAAAAAAAAATGCAATGACAATGATAGAATAACTAGGCTGCCATTAAAATTAGTGATTAGTAGGCAAGAAAAAAAGCCCCAAGGAAATATGGAAAGCCAATGAAAGAATCTTCATTCAAATCAAGTTGAGACATTTCAAGACATTGCCTGGCATCCAAGAGTCAATATCTGAGAGATTTGTTTATGTACTGCAATGCAACTTAGGGGCAGGAAAATTAGTCTTTTTGTTAGTTTCACTTCAAGGACAACTGCTCTCATGACACTGATGAATATTTGTGTCTAAGTCACTTAATACAAAAGAACAGTCAACAATCATAACAATAGCAACAACAAAAACAACAAAAAGAGCCAAAGGAAACAGAACAGGTATCATGTAGTAAGGGGCAAAAATCTGAAAAACATGATACCATGTGATGCTTCACCTTCAGCACAATCAAAGCAACTGAGAAATACACAGAAAATGAAAGGCACATAGACAATCCTGCAAGAGATGAAAGTGCATAATATTGTTCTGATATTTTCTTGGTATTCTTATCGATATATTTATAAAACTAGAGATGCCATCTATCGCTATCCAGATACTTCTTTAATCACTTCTTTAATTCCAACAGATCATTGCTAACATGACACTTACTTCCATTTTCCTTTAGTTCCTCCACTCCATTGCCAGTAAAATCAGTTTTGGAATTTACTTTTTTTCTCATTTTCCATTAAAAGATTCATATGTATTTTCATCTTCACAAGCATCCTTGGCCACATTGCTGTTCTAAAAGCTTATTTTCTTCAAAGAAACAAATAAAATGACCATTACTTAGGTTGAAATGATGGAATACCATCTCAGCAATTTGAAACAAAACCTTAATAAATGCCAACTGAACAAGAAAGATGCATTTGTGGCTGTGTTTAAAAGAAGTAGAATCCAAAGGCATAGGGCCAAATCTGTCTCTGAGGACTTTTTTATAATGAGATAAAGAATCAGAACTATGATTACAGTAATTCTGACCAATATACTTTCCAGGAAGTTTACATAACCTACTTCACAAGTAGCAATTAGAATTTAGAATGGTACCACCTGCTATTTAGTCCCATCATAATTGGCCTCACCCTAAATTCTTGTAAAGAACAAACATCCATGCTGCTAGCAGCTATCCTGTTCTTATTCAGGGTTATCTGTGAAACAGGAGCCATTTATTGTCCTGCCTTTGCTGCACAAATAAATACAATCTTTGGGAGTCTCGAAGTCCCCAAATGTACCACAGCAACAGTCCATCAATATCCATTACTTTATCAGTATGTGTGCCTCACTCATATGGATAGTATGCCATGTTTCTCTTTCATTTTCTTTCTCTCCATTTCTCTGTACCCTATGTTAGCCAGTTATGCATCAGTGCAGCAAAACAATATAGCATAAATTTTCAGGATTTGGTATGGCTTGAGTCACTGTTATTGGTCTACAGATTTTTTTTTTTTTTTTTTTTTTTTTTTTTTGAGTTGGATATTCCTGGAGGTAGCCAGTTACTGGAAGAGGACAACAAATAACATCTTTATGCTATCACAGTTTGGAATTTTTACTGTAAGGCAAAACAATGATGGAGCTGCAATTACATGAAAGTCCCAGCAGATTTATATTTTCTTAGAGGGTATATTTCCTGCTTCTTCAAAATGCCTTCTGGATGGTGCAGAAAAAAAATGTGCTCCTGAATAACAAAATTGCTGAGATTTATAGAAAGAAGTACACTGAATTGAATGTATGCAAAAGATCAGTGTTGCTTACAATTTACTTTTTTTTGCTACAGAATGATAGCCATTCAATGATAAAAGCTATTGCTATAATACAAGACATAATACTGTAGCATCAACCTTCAACTGAATGCTTATGTCTTCTTTTCATCTTCTTTTTCAAATGTAACTCTACATTTTTTTAATATGGTGAATTGCAAGCAGCTTGGTATATGTAATGGTTCCAATATTTCAAGATAGTTTTTTCCTAAAAAGAAGAATTTCACTAATATTGAATATATTTCTTGCAGAGAAATAAGTCTCTCAGTCTTTCTTCTTTCCCAGTTTTAAGCTCTTTCTCCACATGATCTCCCTCCTATTGCAGTAGTGCGTCAAATCTTGGTATACGTTTTTTCTCCAACCCAGATGAAACCACTGAAACTAAGTGAGAACTCACTCTCCTGTAAACCAAAAACAAACAAACAAACAAAACAAACAGAAATAACCAGAAAAATCCAGAGATAGCACAGGCTTCATTCATCCATTATTCTCAGTGCTTTCCATTAAGCTGATGGCTTGGCTTCAGATTTCCGAAAGTGAATTTTAAGTAACAGTCTCCAGAAACATACAGGAAAATTTGGAAGGAACAAAGAAAAAATAACAATAGACTTACGTGGATTTGAAGTCTTTATTTTTGCTATTATCTCTGTGGAGCTTAACCAGTCTTTATCTGGTCACCTAGAAGGTGATGTAAACTGGCAGCATGAATGGCAGATGACACACTAAGTTATCAGTGGACAAATAAATGAATTATCTGCTTCTCATCTTTGTTCATCTTGTGTTACTACAAATCTGTGTACTGGCTTTGCTTTAGGACCAAGACTAATAAATGTGTTTCTCTAAGTCACTAGCTTGATATTTATGATCCTCTCTACCATGTGGGTTGTGGGTTTTTTTTTTTTTTTTTTTTTTTTTTCAGATTAGGAGTTAGGTTGGTTTGTTATTGATTATTATCAAACCTATTCCTAACCATTCCTACGTTAGGATTTGTAGGGAAATTATTTTGTTACCTGTTCTGTATTTCTTATTAAATAAAAAAGGATACATTCTGAGAGATATGTCCTGTTTGTGTGTGTTGTCTAGTTTAATTAGGAATTCTGAATAAAACCCAAATGCCAATGGCTAAATAATACCTTTTATTTGTCATAGGCCATTATTCTAGATATAAAATGACTGCCGAACAAAAACAATAATGTTGCCTAAAAAAAAAACAACAAAAAAACCTCACAAATTTCCTACTTTTTTCACCAGTAGAAATGCTGAATGTAAATATAAATATAAATTAATATTTTACGTTTTTATATCTTGCCTTTATATATATATATATTTATATATATACACTAGATTTTCTTACCTTCAAGATGTTCTCCTTTTCTCACCCTCCCAAGAATGTCCCTCGCTGACTGAGGTAGAATCTTGTTTTCTGTGTAGGCTTCCTTGGTTTGATTGCTTTGATCTTTACATCTATCTGGAATTGTTGCCTTTCATTCCATAGTTATATCAGAGCATTCTCAGAAGGCAGCTTCTGTCTATACCCAGTCTCCGGGCTCTTATGGCAGCTAGTACCTTCTTAAGCACCAGAAGAAGAAATGACTGGAAATGGCAAAACAGTATTTTACTCTTTCCTTGGCCATATTTGCTATGATTATCTGGGTCTGCTCGAATGTTCAAGTACGGGAGAATATGTTGCCTGAAAAAAAAAAAAAAAAAAATCACAGAAAGACGTTCAGCCCTGTCTTCCCCTTTGCAAAGCAGCAAACATTATGAACAATCTTGTAAATGTCATCCTAACGTGTGGAGGTCTCTCGTTCTTCACACACATATCTCTCTCTACATGACACTTTAAATCAGGTGTAGAAGAAAATTTTAAAAAACAAGTACATGGTGTGTCTCTCTGAGATGATTTGTAAAGAAATGTTTAGCAAATTAGATTTGCTAGGTTCAGTAGAAATTGGCAGAAAAGATATAGCCATAGATAGCACTACGTCCAAAAGTATGAAAAATCCATGTAACAGGTGAATTATCTGATAATAAATAAATATTAATAAATACTATTAAGTAAGTTTTCTTTAGTATTGGAAACAGAAAGATAGTATCTCTAAGCATTGACTTCTACTAACATATTTTGATTTGAATGTGTAAGTTATATTACTCCATATAATATATAAAGGAGTAGCAGCAATTAGTGTTTGTATGAAGTTATGGTTTTTCAGTAGGAGTTCCATCACAAAGTTATGTGGTTTTGTTTGTGTGTTGTTTGTTGTTGGTGTTTTTTTTTTTTTTTTTTTTTTGACCTATTCAAAACAAAATATTATTTCATTTTGTAGTGAAAGGCTACCATAGAGAGTGGATACCTGACACTTCTCAAGACATCTTAACACCATCCTAAGATCCTAGAATCGTGTTCTCCTTTTTGAAGACATTAATCTGTTAAAAAAAAAAAAAAAAAAAAAAAGAATCAAAAAATAGGCTAACCTGTGAAGATCACATCAATAACTATAATGTTTGTGATGTTATATTCTGTCCTAAGTCATACTGCTGAACTGCTTAGAATACTAACACATAAGATAACTGAGTAGTAACTGTGTGGCTCAAAAGGCCAAATGATAAATGCTCTTATCTTGTTGTCCAAATGCACTTAATTAGTCATATAAAAAAAGAGCAACTGAAATTTTTATTTTTGGCAGAAAAAGCTAACACAAGTCCACTATATTGCTATTATGTAGCTCACAAAATATGTAGAATGTTTTTCAGAGTTTAAAGTGTGTTGCTCTTAAGCATCATGGAATTACTTTTTATCATATTAAATTCTGACATAATATTAATATAAACCTTCTACCCCTGAGATTAACCTTTTTCTTCTGAATGGTTCTCAGTTACTAATTTGGTCAAGGTTAAAATCCAACTTGGCTCCTTTGACACAAATGAAGAATAAATTAAGGCAGAAACCTGAAAAGTGCTACTCTTTCTAAAAGAACCGTTGATGAGGGAAAAAAAAATAATATATATTTGAAGTGATTTTAATCATGGTTAAACAATCCTGGACCACCAGAATATTTAATTGAATAGAGACATAGAATGTAGCAGAGGTGATTTGTCAGGCTAAGGAAATTTAGGTGTGATTCAATTTTCTTCACACACAAAAATCTACCCTCCATCCTCTGCAGAGAATGTTAAGCACATTATTTATCCTCTTGGCATCATTGTGAGCAGTATTATCTTGTGAATTAAATCAATAAAATGTGCTGTTTAGATCATTTCACAGGGAGAAGTTCGGTGTTTCAAGAATGATGACGATTTGTACTTACTTTTGCCTTACATGGATACCACACTACCCAAAGACAAAATTTACTTTCATGTTTTAAATTACTATTGAACTTTATAAAGGAAATCTAGCCTTTACAAAGTATGAAAGTCCCAGTACGGAATATATTGTTACTATAATTGAAAGAAGATTAGAAATGAATTTGAAACTCAATGTTTTTTAAAAGAATAAAACTGAATTGTCTTCCTAACTTGGTCTGAAAAGGTGGTCAAAGCATTTCCAAATTTTAAATGGGTTCTCTCTTCCTAAACTTTCTCTAAAATGCTCATAGGTAATGCTAAAAGTTATCGTTTTGGCATACCCTATCAAGAGAATAAAAACCAAATGCCATTAAACTTAAATTCTTCGGATCTAGAAGTAACTTTTGTGGTTATGGCTGAATTATTTGTATAAAAAGGATGAAGAATGTGCAGCTACAAGAACAACTTCAGACTTTGCTGCTGTCACTCTGATACCTCATGAGAGCAACAGTCACCAAAAACAAAATCCAGTGCTGTTTTCTGTTCTCTGATAAACTTCAGTGGTAACTAACTGTATTTCTCTTTCTTCATGGTTCCTTTGCCCTTCTATTTCAGAAAACATAGCATGATGTCCTAAACAATTTAGGAGCAGTTATTTTTTGTCTTGCAAAAATCTTTTGTCTTGTATGCGCAGAAATCTGTAAGGGAAGAAAAGGAAGCAAATGATAGTTATTATGTTTACATGCATCTATCTATCTAATTAGATAACAAAAGTTGGCTTCTATTCCCTTTTGGGGAAGACTTCAATCTAAGACTCTCCTTAGTTAGCTCTGTCCCAGCTTCATTAGTTCATCACAGCAAATACTGGACCAAAAAATACTTTTTGAGCATTAAAAAAAAGCAGCAATATAAGATATTTTTCCAATCAAAAATTCATGATTATATAACTTCTCACCTCTAGGATGTATCACACATTCCAAACGCAAAAACCTTTCATGAATCTTCTTATTTCTTTATGCTCCTTAATCCACTTCAGTTTAAGAGTACAGATACTGATCCAGTAGCAGGATAACATCACCTATATCTTTTCTGACTTTACAGCCCTCTCAGCAGTTCTGCAAAATACACGATACGGAATGATTTTTATTCCAGAGGTATTCATACAAAGATATTCCTTTTTTGATCAATGCAAGCTTTTGATGTCAGTACAGCTATTCTAAATCTATGTGAACGTAGTAAATAGTATAATTGGATCCAGTGTCTGGACACATTTTGTGCTTTTTATAACTATTAGTAAAAGGGCGCTGGTTGCACCATATACATTGTATGAGATGGATAATGAGAGATGAAAACTGTTGAACATGTAATGAACAATAAACTGATCTATTTTTGTATTATTTTAATACTAATTTTATTGCTAGTGACCAATAAGAAGCAGGAAAACAAAACAAAACAAACAAACAAAAAACACTGAAAAATACTCATATCAGAAAAAAAAAAAAATACAACTTTAAAAATTGTACTTACTTTGTCTTCATTGTTTAAAGGTCTGTAGAGACAAGAAGTTCTGTCTAAAAGAACAGGAGGTGTCTTCCCTAAACCTAGAAAGGAAGTAATATAACATGACACCAAAGTGCTTTTAAAAGGATTTGAATGTTGAAGTAATAACTGACTACTATTGGACACAGCAACATAAAGCCTTCAGAGCAGGGGTCAAAGAATGGTGAAAGAAGTTGAATTACAGCCAGAAGAAGGGAATAGTTCAAGTACTAAGAGAAGTACGTGATAGACATGTCAGTACCCTTTTTATGCCTCAGTTCTTTCCTGAATGACTACTTCTTTCTGAAAACACAAATTAAATGGAAAGGCTAGATTTTTGAGATGTCTTAAAGGAAAAAGTGGCAGGACTTAGTAACAGGCTGAATATGAGAGATAAAGGACAGATAGTCTAGTATAACAATAAGTTACCTGTTAGGAGGATGAGAGGTATTAGAGGCTTATGAAATGATGGGAAAGGATGCCGAGGTAAGGACACATTAAACGGTTATTATTTGCTTCCTTCCCTCTTAAAGGTCTATATCTCTATCCTAGGGGCATGAAAAATCCAGTGGTTTTTAGAACTGAAATTCAAGATGTGTAAAGAATTAAACAAATACAAAATTTATGGTGAGATAGGATGTCCAAAACTTACATATAGACATATAGGCAGGAAGTGGTTTACATAACAATAGGAAGGATTAAATAGGATGGAGTTAAATCCAGCTGGTGATGAGTCAGGAGTGGTGTTCCCCAGGAGTCGGTGTTGGGGCCCATCTTCTTTAATATCTTTATCCATGATTTGGATAAGGCACTGCACCCCCAGTAAGTTTGAAGATGACACCAAGTTGGGGGAAAGTGTCAATTTCCCAGGATCGGTAGGAAGGTCTTGCAGAGGGACCTGCACAGGATGGGTCGATGAGACTAATGGGTTTAACATAGCTAAATGCCAGGCCCTGCACTTTGATCACAACAACCCTATGCAACGCTACAGGCTTAGGGCAGAGTGGCTCGAAAGCTGTGCAGAGAAAAAGGATCTGAGGGCGTTTGTTGATGCCTGCCTGAACATGAGCCAGCAGTGTGCCCAGGTGGCCAAGAAGGCCAATGGCATCTCGGCTTGTATCAGGAATTGTGTAGCCAGCAGGACCAGGTAGATTATCCTATCCCCATACTCAGTTCTGGTGAGGCCACACCTCGAGTACTGTGTTTGGGCTCCTCACTACAAGAAAGACATCAAGGCCCTCGAACATGTCCAGAGAAGGGCTACAAAGCTGGTGAAGGGCCTGAAGCACAAGTCTTATGAGGAGTGGCTGAGGGAACTCAGCCACTGAGGGAGGTTGTTTAGCCTGGAGAAGAGGAGGATCAGGGGAGACCTTATTCTCTCTACAACTACCTGAAAGGAAGGTGTGGGGAGCTGGGGGTCAGCCTGTTCTTGCAGATAACTGTAGGACAAGAGGGAATGGCCTCAAGTTGTGCCAGGTGAGGTTCTGGTTGGAAATTAGGAGATATTTTTTTCTCAGGAAGAGTAGTCAGATATCGGAATGGGTTGCCCAGGGAAGTGGTGGCATCAAGGACAGTATTGTTCTGACAAACAGCCCAGGAAATTCACCAGTGTTTTACATCAAGAAGAAGAACAGGAAATGAAGATTACTGCATGATTTGTGACAAATCAATACAGTGATTGAGGACGTTGCAGAAAAAAAAGAAAAAAAAGATAAAGAGAAAAAAAAAAAAAAAAAAAAAAAAAAAAAAAAAAAAAAAAAAAAAAATTAAAAAAAAAAAGGAAAAAAAGGAAAAAAAAAAGAAAAAAAAACTTTAAATATTGTATTGAGCTCGCAGTATGCTATAGCTGTCAGCACATTGAGAGGGCACATTTGAGACACCTCCCAAAGGAAAACTTGTTTCTAAAATTTAAGGAGCTGTTATTTTTGGTAGAGCAGTGAATGCACCTATATTGTATTATTCACATGCTGAGCCACACCATGTTACCTGGTATTTTTTCAGAAGGTAATGCACATGCTGACCAGCTAGCTAATATGACCCTGACTGCCCTGGTGCCTAAGGTGCTGGAGCAAGCATGGTTATCCCATGCCTTTTTCCATCAATCTGCCAAAGTCTTGGTGAAACAATTCACTATATCAATCACTGACACCAAATTGATTGTCCAAACATGTCTTGACTGTCAACAACATGTTTCAACCCTGTCTTTAATGGTATACCATAGATGTCTACAGTCCTTATGACAGCTCAGGGTACCCTGAGTCCCGAAGCTCATCATCAGTGTTGGACAGAGGCAAGAAGGTATTAAACATCTCTGCTTTGCCTACGTCACTGTCTGTGAGGAGACCTGGGATGAATCCCATCCGGACCCATGGACTTCTATGGATCCAGGTGGAGCAGCAAATCCCTCACATGTTCAGGGTTGGTTGGGACTTTGTCATTCCCACCGTCATGGTCCTCTAGCTCAGGGCACCCTGGGTTCCGAAGCCCATCATCAGTGTTGAAGACAGAGGCGAAGAAGCATTAAACGTCTCTGCTTTGCCTACATCATTGTCTGTGAGGAGACCTTCCCCATCAAGCAGTGGACCTATGTTTTCTTTGGTTCTCCTTTTTCTGTTGACATATCTAAAATAAAAGCTTTTTTATTGTCTCCCACAGACATGGCCAGCTTCAACTAGTTGGGCTTTGGCCACACAAATTTTCTCCCTACAAACATGAACAGCATCCTTGTATTCCTCGTTGCCTGACCTTCCTTTCAGCAGCCATACACTTTCTTTTTTCACCTAAGCTCCAGTAGATCCCTGGTCAGCCAGGCCGGCCTCCTGCCCCACCTGCCTGACTTCCAATATTTTGGAATTGCCTGATCCTGTGCTTTTAAGGAGGCAGTGCTTAAAGACCGACCAGCACTGATGGACACCAATTCCTGCAAAAGCAGTTTCCCAGGGGACCTTGCTGACTAGTTCCCTGAGCAGCCTGAAGTCTGCTTTCCCCATATCGAGGGCTGAAGTTTTGGTGGCAGTTTTCCTTCTGTCACCATAAATTCTAAATTCAACCACTTCGTGGTCACTGTCACCAAGATGGCCGCCAATTGCCACGTCTCCCACAAGACCCTCTCTGTTCTCCAGCAAGAGATCTAGGAGGGCACCTTTCCTAGTTGGCTCCCTTAGCACCTGCACCAAGAAGTTATCATCTAGGTGCTTTATGAACCTCCTGGATTTGCTCGAGTCAGCCGTGTGGTGATCCCTGTTGACGTCTGGCAAGTTGAAGTCCCCCATAAGTACAAGGAGAGTGGATTTCAAGGCAATGTTCTGCAAAGAATAATTCATTAGCGTTGTCATCCTGGCCAGGTGGTCTGTAATAGACTTCCACAGTGACATCCCCTTTATTTGTTCATCCCTTAATCCTCACCAGAGGCTCTCAACTTTGCCATCGCCAGCTTGAAGTTCCACACAGTCTAGCCCATGCTTCACATATATCACCACCCCACCACCTCGCTTACATTGCCTGTCCCTGCTGAAGAGCCTGTAACCATCTATTACAGCACACCAGCCACAGGACTCATCCCACCACATATCGTTTATGCCGATGGTGTCATAACTGTGAGACTGGGCCAAGACTTCTAGCTCATCCATTTTATTCCTCATACTGCGTGCCTTTGTGTAGAAGCAGTTCAAATGAGCCTCCCTACATGCAGCACCTTGTGGAGCCAACCGAAGGACCTCACTAGCACATAGTACCTCTGATTCTAGCACACCATCCTTTAGCTCATCACCGGTGTGCCTGGTTTTATCCCTTCCCCCTTCAGCTCTAGTTTAAAGCCCTACCTACCAGCCCTGCCATCTCCTGACCAAAAATCCTCACCCCTCTCTGAGAGAGGCACATCCCATCTGGTGCCAGCAGGCCTGGTGTCACATAGACCTTCCCGTGACTGAAGAACCCAAAGTTCTGCCAGTTACACCGGTCCCAAAGCAACGTGTTAATGTGATGAGCCCACTTGTCAGCATTGAGCCCCCCTATCGGAAGGACAGAGGCAAACACAACCTGTGCCCCTGATCCTTTAAGTAGTCGCCCCAAAACCTTTTGATTGCCCTCAGACTTCTCGTTGCTACCTCATAATTATCAGTCTGAAAGACCAGTAGTGGGTAGTAGTCAGTGAGCCATACCAGGCACTTGACTTTCTTAGCAAAGTCTCTCACCCAAGCCCCAGGGAGGCAACAGACTTCCCTGTGGGTTGGGTCTGGTCATCATATCAGGCCCTCTGTCCCATTCAGAAAGGAGTCTCCCATGACAATAACCCTTCTTTCTTTTTTGACAGATGATGTAGCAACGTGGGGGGTAGGTTGCCTTGCCTTAGGCACCCTCTCCAACTGGGACGGGGTTTCGTCTACTTTGTTGTTCTGACTGTCATGTTCTAGACTCTCATACCTGTTATATAAGGGTAGATGGGAAGGTGAGGTGGGCAGGGTCAGGGCTCGCCTACCACCTCGAAGAGGAACCTGCTTCCATTCCCCCCCTTGGATTAGGTCCCCTCCTGCTGCCTGGCGGGATGAAGAAACTATTGTCTTCTGCATAGCAGGAGACAATAGTTGTGCTGTGGCAAGCTTGTGAGTCTGTCTCAGAGAGGGTAGAGAACACCTCCACCAGTCAATTTCCCTCTCTGACTCCTTGATGCTCCTCAGCTTGCTCACCTCCTCCCGAAGCTCCGCTACCTGGCTGAGCAGCTCCTCAATCTGGGCACACCTCTCACTGGCATACCCCTTGCTGCTGCTGTCGGATACCGACAGAAGACTCGGGCACACCCTGCAGCCCAAGACCTGGATGGCCGCATGTTTCCCCGAGCCCTCCGTCTGAGCAGCTACATCAGTGACTGTGGCTGGAGAGGCCGCGAGAGATGCAGAGGCCATGGCTTTCTGCCTGGTTCATACCATGGTCAGGTTCCTCGCAAGCAGGTTACAAGAACTGATGGGAAAGACCACTGCAAAAGAGCAGCGAGAGGCCATCACTGCATATGCTTCTGTATGCGTATGCATGTCTTCTTTTTTAAATAAATATATTCGTACAGAAGTTGACTGTTTGCATACTGATACACGTACACATATAAAGAAAACTAACTTTTATTTGGAATGCATTTGGCAATACTCCTAAGTTTAGGCTATTATTCATAAGTCTTATTTTTGATTACTTAGAATGAGAATTTACATTCCAAAAAGAACAAAAAATATTGTTCCCATTTTCCCATTTTGAACTAGAGTAGAATGCCAAATTTACCACTGAAAAGCACTAAGAGTTCTTGCCATTGGTAAGATGAGAACAGTTAATTTTTTGTTTGCTGTTGTTATATATTCATATTTTTAATCACTTGGCATTCAGGCACTACCGTTCATATAACCTGAACATTTATTTCATATTTGAACACTATGGAAATGGAACACTAATAGATTAAAACTATCCAACTTCAAAAGCATAAAAACAAATTTACTTTTACTGTGAAATTTAATCAAAATTGAGATATCTCCCTAAAATATTTCAAGTAGAAAACTGGATTTCTGGAAAAACAAACAAACAAACAAAAAATTAGTTCAATATTTTTTGTGAGGTTCTCTTACCTGTCAATTAATTGACAAGTTGCTTAAGTAATAGTTTATTAAAATAAAATAGACTTAAGCAAAATCAGTTTTATTAATACCGTGAAGATTGTCAGTTGAAGATACATTAGTTTTACACAAAATATACAATTTTTTTTTTTTTTTTTTTTTTTTTTTTTTTTTTTTTTTATCAAGTAAGGTTTTGGCTTAATTTATTTCTATAAAGATGTTTGTGATTCTGACCTCAATGCCACGACAGGTGATGGAAAATGTCATCTTGGATGCAGTCACACAGCATATGTAGGACAACCAGGGGAATCAGGCCCAGTCAGCATGGGTTCATAAAAGGCAGGTCCATCCTGACCAGCCTCATGTCCTTCTATGACCAGGTAACCCACCTGATGAATGAGGGAAAGGCTGTTGACGTAGTCTACATAGATGTCAACAGAGCCTTTGACATGGTCTTCCACAGTATTCTTCTGGAGAAGCTGGCAGCCCATGGCTTGGAAAAGTATATGCTTTGCTGGGTTGAAAACTGGCTGGATGGCCGAGCCCAGAGAGTGGTGGTGAATAGAGTTAAATCTATGGTGATGAGTCAGGAGTGGTGTTCCCCAGGGGTCAGTGTTGGAGCCCTTCCTCTCAGACATCAAGCATGGGGATGTGGCAGGGCTGAGACTGGGTGTGGATGTCATCCTGCAGATGGGTGTCAGGATCAGGTCTGGTGGGAGGAAACAGGTTCAGAGAGCACTAAGATGACACTCACGGCCATGGGGACAGGAATGAGGATGGGGATGGGAGTGGCGATGGGAATGGGAATGAGCCAGGAGGTGGGCAGGGCTGTGGGGAACTGGAGCCCAGCCCTGCTGCAGCTTTGCTGGGGCAGGGGCTGATGGTCCTGGCACTGTGTTGGGGCCTGGGTAGTTTGGAGGAGCCCAGGGAGCGCCAGTAAGGCCTGTCATTTCCCTCAGGGCCATTAAGTCTTTTCTGTGATAACAGTTTGAATTTAAAAAATAAATTATAATAATATTGGAAATTTCATTAGGTTTTGGAAATTTTCCTCCCACTGTATCTAATTTTATTCTTCTTGTAAGCCAGAATGTTGCTGATTGCATGGGCATACTATAATTTAACCTGTAAAGCTGTCATAGCGGGCAAAAGCTGTAGTTTTAACCTCTAAAGAATCAGAAACAAACTATACATTATTCACTTTGGTAAAAACTTTTTGGAACATAGACCTTTTCTACAGCTTTTAAGACTTTTTTTTTTTTTTTATATATATATATATATATATTATTTTTCACTACAGACTACTCTTGTCTCCTGTGTCTGCTTAAGGAACACAGAAAAACCAAACAGACTTTTTTTTCTGGGTGTTTCAACATATCTTATTTTAGTTCAATTGGAAACAGGAAGCCCAGGGTTGTAGAGAAGTAATAAATGATGAAAGAGGTTTAAAATATGTAGACAAACGTTATTCCTTCTTGAATTCTCGGAAGACTGAATCTTTTCCACCACCACTACTACCATCTTTATCTGGTGTTTTTTTCTTACATGCATATTAAGTAGATTTTCTGCTGGATCTTACTTTTTGCTGGGCCCAGAAAAAAGTAGTAAAATAGGAAACCCTAAAATAACCTCGTGGTTACAGTCATATCATAGATCTCAGTAGAAGAATTTATAAACAGTATTTTTACCAAAATTTCTGAAGACTTGGAATGACCTATTTCAGAAACATACATAATTTTGGCCGGAATAATTAAGAATAAATAAATAAACATTTAAAGGGTCTGCAAGTCTTTTTGTTCATAAATTACTTTTTTTTTGGGGGGGGGGTATGGCAGGGGGAGGCGGGAGAATTGGAGAATTAAACAAAATAAACAATATTTGTTAAAGGATTTACCAAATCATTTTGTTCTAGCTTTGGTTTTGACTTGATTTGGCAAGGAAAAATAAGGGGAAACTGATTCCTTAGCATTACTGTTAGAAATAAACTGGAAATATAATGACTTGGAAAAATTATTTTTTTGAGATATATCCTGAATGCAGCATTACAAATACAGGAACTTATTTTGCTGAAATAATAATTGTTGTTTTCTCTGTGGTCTCCTTCACAGTACATTTCTATTTTTTTTTTCTGACCCTTTTCTGTCATTTCTTGGAGGAGGTGAAATTATATATCTCAAATATTCATGAATAAAATTATTATTCAACAGTCTACTCATAGAAAAATTTTGTTTATTAAGCACCAGACAATGCTGAGCAGGTAAAAATGTGGAAGACTAGGTTTTTAATGACTGTTATATTTACTCCATATATCTGTTGTTTCTGACTATACAGAAATTTATCCTTCTTGAAAGTGAATAGAAAAATTAATGCACGGAAAACCGATAAGAAATCCAGTAAACACTGTTACTGTGTGACTGAAAATTGTCAAAAGCAGGAAAAGATGTGATTTTGGGATGAGGAAAGTAAGCAGTGAATGCCCAACTGTTGGTATTTCCTAGGACAGATGAGTGCCCATATGGAAGCTAGCATGAGATTGGAACAAATTGTAATTTTAAAACCATAGTTCACTTTAGATTTGATCAGGTTTTCTGCTGGTAAGGGAAGGATGTTTGCCTGATCTATGTCTTTCAATCAAAGGAGTGTAGTAAAATAATAAGAAATTGGATCCTTGCACCTCAACAGCTCTTGAAAATTTTTAGTAATTTTCTTGAAAGGGCTGACTTCGGGTTCTTTTAAGTTTAAAAAGATCTTTCTGGACAATAACCTGTTAGCAGACAATTTAATAAAGAATCTTTACCATCTGCTACCAGTAACCTTCCTGCAAATTCCTCTTATCAGACCTCCTATGGTAAGCAGTTAAATCTGGTAACTGTTGGGATGAAGGAATTAAATGCTGTCAAAATTAGTGTTGGCGTTAAGATTATAAAGCCTATTGTAATATTTTAGGTTAAGGTACTATAATAGCTGTGTGATTGTTACCATCTTTACATAACACCTGAGCCAAGAAGGACCAATTGAATAAACACTGTTCTGATCCAGGAAAGATTTGACCCTGGGCACATCTTGCTTAATCGGTCCTTAACCAAGCCTTCACCAACTAAGGCAAACCCTCTCTTTTTTCCCATTTTGTCTGGGGCCCCAGGATTTTGGGCTCCTCAGGAGAGCCTCTGGCATTATAGACAGAGACAAAGAAGGCATTCAGTAACTTCCCTTTATCTTCTGTCACCAAGGCACCCACCTCATTCATTTGTGGGCCAACATTGCCTCTAGTGTTAGTTTTATCTGCAGTGTATTTGAAGAAGCCCTTTCTGTTCTCCCTGACCCCTCTTGCAAGGTTTATTTCTAGGGAGGCCTTAGCTTTCCTAGTTGCCTCCCTACATCCTCTGACAACAGCCTTATATTCCTCCCAAGTGGCCAGCCCCTCCTTCCATGATCTGTAGACTCTCCTCTTCCAATTGAGTTTGCCCAGCAATTCCCTGTTTAACCATGCAAGTCTCCTGGCTCTCTTTCCTGACTTCCTACTTGTTCTTGAGCTCAGAAGAAGCAGTCTTTGAACGCTAACCAGCTATATTGGGCCCCTTTTCCTTCAAGTACCTTGTCCCATGGGATTTTCCCTAGCAAATGCTTGAAAAGGCTAATGTCGACCCTACTGAAGTCTAGGGTTGTGAGTCTGCTTCGTATTCTGTTCCTGCCACATGAGATTCTAAACTCCACCGTCTCATGGGTGCTGCAAACAAGGCTGCCCTCAACCTTCACCACTTCAACCAACCCCTCCTTGTTAGTGAGGACATGATCCAGCAGTGCACCTCTCCTGGTTGGCACATCCACCTTTTGCATCAGGAAGTTATAATCAATACACTGAAGGAACCTCCTGGACTGAGGATGGCTGGCTCAGTAGGCCTTGCAGCAAATGTCAGGGTAGTTAAAATCCCGCATATTAACCAGGGCCTGTGTTTGTGAGGCTGCTATCAGCTGCCTGTAGAAGGCCTCATCAACTTCCTCATCCTGATCTGGTAGCCTGTAATAGACACCCATAACAGTATCTCCCATGCCAGCCTGCCCCTTAATTCTCACCCACAGACTCTCAACTTGTTCCTCATCTGCCCCTGGACAGTACTCAATACAATGTAGTTGCTCTTTAAAGAGCAACTCTGCCACCTTCGCCTTGCTGGCCTTTTTTTTCCTGAGGACATTCCCATCCATGATGACATTCCAGTCATGTGAGCTGTCCCACTGTGTATCTGTAATTGCACTAGATCACAGTCTTCTGACCAAACATGGATTTCTAACTCTTCCTGCTTATTCCCCATGCTATATGTATTTGTGTACAAGCATTTCAGGGTTCAAGCTGAGCACAATTTCACCCTAGGGGAGTGGGAGGTTTCCCGGTCTTCATCACTGCTAGGGTGCTGCCCCACCAGTGCAAGCCCGGCTACCAACCCCTCCCCCTTTGGATCTAGTTTAAAGCTTTCCAAATGAGCCCTGCTAATTCCTGTCCAAGAACCCTTTTGCCCCTCTGAGATAAACCTTTCCCACGTATTACTGTCAGGCCTGGTGACTTATAAAACCAGCAATTATTGAAGAACCCAAAGCCCATCCTGTAGCACCAGTCACAGAGCCAATAATTTATGGGCCAGATCCTTCTATTCTTTCCCACATCATCACCCCAGAATGGAAGGAGGGAAGAGAAAATGACTTGCACCCCAAACTCGTTCACCAACCGTCCCAAGGCCTTGAAGTCTTTCTTCATTCCCCTCAGACTACAGCATGCAGCTTCCTCCCCACCTATATGGAAGATCAATAGCAGGTAGTAGTCTGTCGAGTGCACCAGGTTGGGGAATGTCCTGGTGATATCCCTGATCTGGACTCCCGGTAGACTGCAGACTTCCCTTCAATGAGGGTAAACTCTTTCATGTAGGGCCCTCTGTTCCTCTCAGAAGGGAATCTCCTAGTACAATTACCCTTCTTTCTTTCTTTTTGGTGGCAATCTCGAGGTGTGGTGTCAGCTGCCTCTTCTGATGTGACCTCATAGGTGGCCTTCCACCACATTCTCACCTAACCCTCCTTCAAGATCCAGTGCCTCAAACCTGTTACGGAGGGGCACATGGGGAAGCGAGGTAGGGAGGGAAGGGGGTTGCCTGTGATGCTAGTTGGGACTCATTTCCAACCCTCCTTGTCATTTTGGTCCCTTCCCTCTGCCTGACAACAACGGGGGTTCCACCACCCTCTGGGGACATCCTCCTGACACTGTTCCCTCTGGCACTCCAGGGAGTTACTCCACTAGTCAATCTCCTGCTCACATACCCTGATGCTCCTTCGTCTCTCCACCTCTTCCTTGAGCTCAGCAACCATGGTGAGCAGACCTTCTACCTGAGAACTGGCAGTCTCCCTGCTGCCCTCCCCTAGCAGCAGCAGGCTCAGGTACTCCCTGCAGCCAGAGGCCTGAACAGCCACATCTCTGGTCAGGCCCTCCATCTGGGTCACCACAGCATTTTTGGAGTGTCCCTCTGCCTAGTGGATGCCATGGTATGTAGGTGATCTTGCAGACTGCCAAGAGTTGGTGCAGAGCTCCTGTGCCCTGCCATACCAGCTGCACACCAGTGCACATGCGTTGATGGCCCCTCCCTGCTCTCAGTGGGCACCACGCGTCGCTGCCCTCCCAGAGGCTTTTTCTAGGCAGCGGGTGTGGGTGCAGATGCTGTTGCCTTAGCAGCGCCCACTTCCCATTAGCCTCTCAGGAGAGCTGGTGGATGCGACCTGGTCGTGCTGCTGTCCCAGGCTGCTGTCCCGGGAGAAGCAAGGGCCAGAACTCCCCTGTAACTCGTGGTTGGGTGCTGCGGCTGCAGCTGCGCCAGCTCTGAGGCAGTCGACCTTGACTACTGTTAATATATTGCAATGTGGGAATTGCTTCTAGCAGCTGTCATTGTATACTTCCACTGTTAAGTACTGGGTTGTAGACATTACTCTTGTTCTTGATTAACTGGGGGATGATCAGGGAGAAAAAGGTGTAAGTTATGCAAAAGAAAAGCCTCTGATTTGGAAGAACAGTCTTTATCCAAGCATATTGACTGTAGTTTCTCCTAGGATTTATTATTATTATTATTATTATTATTATTATTATTATTATTATATTTTTAGGCAAAGGGAACTTGGTAGAGCTGCTAAAGCTAGGCAAGCTAATGGACCTTTAATTGGTGATGCAGTTCCTATCCTGTACTCTGCCACAGTCTTCTTTCACTTCCAGTTTGAATGATGAATTTCCCTGTAAGAAAACAATGTCTCTGAACTAATTAGATCATCTTCACATACTAATGGCTTTGTCTCATGGAGGTGAAAACTGGAATAAAAATATGGCCTAAGGTATAGAAATAGAGTAGTTGAGTTACTGAAGCTCTTTTTTCCTTGCTCTGTGGGAGACAAAAGTACTTGGGATGTTTGTCATAAATCTACTTTGATATAAAAAGAGAGCATTGATAAAAACATTTAGTTGGTTATTATTTTTACACTAACCTTGACTTTGACCTAGGAAGATCTGGTGTTACTGACTTTCAGGGTTCAATACAGCTTTTTTGTTTGTTTGTTTTTTTGTTTTGCTTCTGTAAGCCTTTTTAAAAGGTATGACAGTTGACTTTTGGCAGAAGTATGAACACTAATAGCTTACTCTGATAATATTATTCTATAAATTTCAGGAACCTAAGGGTATTTTTTTTTTTTCCTGTTCTGCTAGTTATAATTTGGCACAGTAAGTTTAGTGTACTGAGTTACAATTTTTAACAGTCTCTAGAAGACATGAGTTGTTTGAGAAACTTAATTAACTTTATTGTTACAAAGGAACATGTATTTACGTTGTATGGCTCTTTTTGAAGAAATATGTAAAAATATTCCTCATCTTGACTGAACATAGTAGGATTGCCCCCTCACTAGGGGCTGCAGCTGTAATCAAAATGCATTTCATGCACGTCCATAGGAACCTTATATATTTTGAAAACTGCTATCTGTAAGATTCATTATGATTCACAGGGATGATAGTGTTTTCAAATTATCATTGGAATAAAAATGTATATATAATAATAATTGGTCTACAAACTGTCCAACAGTTGCAGTGACTGTAATAACAACATGAATTCAGTGAATGGACATATGGTTATGTTCAATTAATTACTTGAGCATTGGAGTGTGCTGTATGTAGAGAGTTTAGGACATGTTTTCACTGCAGATGCTGTCATAGAGACAAAAGTAGTGAGTTTACTTTAGGGAAGCATATTGCTGATTTAGGAGTGTAATGGCCCCTGAAAAACTCATTCATAAGTGTTATATACTGTTGACATAATAGCACAGGTTCAGGAACATTTTCCTTAATTGCCTTTTCTCATTATTGACAGATTTTTTTTTCTCAAACAAAATCAAGAAAAAAAAGGTCTGTTATCCCAAAATAAGGATAGGTGGATAGAAAGCTTTTGCTAATTTTATAAAACATGCTGTTTTTATTCAGATATGCTTGTAGTGGTAGGTAAGACATTTGATTTCAGAATTGCTATCAGGGGAGTTAGTGGGCTGTCAAGCTCTAGGAGGTTGATGATATATTCTCTAGAACTGGTTGAATTGTTTCCCTGTGAAAATAAATTATCTAAGCAATTACGCCTTTTTATTCTGTTAGACAATCATTTATCAAATGAGCTTCATTCCTTAAATGTGATTTTTATGCATAACTGTAATCTGAATAGTTTAGATAACAGTTTGCATTCTGGGGGGTATATGTGAATTGTCCACTGACTGTATTTTATCCATTATTTGTGGTGTGTAATTGGTTTCATCAGATGTTTTGTTATTGATTATTTGACTGTTTAGGACAACTGTGTAACTGACATTCTTTAAGCAGTGCAATAACAAAAGATAAAATAATTACAGCACTTCTAAAGATAGTGTCTAGTTGTCAGGATTTCCAGAGCCAGTGCATCTTTCAGAAGGGAAGTGTACTTCTTGTCATAAATTCCTGGTGCACCTGATGGTCTATTTTGGGTGAAATAGCATTGATTAATCTGGTTTCCTTCTAATCTTCTTTTCCATGAAAAAATCTATCAAAGTAGAGAGTATCAGTTTAAGACATTTTGCTTGGGTCCACCTATTTTGTTCCTGAAATTCTTAATATTGAGACAGCATAAGCAGCCACTGTGGAGGTACACTATCTCCCTGCGTATCTCATTCTGCTTTGTTTGGGAATAATATTTCCTTAGAGCTTCCTTGTCTGGTGACGATCCTGGAATGAATATAGGCTAATGCTGTATGGTATGGCAATTTCATGTTATTATTAGAGAACACTTTTGTGAAGAGTAGATTCCAGTATAAGGCAATTTCAATTATGCATTTTATAAAGACCATCTAAATATTGCAAGGGTTGTTCAACCAAGCAACTGATGGGACTAATAGGCGTTTTTTGTTTGTTTGTTTGTTTGTTTGTTTTAATCTATATTTAATTTACATAGTGTGTCATGCAGCAACAGATACTCTGTTTAGAAAGTTTTAGTCATGAAACAGTTAATAAGGATGAGAAAGGAGTAGTTTGTAACATACTAAAGCTTTCAGGTAAAAAACACTAGATAGAACTGGTTTATAGAAATTCAACGTATTACAAATGACAGGGTCAGTTTCAAAACAGAAAACAGACTGGGAAAGAGAATAAAGGGTATATTACCATCCACTAGGAGATGACAATATCTTTTTGTTTTGTTTTGTTTTGTTTTGTTTTCTTGACAGATTTTCATTCAGAAGCAAATGGGTTACACTCATCAAGTAAAAGTTTTTTCATTGAATTATTTTTCTCTCAGGCAGCTGTAATATGATACAGGGAGAAACAAACAGCCTTTTCACCAAAAGACAAATAATTCAAACACATTAGCACTGCACTGAGTAGCCTGCACTTATTCATGACTATTTGATATTATGTCAGAGGGAGATTGCTCCCCACACTGATAACTGGAAATTTCTGTTAATGGTTTTCTTTACTCCATCAGTCACCTGGTAATTTAATCTCTTGGGAAACTCCTCCCAATGCAAATGCCACAGTCTTCTGGAGAGCAAAAGTAGTGTCATGGCCAGAGAGCTAATGTGGGACTTGAGTAACTAGGTTAAGCTTCTAGCTCCATCCGTTTTAACCCTGAGTGTACAGCTCACAGGGTTTTTGTTTATTGTGTTTGTTTTCCTACTATTTCTAAATGAAAGATTTCAAAAACATATTAACTTCTTTGAACAATTCTTATTTGTTTGGTGGAAGTACATTGGAGAAAGGATCATCCCATATAAGCTGCATTCCCTAAACACTGTAAAAATGTGACTCATATTCATATTGCTATATATAAATATTCAGACATACAGAATTATGCAGAGGAAGTGAACAGTTGTTATAGATTGAGAAGGAACTTTTTTGTTTCTGTTTTTTAAGGAAGCAAACCAGTTATTTGTGAAAAAATATTTGCAATGCCTTAGCCATGATTGTATGCTGATTTTTAAAAGGACATCCAATCAGTCAAAACAAACAAACAAACAAACAAACAAACAAACTCTGGTTCTATTCTTTTTTTTAAAGCAGTAGGATTTAACATTTGAAGGGGATGGATAAGGGACGAAAATCATTGCTTTAGAACAATGATTTAGGATAACTGCTTTATGACAGTTCCTTCCTTTACTTTGATTTTCTCATATTCCTGCATCTACTAGATGCAAAGGTAAGCCTTGTTGTGGGTTGATCTTTGCTGGTTGACAGAAGCCCACCTAGCCGCTCTCTTTCCCTCCACAACAGGACAGGGAGAGAAAGTAAGATGGAAAAGCTCATGAGTCGAGATAGGGACAGGGAGATCACTCACCAGTTACTATCAGGGGCAAAACAGATGGGGAAGATTAATTTAATTTATTGCAATTAAAAATACAGTAAGATTGTGAAAACAAAAAATTAAAAAGCCTGCTTCCCAGGCCCAACCTCAGCCCTCCATCTCCTACATCTCTCCCTCCTGCCTCTGAGCAGTACAGGGGGCACAGGGGCTGGGGTCAGTCCCTAACAACCCCTCTCTGCCGCTCCTCTCTCAGGACACCTCTCTCCTGCTACCATAGCCACCCAACAGGCAGCAGCCCTTCACAAACTGCTCCAGCATGGGTCCTTTCCATATGGTTCAATCCCTCCAGAAAAGACTGCTCTAGTGTGGGTCCCCCATAGGCTGCAGTTCCTGCCAGAAACCTGCTGTCCAACATGAAACCATTAGCCCTCCACGGGCTGCAGCGTGGAAATCTGCTCTGCCATGGTACACCATGAGCTGCAGGGGGACAGCCTGCTCCACCATGGGCCTCTCCACAGGCCACAGGGGGACATCTGCTCTGGTGCCTGGAGCATCTCCTGATCTTTCACACTGACCTTGGCTGTTTCTTCTGGGCTGCAAAGCTGTTTCTCTCACATTTTCTCTCTCCCAGCTGCTGTTGCACAGATGTTTTTCCCCTTTTTAAAATCTGCTCTAACAGAAGCCCAACTTGCTGGCTTGGCTCTGACCAGAGGTGGGTCCCTTTTGGAACTGGCTGGAGCTGGCTCTGATCTAACAGAGGGCAGCTGCTGGGCTCTGCTCACAGAGGCCACAGCTGCAACCTCCTGTTACTGAAACCTTTCCATGAAAACCCAATACAAGCCTCTAGATAGGAATTCTACTTTTTTAAAAGCAATCATGTTATCCGAGCTATATAATCTGCAAGAAAGCACAGTTCAAAGCTATTTTATTATTTGACTTTGTGACTGTCCTTGCAACTTAAATAAATAAATAAATAAAAATTTATTTTTGTGTGTTCTGTAGGAGTCTTGAATAGTATATGATATTTGTTAAATACTTTTATAGGTATTATGCAAAACAGCTAGAGAAAATGAAGATACGGTAACAGAATTCAGATAGATGAAATTTTACTGCTTCTACATGAGTTTATTACTAAATGTAATCTGTGAGGTGAGCATGAACAATCTATTTAACAAAACATATATCTAAAGGAAGAGTCTCCATTTACTACTCTGGGTACATGTAAGAATTTTTGGAGTAGACATTTTCAGTCAAACTTCTTAATGCCAAATCAAACAAGCTAGTATTGGGTAAATACTATATCATATCATCATTTTAATAATTTATGTTGCAGTGCATTTCTCTGTTAATCTTTATGATTATATCATTATGACAAATTACTTCTTGCAAGTTCTGCACCGTATTTCTGTCACTGTTGCCTCACTTCTCTTCATGGAAGGAAAGGGAAGAAGGAAAACTGCAATACAATATTAAGTTTATCCAATTTTGGATGATAGATTTAAGGCTGGACGTCATATTCTAAAAGTTCAGAAAAATAAATGCTATACTAACTGGCCACTCAGAAACAGATGTAGAAGAATGTAACAGGTAAAGCTGATCTCATATCCTTTATGACATAAAGCACCTTTACACTAAATCAGGAAACTCACAGAAAAACATTGCATTCTGTGGGGTCCTCACATGACTTATCTAATAATAATAAAAATAAAATCTGTAAGAAATGCCTTCTAGTTAGGCAATGGGCATATGTAGTATATGGCTTATATAACTTCACAACTCCTGAATTTCTACCTGTTGAAGAAAATTAGGCTCTGAAATCCCAATAAAAAAATGTAATAAATCATACAATCCTCCTCAAGACTCAAATAAGAGAAGTAGAAGACAAAAAAAAGGTGAACTGTTACTCTCAGACTTTCAGTGTGGACAGGAAACTCAGCAGAACCTTTGTGTAAGGCTGTCTTGTTAGTTTTCACAAGCCTAGCACAGAATTGTAAATGCAGGTCATACGGGCCAGCAGTAGTTAGGCAACAAAGGTGTAGGCCATGAACAGTAATGTCTTGATCTTGCTCATATTACCATGGTCTTGCTGGTTCAAAATCACCAGAAAACATTAAGCTACTAGTAAACTTCAAACATGCCAGTGAATATATCTAAAACAAAAACAAACAAAAACAAATAAAAAGATCCAACTAGAAGTAAAGATCTAAGAGGTTTAAAAAACATGCAATCTTCAATATTAAAAAGAGGAGAAAGAAGGAAGAATATTGGCAAAGACTGAATGCATCTAAGTTTCTCTCTGTGTTTTAGAGCAATGAAGAGCTCTAATGAGTGGTATTTTCCCATTGAAAGTGGAAAAGGAAAGAAGCATTGATTGGAAAGGATTTGAAAGTGATAGATGACATGCAGTTGAACATCCCTAGCTAACAACAATATGAAAAGAAAATGAAATTTGCTGTGGGGTCACAAGCAAATTAAAACCTATTATTTTCCACATGATTTGTACAATCAGACTTTGTTATTTCTTTATCTTGTCTCATGATTAATAAATAGTCAGTATACCATACCTAAATTAAAACAGTGGGAAACTAAATTGTTTTACCTAGTGTGACATATATCACACTGGGATATCATTGGATTTGATTTACAAGTGTGTCCAGGTGTTTTTTTTTTCAACATGTCTCTTTCTAAGACTGCATATATTTATATACAGTTTATCCCAGTTACTATCACTTAAGATTTCTTCATGAAAAATATCAATTGATAAAAGTGAGGATTTATGTGAATAATACGGTTTGTGGGAGTAAATGATTTTCCTAGACCAATGATTACTGAATACTTATAGTTTCTGTTTTCTTTTTCTTTTCTTTTGATGTGTTATGTTTTATAAAATTTAAAGGAGCAGAAGTACATTTTTTAAAATTTTTATTTTATTTTATTTTATTTTATTTTTTAATTATTTTTTTTAACGGAAGTGTGAAATATGAATTTTTGAGATAAGGCTTTCATATTGTTTTTGATGCTTTCCTTTGTGTCTACTCAATGTAATCCCAGTAATTTTATGAAAATTGTCTCCTTAAAGAGGTTCAGTGCTTGGGGTATATTTACATACCATTATATTGGCATGTTCCAAATCACTCTCTGCTTCTAGTTCTGCATCTAAGTGGTCCCTGCCTTGCTTTGTAAGAAGCAAGATTTATTCCAATCAAATGAGTATATTATAGCCTATTTGTGCTGGGATTTAACTGGTTCCAGTGGGGAGCCACTCAGTAGGTCTATGCCCACTCACTGCTTGCACTTCTTTTTTAACTTCATTTTTTCTGCTACAAGAGTTAGAGTAGATCAGGTTTTCATTGACCAAGAAATGAAATTAGCAAGCACCTTATCCCATGACAATGTGATTACTACATAACAGGAGCATCTTTCTAAGTAAATCATGTAAAAATCAGAAAAAAAAAAAAAAAAAAAAAAAAAAAAAAAAATTACTGTAAATTTACTGCCTTTCTTTTGCTCTTATTTACTAAATCTAATAGAAAGTGAAATTTGTTTCTTTAGGTAATTTTCACTGATCTGGTGGCTATCCTCAGCTCTATTTGTGTGACCTGGGCATTTTTTTCCTTGATGTAAAGTACACATAAAAACAAACACAGCAAAACAACAACAATAAAAACTTCAAGATCATAGAATCACAGATTCACAGAATGGTTTGGGTTGGAAGGGACCTTTCAATAATATCTAGTTCAAGTCCCCTGCTATGGCGAGGGACATCTTTCATTAGGTCAGATTGCTCACAGCCCCATCCAGACTGACCTTGACATCTGGGGATGGGGCATCCACTACTTCTTTAGGCAAACCATTCCATTGCCTCAAAACCTTCACAGGAAAGAATATCTTGCTTATATCTAATCTAAATCTACATCTATCTTCTTTTACTTTAAAGCCATTGCCCCTTGTCCTGTCACTACATGCCCTTGTTAAAAGTCTCTCGCTGTCTTTCTTATAAGCCCCCTTTATGCATTGAAAGGCTGCAATAAGGTCTCCTTGGAGCCTTCTCTTCTCTGTGCTAAACAAACAGTTATTTCAACCTTTCTTTGTATGAGAGCCCTCCAGTCATTTTTGTGCCCCTCCTTGGGACATCTCTCTTGTGATAGGGGCCCCAGAGCTGACCACAGTACTCCAGGTAGGGTATAATGAGAGTGGAGTAGAGGTGTAGAATCACCTCTACTGACCTGCTGGTCAGTTTTTTTTTTTTTTTTTTTTTTTTTTTTTTAATATGCAGTTCAGGGTATTATTAGCTTTCTTAGGCTGCGAGCACACACTGACAGCTTATGTTCAATTTTTCATCCACCAAATCCCCAAGTCCTTCTCCTCAGGGCTGCTCTCCATCCATTCATCCCCTAGTTAAGATCATTTAAAACCAAACGTTTTGAAGCAAAAGCCAAAAAAAAAAAAAAAAAAAAAAAAAGAAGAAAGAAAAAAAGAAAAAAAGGTCAACACTTAAATAAGCTTCTAATAACTATAAATTGAGTTAATGCATTCGAAAATTGTGTTCTTTGCTCATTAATAAATGACTAAGAAATGATTGATTTTATATGAGAAATTTGACAGAAAATCTCCAAGGACTGAATAACAGAGAACATTCAGATCTATTTCTACTACTGAATGTATTTTACAATTTCCAAAAATGGGTATCTTTTTCTTTCTGTAAACTGGGGGAAGAGGAGGAATGAGATAACAGCTGTGATTCATTTATCTGTTGAAACATATGTGATATTTTCCTGGTTTCAGTTAGGACAGAGTTAATTTTCCTCCTAGTATGTGGTAGGGTGCTGTGTTTTGGATTAGGATGAGAAGAGTGCTGATAACATGCTGATGTTTTAATTGTTGCAGAGCAGTGCTTGTACCAAGCCAAGGACTTTTCAGCTCCTCGCTCTGTCCTGCCAGCGGGCAGGCTGGGGGTGCAGCAAGAGCTGGGAGGGGACAGACCCAGGACAGCTGACCCAAATGGGAGAAAGGGGTATTCCATACCCTCTGACATCATGCTAAAGAATATATAGGGGTGGCTAGCCAGGGTGGGGGGGCATCTGCTTGGGGATAGGCTGGGCATCGCTCAGCGGGTGGTGAGCAATTGCATTGTGCATCACTTGTTTTGTACACATTATTAGTAGTACTACTGTCATTATTATTATTATTTTCTTTTCTGTCCTAATAAACTGTCTCTATCTCAACCCATGGGCTTCATTTTCTCATTTCTCTCCCCCATCCAAGAGAGGGAGGGGGGAAGGTGAGTGAACAGCTGTGTGGTGCTTAGCTGCCAGCCGGCGGGGTAAGACCACAACAGGTATTTATTGTGGTTTTGTGATACATGTAGTAAAATATGGGTAGTCCTAATGTAGCCTTATTCTTTAGCACAACTGAAAGATCTTGTAAAACATCGAATAGTTATAACACTTATGATAAATCTTGTACATTTTTTATTAATGTATTTTTCTTTATATATATATATTATTTCTGGCAGGGTGTGTGTAAAAGATTTAGAATAAATGATTCACAAGCACAACCTCTTCTCATCTTTAAAAGGAAGGGCATTCAGGACCAGTTGCAGTTTTTAACACTAAATATTTGGAGTACAATCATGTTCTATCTTTTTAATATTTATTGAACTGTTTTGGAAGAACCCAACCCACCAATTGAATATTCTCAGGAAAACTGAACAGAAATAGATGGTAGGGGACAGGAAGAGAGATGTTCTAGACTACAGTGAGTTAACAGTTGAGTATTATACATCTATATATTTGCACAGGGCCAGCGTGGGTACCTGCTGGCTGGCAGGGCCCTTTCCCTTCCCTCTCAGGTAGAATGCAGTCCCACTCACCCCAACCAAATCTGAACCCCTACAAGCTGGGCTGGGCCAGGGCCAGGGCCAGGATCCCAGGTGCAGTCACATGCTGGCAATTGCCAAGTGAAACTGTTGTGATAAGATGTGCCAGGAAAAGATGAGTGAGTTGCATGGCGACAAACAGGCATAGTCCCAAGTCCCCACTTCTCACAAGGGGGACTCATTTGACTCACCTTGACACAAAGCCACAAGGCTCACTGGCCCTGAGCCTGGATAGCCAAACTTCTTGAGGTGAAGTGGGGTTGTTTGCACTCAGGTCACTAACAATAAGAAATGTGAAATTTCTTCATCTGAAATTGTTTTTTGTTGGGCCTCCTTCTGTCTGGAGCAGAAAGTGGAAGAAAGGAGCAGGCACCAGCCTTCATAATATCATGGACGGTCTCACTAGTCATCTGCATAGATGAGATAATGAACTGGTTTGAGAGAACAAGCTGACTTGAAACCAGATGGTTGGCTGAACACATTCAAAATTAAGTATTTAACTGACTTACAGGAACTCTAGAAGTTCCCCACAGCTCCTACTGTGTTCAGTCCCTTTTGTATATTTCAGTGGGTTAACAACCTGGATGGAGAATTTGGCCCTTCCCTCTAGATACTCTTGTAGGTTGCTGCTGCTGAAGAAATTATATAATTTGGACAGTTGTTGATAGTCAACAGAAACGTTACCTGAACTGATGGTGAGGTAAGACAGTATTTATTGGTAGATATTTTGTATGACATTAAGATAACAAATAGTGATTAATTATGCATGTGCCAGAGTGGGTGCACAGGACCATGGGACAGCTAGATTATTGTAATATTAGAACAATGATTCAGGGAGTCTCATCTGATCCAGCTGAAGATGTTGCTGCAAGGACTCCATTGCCAGCATGACAATGACTTGGCATCCTGTTCTAGAAATTTGATTTCATATGTAAGTGTTTCTTTTTGCTAATATCCAAAATGTTCTTGTTGTTATTGCTATTTTCGTTAACAAACACTCTGTCCTGAATGTCTAAACAACATAAGAAAAAAGTTTCTCACTGTGAAGGTCGTCAAAGACTGGTGCAGGTGCCCAGCAGAATATCTCCTTGGAGGTATTTCAAACTCAAGTGGTCACGGCATTAAGCATCTTTGACTTTGAAGCTCATTCTGCTTTGAATAGGGCATTGCTGATCTCAAAAACTCCTTTCCAATCTACATTTTTCTACATTATCTATTTTAAAATCTCAGTAGTTTGGGAAAGGTGTTATGTTTTCATTCATATGTGTTGTTTGCTTAATTAAAGAAAAAACACAGCGTCTAACTGGTGCCTTAAGAAACTCTGTGAAACAACTGTGACAGTGACAGTAGCAAAAGTTACCTGCCAAGTTTTCCACTGTAGCATTTCCTGAATATTTAATAACTGTTTTTCAGAAGGACAACACTTGAAAGTCTGATTTTAACAGTTTTGTGAACAAGAATACATTCTGACCTTTGGCCAGAATGCTTATGGCTCATTTTACTAGAATAAATATTGTTGTCTCTCGTTGACTAAACCTTTCTCTTTAATTTTCAGCTGAAATTGATACATGCTGGTAGTCACATTCTGTCCATTTCCATATTTTGTGTTACATATAATTTGTAAAATGTGGGACTGTCTTTGTAGACAAAAATAACAATGAGATTTCCTCCTAGTATGACAGTCTGAGAATGTCTGAAGCCCCCCCCCCCCCCCCTTTTTTTTTTTTTTCATATTTGCACAGACGTATGAATGCTGGAAGTACAGAGTCAAGTTTGAGCTTTATAAACTATGTTGAGATTCAGAATAAGTTGATGAGAGTTCATTGCTACTGGATTGAATTTGGCACTTTGATAAGCACACCTCAAAACTCAGGTAGGGCAAATCTGAGTGTACAGATTGTACCTTGAAATCTGAGAAATTATTTGTGTACAGAAACAGAACATGTTGAATAATGGAGCAGCATTATAATAAAGCATATTGTAAAGATGTGAAAAGTCTTAGTAGGATATATTAGCAGGTGATTATAGTATGTGTTCTAATGATCTCATCCATTCTTAGTGTTCTGGACTGGCTGCTGGATTTTCATTCAAAAGTGATGCAGATGTACTTCTTGACCCTTCTAGATGTGGAATATTATCAGAGTAAAAGAAAACACCAAAATAACATTAAAATATTCAATTGCTTCCCAGGATTTTTTATTTTTCTTTCTTGCCTCAGAAACCTTATATCACTGTAGCACTGCTAAAGGCAAAGACCTATTAATTTTAATTTGGCAGATGTCTACAAAATAGTATCTCAGAGGGTGAGAAGTTCATGCCAAAAAAAACTGTGTGCTGAAGTGAGAAAGAAATGTGAGTAGTATTCTTATGTTACATATATAAATGCAGTAAAAATAATAATAATAATAATAATAATAATAATAATAATAATAATAATAATAAAATTGAGCTGTCATTTATAATTTGTACCATGCTTGACAATGTCATAGCCGCTGGGATGTCTTAGAACGGAACAGGAACAGACACCCAGGATTTCTCTATAAATTTATATACTGGTGTGCTAGCTTAATAATCTTAGAAAAAGATATTTCTGAAACTGTCCTAAACATTGTATAAGCATACCTTAGCAAAACTGGACACTTTACTGTTGTTAAAAACTTATCTATAAACTTAGCTTCTGAAATGGAAGTAGCTTTTAACACTGATAGAATCAGTTTCATAATTTCAGATTTCCAAAATGCCAACTAGCAATGATTCTTAACCATTAAAAAAAAAAAAAAAAAAAAAAAAAAAAGTATGAAGTTAATGTTAAGATTCTGCAGTATTAACTGCAGAACTTTTCATTCAGAGGTAGA
Organism: Nettapus auritus; assembly: GCA_011076525.1. NCBI lineage: Eukaryota > Metazoa > Chordata > Aves > Anseriformes > Anatidae > Nettapus > Nettapus auritus. Next base: position 75,341,594 of record CM021766.1, read on the forward strand.
AAGTTTTTTACTCACACATAAAATACCTGTCTTTTGTATTTTAAGCCAGCATGGCATTTTAAAATTCAGGATGTTTATTGAAGAAACTGAGGACAAATTAAATATATTCTTCACATAATAAATTAAAACTCTCTAAATAATTATGAGAATCTCAAGAACTTTTTACATTAAATGTAAATGTAATAAATAAAACACTTGTTTTCTACTTGCATTTTGACCCTTCATTTTTAAATATGGATAATTTTGTATCTATGCTAATTTTTTATACTGCTTATAATTCTTCCAAAATTAATAGAAATATTTTTAAATACTCAATAAACATACATGTTAGTGAGCATTAAATTCATACCAGTTTAGAGGTCTAGAAAAGATAAATGGTTTTAACAAGTTGTGTGTCTGCACTTATATAAAACCAGTATCTCTAACTTTTCAAGGCATGTGGATGATTATTATCAAGAAACTTAATACCTTATTTGTTTCAATAATTGTGAACACAAGCACAGTCCAGTAGCAATGCTTGGTTTTTGAAAATGCATAAATTTAGTCTCAGGGTAAACATTTTCCATACTAGTGACATGCATGAATGCATATAATGGGTAGCATCTGCAGGAGAAATTCAATGGGAAACTAGATGGTGGACTTCCAGAAATCAATTTTAAGCTAACTGAGGGAGTTGTTAGGTAGGATTCAATGGGAATCATTATTAAAGGAAGAAAGATTTCAAGAGAGTGATAGTTTATTAAAGAGGTAATTTTAAGGTCATAAATGAAGGAAATGTCAATTTAAAGATGCATCAACTTCACCAATCTATAAGCTTTTCAATTAACAGATTGAAGAAAGAATGTCACAAGATGTGATTACTATGTCAAATTACTGAGGATAAAAACTAAGGAAGAATGCAACTGTGAAATGACAGAATCAGAACATTGAAGCATAAAATGTAATGCAACAAATAAAGCATAGAAAGTATATCAAGAGGAGGATTTTGTATGCATGCTTGGAGTGAGTAAAAGTTTGTGGAAATTGTCACCTCATTATGTGTAGGAAATGATACAAGAGCAGTCAAGAATGCTATCTATTATTATTAGTCTTTATTTTAAATGCTTTCTTATAATCAGATATCCAAGATGCATGCAATCAACTTTGAAAGGTACAAAGATGAATAAATACATCAGAGATGACTTACATAATTTTGACTGTTGAGATCTGCTACATAATAGTTACAGGACTGTTGAAATGTTATTCATAATTTTGTGTTAGGGAAATTGTTGGGGACAGAAAAATCAAGGAATCATTAAATTACTTAGGTTGGAAGAGACTGCTAGAAGTCATGTTGTCCAGCTGAGTCTTGAATGCCTGCAAGGATGGAAGTCCTACATCCTCTCTTGACACTTTTTCCAGTATTTGCTCATCTGACAATGAAAAGCCTTTTCCCATTATCCAGTTGAAATTTCCTGTGTTGAAACTTGGGCCTATTTCCTCTTCTGCTTTCACTGTGCACTTCCAAGAAGAGACAGGTTCCATCTTGTCATGTAACCCCACTCTGGAGCTGCACAGCAATAAAATTCTCCTTTAGACTTTTACTATTACAGCTGAAGAAAAACAGTTCTTTCAAGCCTGACCTTTTATGCTGTGTTTTTCAGTTACTGACCATCTTGGTGGCCCTCCACTGTAGAATCCCTTGCAGTGGGTGTCACTTTCCTTGACTTTGCAAGGCTTCCATCACCATCTCCCACAATATTCTTCTATCCAAATTTGCATATAACCATCTGGATGGGTGAACAACTAGTTGGGTAAAAGATGGGTTGTATGTTTGGGCTGAGAGTGGTAGAGGTTAATCAGTTTGACTCTAAGAGGAGTCTGTTAAGAAGTGCAGTATTTCAGGAGTCTGCCATGGAACCAGTTCTGTTCAGAATCACAGAATCACAGAATCACAGAATTTCTAGGTTGGAAGAGACCTCAAGATCATCAAGTCCAACCTCTGACCTAACACTAACAGTCCCCACTAAACTATATCCCTAAGCTCTACATCTAAACGTCTTTTAAAGACCTCCAGGGATGGTGACTCCACCACTTCCCTGGGCAGCGCATTCCAATGTCTAACAACCCTTTCAGTAAAGATGTTCTTCCTAAGATGCAACCTAAAACTCCCCTGGCGCAACTGTAGCCCATTCCCCCTCGTCCTGTCACCAGGCACGTGGGAGAACAGACCAACCCCCACCTCACTACAGCCTCCTTTGAGGTACCTGTAGAGAGCGATAAGGTCACCGCTGAGCCTCCTTTTCTCCAGGCTGAACAATCCCAGCTCCCTCAGCCGCTCCTCGTAGGACTTGTTCTCCAGGCCCCTCACCAGCTTCGTCGCCCTTCTCTGGACTCGCTCAAGCACCTCCATGTCCTTCTTGTAGCGAGGGGCCCAAAACTGAACACAGTATTCGAGGTGCGGCCTCACCAGAGCCGAGTACAGGGGAACGATCACCTCCCTAGCCCTGCTGGTCATTCTGTTTCTTATACAGGCCAGGGTGCTGTTGGCCTTCTTGGCCACCTGAGCACACTGCTGGCTCATATTCAGCCGACTATCAACCATCACTCCCAGGTCCTTCTCTGACAGGCAGCTCTCCAACCACTCATCTCCCAGCCTGTAGCTCTGCTTGGGGTTATTGCGCCCCAGGTGGAGAACCCGGCACTTGGCCTTGTTGAACTTTATGCAGTTGACCTCAGCCCATCGGTGCAGCCTATCCAGATCCTCCTGCAGAGCCTTCCTACCCTCGAGCAGATCGACACACGCACCTAACTTGGTGTCATCTGCAAACTTACTGACGGTGCACTCAATGCTGTCGTCCAGATCATTGATGAAGATATTAAAGAGGACCGGCCCCAGCACCGAGCCCTGGGGAACTCCACTAGTGACCGGCCTCCAACTGGATTTGACTCCATTTACCACGACTCTTTGGGCCCGGCTATCCAGCCAGTTTCTAACCCAATGAAGCGTGCGCCAGTCCAAGCCAAGAGCAGCCAGTTTCTTGAGGAGAATGCTGTGGGAAACGGTGTCAAAAGCCTTGCTGAAGTAAAGGTAGACCACATCCACAGCCTTTCCCTCATCCACCGAGTGCGTCACTTTGTCATAGAAGGAGATCAGGTTCGTCAAGCAGGACCTGCCTTTCATAAACCCATGCTGACTGGGCTTGATCGCCTGCTTGCCCTGCAAGTGCTGCGTGATGACTCTCAAGATAATCTGCTCCATGAGTTTTCCTGGCACTGAGGTCAAACTGACAGGCCTGTAGTTTCCTGGGTCAGTCCTCCGGCCCTTCTTGTAGATGGGCGTCATGTTTGCTAGCCGCCAGTCAACTGGGATCTCCCCTGATAGCCAGGACTGTTGATACATGATGGTAAGCGGCTTGGCCAGCTCCTCTGCCAGTTCTCTCAGTACCCTCGGGTGGATCCCATCCAGCCCCATCGACTTGTGCACATCCAAGTGCCGTACCAGGTCACCAACCATTTCTTTGTGGATAGTGAGGGCCACATCCTGCTCCCCATCTTTATCTCTGACTTTGTGGAAGTGATGGTGGGCACTCTCATCAAGATTAGAGATGATACGAAGTAGGGGACGAGTCAATACACTGGAGGGCAGGACTGCAATCCAGTGTTATCTAGAGAAGCTGGAGGAATGGGCCAATAGGAACCTCATGAAATGCAACAAGGGTAAAGCCAAATGCTGCCCCTTTGATGAATTGATAGTTTGATATATTGATATAATTGATATAATGTAATGATCTAACAAAGCTTAACCATAAATAAGACAGCAGTTTAACAAGAATCAAGAGTATCCAAGGTACACTTGGATACCTACTGCATAGAGGACAGGGTCAAGCAGACTGTCGGGACACCCTCCCATTGAATCGCAAGGTGCAGAACAGATTACTTCTTTCATTCTAAACTCATAAACTGAAGTCTTGGTACAGCTGAATCTATCCCCAGTCCCAGACTTAGTGATTTACATCTGAAGAGGTTATGTACATGATCAGTTCAATCAATCTGGATTACTACTTAACAAAGCATGCAAAGCACCATTAGGATTCACTGCAGGGTATGTTCTCACAACTGTATAGGCTAACATTATATCTAGGATTTTCCTTATTAGTGAATTACGCACCCTTTCCCTTTTGTCACCATATGTCAGTGGGCGATCTTTGAACCTTCAGGAGTCTGCCCTGTGAGCCATCCCAGCTCAGGTGGAGTTTCTAGGTCACAGCAGGCTGCAGTCCTGGAGAACTCAAGGGGTTCTCGCTTAGGATTTCTTTTTACAGGATCACAAAATGATGGACTTTTAGTCAGTATTTTACCATTGTCCATAATTCATGTTAGGCAATTCTGGTATTTTTCTACCAGCCACACAACTCAGGTGCTTTCCAGTTTTCAGTTCTGGTACTGTCCAGATCAGGCTGAAGTCCAGGCCACAGGAGTCCCACAAATGGTCAGGGAGTGCCTGATTGTCTCAGATCACCGCACTTCTAAAAACATCATGTTGGCTTATCCTGACATCATAGACTGAGCTGGGGAGAGCCACACAACCACAGGTCCCTTCCAGCTTAATCTATGATCCCTTCCCCATGTATGTGTGGTTGAACCTATTCAATGCAAGGACACACTGCTGACTCATGTTCAACTTATCCATGAGAACTTTTCTGCAAAGCAAGCATACAGCTTCTCTTAAAAAAAGGGAGAACAGGAAGAAGTAGATGCAGAGAACCTGAACTTTTATAAACCTTTTAGCCTATAGTTTTTGTTTTTTTTTTTTTTTTTTTTTTTTTTTTTTAAGATAATCCTGAAATCTCTGTGCTAGCAGCTCAAAAACAAAATGTAATTAAGAGTCAAGAGAGAATTATTAAGTATGGCATTTATTATTTATTTATATATAAAAGTATGGACTAAGTTGTATGAACTACTCTGTATTTGAACATACATTCCATTGTTGAATAATTTTAGTCTCATTAATTTTCCACATAATATGTCTCTGTTCTCAAAAAATTGCCAATCCCATCAAGAAAATGAAATGCTAGTTTTTTGATTGCTTTTCTTGAAGACTCGTCAGTTTTGCTTCCTACGGGAGAAAGTGACATTAGGAATATCCTTTCTATCAAATAAATGACAGATAAAAAGAAATTCAAATATTTTCTGGATGTTTTCAACTTTACATTGAAGAGCTGTGTGAATATTTACATTTTTTTTTTTTTTTTCCATTTTGTTGTTGTTTTGTTTCATTTTATTTCATGAGAATGGATTTCATTTTCCAGCCATTTCTTATATTATATGAGTTTGCAATCTGGTCAGTGCCTCATTGAGGTGGATGCTAAAAAGGTTTTCAGGTCTATCCTAGTCCAGAGAAACATTTTAAATACATCTGTGCTTTATCAGTATACCTCTTAAATTCTTAGTCTTCTATGATATCAACACTGAATCTTTCTTTCGGCATGCAAGTAAGGATTTGCTGGTAGCACTCCAGTGTGTCAAGTGTTTTATTCATACTTTCTATTTCTAAGACTACCTCATGCAGGACTGATTCCTAAATGGTTAGAACACAGGTATGCCTAGTGCTCAGAAACTCTCAGTAAGTCAATGAAAGTGCAGTGTGAAAGATGTAAATAATCAGTTAAAACTGTTAAAAACTGAAAGTCTTCTTGCAATTCATTATTATAACTACTATTATTATTATTACTATTATTACTCCTGCTATTATTACTATGGCATGTTCCTGTAATAAATTAGAGGCCAGAGTCAGAAATATACTGGAATATAAAATAAATATCAGTTGACCAATGTAAAGCAAGGACCAAGTATGACCCTCTAGAGTTATGATAAAAGTTCTTTAGTGGAGTTTGTGTAAAGGATTTCAATGAAGGTTGAGGGGTAAGGGATTGCTGAATGGTTTTATAGATATCAAGACTTTCCTTTCTAATGCAACATAAATTTTATTTTACACGTCACTCTTCTCCAAATTTTATTGCTTTAATAACATAAAGGGTGAGATTACCAATGGTATTTGTATGCCCAATTGTCATTAATTTTAATAGGAACTGGTCATCAAAATCCCTTAGGCAACTCTGAAAACATCAGCCAAAAATTCCTGCTCTATTTGAGAGCAAACTGCAAAATCAACAAACCCCAGAAGAGCTCGCCCAGTTGAAAATCTGTAGTGCACATTTCCTGGATTCCCACAGCACGAAATAGAGAAAAGGCTGAATCCATTTTTCAGGGCCCTGACTCATGAAGAATGTAAGCAGAAGTGCTTTGTAACAAACACAAATAGAACAAAATATGATCAAAGCTAGTCTGTCTTACCCACTGTTCTTGAAGCACCCTGCTTTATTTGACAAATAGAGAATTCTTGAAAGTAAACGATGAATGTGTTTGAGGTATAAAATACAGAAACATCAGTCAACTTCAGTAAACCAGCCTAAGTTTTAATTTACCACAGTGAAATCACAGATTTAATGGTCAGGATTTTAATGGGTACTCCACAACCAGAGTCTCCATGAAGTCTGTGATCACTTGGTAACCATTAAAATCAATAGCAAGCCTTCCATAATTCCAAGGTATTTGCACCAGGTCATCAGGTTAAAATTTGCTTACACAAGATTTGCTTATAAAAGCTGCATTAATAAAGTGTTGCCTCTCCTTACCTATTCCACGTCTCTAACATGAAAACATACGTTCAATTAATGTATTATATCCCCTAATCTTTAGCTACCAAAGTTAAGATTCCTGTGACAAAATAAATAAGAATGAAATAGTATTTTTTTTTTCAGTAAATAGAAATTATGAATAATTCCTATTATTCATGGAATAGAGTTAAACCTTGTTTTGTTTAACATCAGTCACCATCTAAAATATGTCCACATATAGTTTCATGCATTTGGATTCGTATTTCATTACAGTTCTTTTTCAAAGTAAGAAAATGTTTTCACAAGACAACAGGGCTCTGGAGCAAGGGTTTTGTGAATCAAACATATCATTGATATGTTGATAATTAACATTGCTTATAAAAAAATTGTTTACAATAATACTAAAGTGTTAAATATTTATCTCTTTCAATAATTATATTGTCTGTGGGAGAGTATAACAAAACTAAACTTTCCCTGTTTTCTTGCTTACTGGAGTTGGAAAATTTAAACTGTAAGCTTTTAGTAGTTTTGGAAGGCCCAATTTTAGTCAAAAGATTAAATAGGAGTTACGGTAATACTGGAATTAGATATTTCTGTCAGAAGAGCTCCTAAATCTTTTTGATGTCACTGCATATAAAACTTTTTTTTTTTTTTTTTTTTTTAAATCAAGTCCTAAATAGATTAACACTTTCAGAATTGTCCTGTTATAGAAATTGTGCATCCTGTTCTAGTAGTTTTGCATTGTCTTTCATCTATAAATTGCAATCAACATATGGAAGTAAACAAGAATCTAAACTATGCCATGCTGGAGAAGTTATTGAGTATCCTTATAAGTTTATAAGGATAGTTAGGATAGTTTATAAGGATACTTAATTATTAATTATGAAATTATTTACTATGGAATACAGAACTAACAGGATTAGCAAGAACATAAATCTTTAATAGAAAAATCATGCGTTTGCCTTCCAGAAAAAAAATAATTTAGAATGTACTCATTGATAGCTTGATACCAAAGTCTTCATCTTCCTTTATTTTCTTTTTCTTGGGGAGAGGATGGGGAAGTTTAGCATTTCTGTGCATCTGAAATGTAAAGGAAGTGACAGTTTTGTAAAGAAGAAAAATGTTTTCAAACAACGGTTTCAATTTGTGAAGTAATACCATATGATAATATATTCCATTTTCCACTTTTAGCCAAGCAGCTTCATTCTTCAATTGACTGAGAAGGTACTTGGAATAATTTTTGCTGGCTGTATCCAAAGTCTGTTTTCCTTGAATAAAATTTGGAAGGCCTGAATATTGTGCTGTAAATAATTCTTACCTACAGATTGGCATAAAACCAGTAAATCCATTAAATCCTTGATATCAGCAACTGTCTCCACCATTACTGAAAGTTCTTATTTCTGCTTTAATTGCCCTTTTTTTTTTTTTTTCTTTTGGTCAGACAAATCAAAAATATGAAAATGTTGTATCATAAGGATCTTAAATGCATGATTTTAAGGACTGGCATGTGACTTTGAGGTGAAACATAGGAGTCAAAGAACAAATCCCTTGGAAGAGGGGAGTAAGGATCTATCCAAATACTGAATTTCAGTCTGTAGTCTGAGGAAGTTTTTGCCTGTGGGGTTATTTCTTACTAACATCTTGCCACTAAAGGCAAAGATGGACATGGACTTTTGCAGTCAAGCACCCATACTTACTGATCAAGGAGCTAAGCTGATCTGCAGACACATAAATCTTGGAGTTATGCCAGATGTAAAGGATTATCCCCTTGGAGCGGGGATTAGGGGAGAGAACTGGTTCAAAGGCTTTCTAACATTCATTAGAGCAAATACAGGCTTTCCATCAGGTGTGCCAGGGCCTAATGAAAAATTTCCTAACAGTTGCTGAAGATTTTCCTATGTGTGTCTGTTTGCCCTATGTTGGAATACTCTAATCCGGTCTCATGAAGTATGTCAACTTTACAAGGGATGCAATCTACTTTTATAGTGCTTCTTAATCCACAGTATCCTCAGTGTCTTCAAATGTGTCTTCTTTCCCTTCACTTAACTGATTTAAGGCTCTCCTCGGTAGTGCAGTCCCATTGATGAGGTTGAGTAATTTAATCCTATTTAGGAAGTCTTAGGTTTTGGTATGAGCTTGCTTCTCAACTTTGATGTGTTTTTTTATTATTGTATCACCATAACACTGACTACAGTGTTTATGATAGGGAAGCATGTGGGAATCTCCAGATGGCCAGTTTTCTAAATTTCCAGATCTTTGTTCATCACCAGCAGATGTGTGTGCAGTTTGTAGTCCCCCCAATTGTTCAGCCCATTTGAGATTGTCATGAAGTTGAGAAGCATTATGCTTTGATTTATAAACACAATAATAGTCTGTTTTGAGATAGCAGAAACAAATTAAGCAAAGTAGAAAGAAATTACGGATTATTTACTTTTCTGTAAAAAAAAAAAAAAAAAATGGCTGTGGAAATGCAGTTCATCTGACAATGGGTAGTATTATTTTTGTTGACATATACAGAATGTTTTCAGTCTGATAATGAATAGATTTAAAATCTCTTGAAGACAGAGGAATTACAGACAGGCATTGCTCACCTCTTCCCCTTCACACGAGGAAGAGTTACAGTATTTTGTGATTGAGTTCTGTTTTAACCAAAGTGCAACAACAGCAAATAGTATAGCTAGAGGAGCTATCCACCTGCTGTCTGTGTGTTATAACTGAAAGAAAAATAAACTTTTTCTTGCCTATTACCCCAATCAATCCAAAGTACATGTACAAGGTAATAAACTATGGAACCTGCCAAAGCCATTTGGACTAAATCCTCAACTTCTGTCTCAGAATGTGGTAGATCAAATTATCAAGGCTTATTTGTAGCCAGATAAACATTTTGAACTCCAGCACAGAAATAAATCTTTCTGATTCAAATGCTTCTGAAGACAGACTATTATTCTTCAAGTTAGTGAAAATCCCTATTGCTATGATGTGGTGGTTGCTAACATTGAGAAGACACTTCTCATACCAATTATTGAATTGTTCCTTTTATTGAAAATGAGTATGTTGATAGAAGATAAAAGAAAGGAGACAGTAGCTTCTTAGCTTGTGTAGAACAGAAATTCTTGCAGAAGCAACACCAGGTTAGTATTTGGCTCAGCTCTTTGGATTAGTGAATTCTGAGTAGGAGGTTCTGCCATGCTATGTCCCTTGTGGGAAAAGGTTCCAGCTCACACAAATATTTTGCTGGCATTTCAGACTTTATAAAAGAATAACCCAAAATTCATCACTCAAAAGTCTGAGTGAAATCCAGAGGAGGAGGAGGAGGAGGAGTGGAGCAGAGATCCCTTTGTGGCCCCTGGGCAGGAGGCGGTGCTGGAGCAGAGGAAAGGCATGAGTGCCCCTGCGACTGAGGGTGGAGGAGCGAAGCTGAGTTGGGAAGACGTGATGGGAAGGTATTTTAGTTTTTGTCTTTGTTTCGCACCATCCAACTCTATTTTTAATTGGGAGCAAATTAAATTCATCTTCCCCTAGTCATGTCTGGTTTGTACCTAATTGTAATTGATGAGCATTCTCCAGGCTTTATCTCAGCCCATGAGATTTTCCACCCAATTTTCTCCCCCTGTCCTGCTGAGGAGGGGGGAGTGAGAGAGCAGCTGGGTGGGACTTTGGCAGTCAGCCCAGGTCAGTCAACCACAGGTGGTCTGAATTTTTTGTCTTTCCTTTGTCAGAATATTACTAACTGTACATCTGTTTCAAAGCTTTCTGAATTTCTTCTTCCTATTTTATATTTACCTTTGTTATTTAAAGACTGAGAGAGTAGGACAGTCTCTCTCATAGGGAAGTATTTTAACTAGATACTGGGTTAGCAGTTTCCACAGAATTTAGCGCAGCCCACAGCACTTATTCATCCCTCACAGTACTCCTACAGTGAAATTTCTGCTGTGTTTTTCTATTGCAAGGAATTCACTTTTTTTTTTTTTTTTTTTTTTTTTTTTTTTTTTTTTTTTGTGAATATGCCACATAGGTAAAAGGTTTGTGAATTTCTTTTGCATTTTGAAGGGAATGTCAAAATAGTCTTGAATAGGGTGAAAGCAGGAAACATAAAAGGCCAATTAATCAAGTCCTTTATTATTTTTGACATCCAGATCAAATTCAAAACGTAAAATTTTGGGAAGATCCACTGGACTTTGGATGAGGTCCTGAGTGACAGCCTGAAATGCAGCTGTACAACAGAATGTGTGTGAATTTCACCGGCAGTAAGAAAGCAAAAGCTAATGAGGAGGAAGCTGTCATGAAAAGAGAACTACCATGGGTGACAGCAGCAGAAGAGTTGACACAGGGCCATAACACAGTCAGGGTTCCATATTTCTATCATGCTGAAGCTAAGCAGAGAAAGAAAGCAGCTGAACTTTTATGTGTTGCCTTTCTTTCTGAGATATTACATGTCATTAGGGGATAATACCTTTAAAAGACCTGACCAGTAGGATATAGGACAGGCTTGCTTGTTGAAAATCTCCTTAATTATTCACTCATGTTGGGTTTCTTGAAGAAGGAAGTGGAGGGAGTTTTCATGTAGCTGACCTCTTCTTGGAGAATGGCTTGTGTTCCACAGGGGAACAGGGGAATGCACAAAGAATTATCCCAGAAGTAGTGAAAATGACTGTATAAGGATTAAAATAAATTTCTGCAGTACATGGAAAACTGAATACCTTATGTACTTCTTAATTTTCACAGCCCGCTACCATTCTTAAACCTTATTGTATATTTTGCTGTTTTTTGTTTGTTTGTTTGTTTGTTTTTTAGTGAGATACACAGTCAAGTAAAATTACAGGAATAACGTTAGATATGATTGATCTCTTTGAGATCATCTACCTACAGATTTATTGTAGGTTAAAAGGGTATATCAGTTCAAACAGTGAAGCTTGGTCTGATTATTGAACTTGGGGGCTTCTTCCAAGTACTATTTCTTATAACTACTAAGAAAGATCACCTCCTCAGTTTTCTGCTCTGCAGCCATAGAGGAATTCATGTTGTTCCACTACTTTGCTTCATTCTTCATACTATTTTATACAGGTATAATTTTACGTTACCTTGGGATTAAATTCTCTCTACATCCTCCATCTTAATAAAGAATTTTGCTTTAAAAAAGACTTAAGCAGATTTTTCCCTTCCTTTAGATGGCAGTACCAAAGCATGTGTTTTTGTTTGCTTGTATTCTTCTGTGCATCACCTACTTTTTTCCCCACACAAATCATTAGTCAAGTATAGATTTCATAGATGCATACGTGACAGTCAGTAGGACTGATCATGAGTGACATGCCGGTATTTCCCATGAGTTACCATGAATGTGGCAGTATTTTTAGCTCTTCTTAGGTGGTCTACCAAGACTGTAGTTTAACAGCTCTTCAGCTGTTAAGATAATTATTTTATGCATCAATTCAGTAACTGTCTAGCATACCTTTTCCCTAAAACCTAGGCTTGCTCTTTATGAGATTATCTGAGAATAGATAACATATATTAACTCTGCAGGATAGATTCTGTGAAGTTTCAAGACATCAAAGTGTGTGTTTGTGGAGGGTAAAGATCGAGAAAGGAATGTGACTAGATTCTGACATGAGGATCAGGATCACAATGAACAACAAGAAATGAAGAAGAGATAGGATGCTGAAATCTATGAAGCACTGTTAATATAATAAGATAATCTCATTTGGGACAGTTTTAAGAGAGCCAGATCATGGGCCTCGTGTGCTATGCAGGTGTAAGTAGGAACAAGAAGAGCAATGAGAGACTACAAGGACATGATCAATAAATATGACTAACACCTTGTCTCTCCCTCCCCACTATAAGATTTTGATATAGAGAAGGATCTTGACATTTAAAGGTCTGGAATTAAATGTTACAGACCACACTTTCAAAACAAATTTCACATTAAATTAAGGTTTCATTAAGTCCCTCCATAAACAATATAATGTAAGAGAAGTCACAGAGCCTAACTTTGCTTTGGTTAGGAATTAAAAGTATGTCCAAAAAAAAGTGTTTTGTTTCTTTTTTTCCATCCACAGAATAAAAATAATCAAACTTCAGTTAAAATATTCATGCTCTTTTTGTTTATTCTATTGTTTATGATTTTGACTTTTAATATAACATTTGGTTTATGAATATTTTTTTTTTCCTGGAATTATTATTACTATTATTATTATCTTCTTTACATCCTCTCTTTTTCCTCTTACCAGGTTACTTTAACTCCAGATAAAAAAGTAACTTAAAAATTTTGGAAGTAACTTAAGAATTTTACAAGAGAAGAGTGGCAGGCTTACTTTGACAAGAAAACCTAACAAAATACTCAATTTCTGTGAAAAACAAGTCTACACATCTTTTTCAGAAATGCACTGAGCAAGTAACATATCTACATATTTAAGTCTATGTTCTCTAGGAAGGCTGGACTTCGGCTTTACAGAGTTTTCAATATATAGGTTAGGCATTCAGGCACTCTAGACAATGAATATGTGTCCACTTACAAGCATGTTGTAGAAAGACTAATCGTTTTTACTTTACATCTAAAATGGCAGTGTTAGTTGTGTGGATCTTAGATGACTGTCACAAAATGAACTTCAGGCCTTTCTGGTGTTTGTGGGAGTTTTGCCATTGACTGCAGTACAACCAGAAGGTTGTTCACATCTGATACTATAGTGATTGTAACTTATTTTTGTCTGACATTGTCAGAGTCCTTGGAAGTCTTGTTCCAGTTGATTTCATATACACAATTTGAGATGTTGTTGTGGTAATTAATAATGACAATATTGCTGATCAAGCAATGCACCTATACTGGGAATTCTATTGGCTCTTTTGTGTGTTCTATGACTTGTATCTAATATAAAGCATAGTGAATAACCTTGAAGATGATAATCAGTACTGTGAAAATAGTCTGTCTTTTCAGAGTATCAGATCTACAAAGCTTTGTCTATAAGAGTATTTGTGATGCTAGATCTGAATAAAAACTTTGAAATTACTGGAAGGCTTTGCAGTGCTTATCAAGGAGAATATTTATATCCAAACAAAATATTTATGTCTCACCTAAGGGTTTATGTTGATATTGTTGATCTTATTAAGAAAATAATGAGGAAAATAAGGTTGAATGCATTATCAATATTCTACCCAATTATCTCACATCCCCAAGTCGACTAAACCAGCTGGTTTAGTTTCTGCAAGTGAGGCAGAGCTCCTACAGATAAAAATAGTCTGCAGTCAAAGAGTTAAAAGAGGACATCAGAAAAACAGATGATAAAATTCCAACAACAGTGGCATTTTCAGACTATTTTCTAATTTTTTTTTTTTTTTTTTTTCCTGTTCTTGTGTAGATCTGGAAAAAGTTGTATGGTTTTCCAAAGAGAGCAGTCACATCCTCTAAGAATGTAGTGAAAATTGTATGCAACTTCTACGTGTTTGAAAATACCATGTTATACTCTGTCCAGATAGTACCGTAAAACCTGTATAAAATTTAAGGTTACCTGTTGAAATTTTAATCTGGTATTTTCTTCTCTAGAAACAGTGATCAATAAGCAATTTTAATAATTATTTTTTGTTGTACTACTAATTTCCATAGGGTGGAATGTCAGAACTGCTCCATATGTATGTAACTATGTTGCCCTCTTGTGACCAGCTCTCAAAAATAAGAAGCCACAGACCACTTAAAGGACAGAACTTGATTCAAAATAATAATAAAATAAATTACTGATAGACTTACATCACTTGTGCATTTCTTTTATATTAAACAAAACATTTCATTCATTTTAAACATCTTAAACACTCATCATGTGTGCTATTTCTATACCTTCTTGATTCTCAGTGTCATTAGGTATCGTACTAATTTAAAAACAATTTTTGCAACTGTGTATGAGCATTTTATGTGTTGAATATGATGTCAGGAGATTGATATTCTTCTATTAGATGTATATGTGTATAAGCCATCAAGCATCAGGTCACTCTGGTCTTTGTTCTCTGTCTCATATGGTTCAGATACTGGTAATTCCAAATAGGCAAAACCGTGGTGAAGATTATGTCACATTTTAAATGTAAATCTGATTAGTTTTGTTTATTTGTTTTCTTCATATGTGCCAGTCATTTTCAAACTGTTACTATTTCTTCTAATACATATGTTATTTGTGTGGTTTTAGCTAGTAACTCTTAAAAATGTTTTTCACCTATGAAGGGGTTTTAAAATAGCTTTGATTACCACCAACTGTAGTTTGTAAGTTAAATGTCATTTGTGATAGCTAAACCTGACTCTGAAAATGGAGAAACAGAACAAGTAATGGTAAATTAGGAATAATGAATACTCAATTAATTATGAACATCCTCTGAAATCAGGCACGTCTTCAGAAATCCCGGATGTTTTTACATGTTAAGCAGAAGTCAGAAGCAGCAACCTTCTATAGTGCTACAGACAACTACATCTTGTTAAAGCGTCTTACTTTGATTCAGAGCTTCCATGAGATGGTAGACTCTTGTCTTACTGTGTGTTATGATATTAAGTTGTCCTAACTCATTTATTTAAAATATTTCACTGACATCTAATAGTCCAACCTCTAGAGGTTGGACTCGGCGATCTTGTAGGTCTCTTCCAACCTAGACATTCTGTGATTCTGTGATTCTGTAATGTGACCAGTCTAAGACAACTGAATTGGGAATGTAGGACAAAGATGCATATGTGCATGAACACTCACATATACACAGTGTTTTGGATGCTATTCACTTTGCAAAAAAACACCTTGTTATTCAATACAGAAGATACTGGAAATTAAACATATTGTTTCTTTTATAGGCAAAAATTTAGGGGATGAAGCCACCTAGAAGGCTGAAACATTCTAGAGCACTGTTATTTTCATAGATTCCCTTACAGTGTTCCTTATTTATCTTAGCAAATTAAGACCAGAGAGTTAATTTACTTAAATCAGGGGTTAATTATCATTAGACTGGAATCACTGAAGCCATGTCGGGTTACTTTTTAATTACATTTTTGTTGCAGTTTTTATGCAGAGGATATGTGTGCTTCAAAAGTAGAAAATTCTTCTTAACTGGACTTTGGATCTTCTCCTTAAATCATAGATGTACATAGACTGGAGAGCTTGCATATCACCATCATAATAGTTGAGGGAAAGACAATAAGCCAGCTTTTTTTTTTTTTTTTTTTTTTTTCTCCTATATAAATCTAGATGCAATAATTTCTCAAGGGAAAAAAAAATAATCAGAATTTAGCACAGATATTGAGTATCATATAGCTGCTTGATGCTGCTTTTCCAGTACAGGATAAAGGTATTTTCCAGTTGTAGAAGGAACATCAGGTGACATACAAATAATGTTATCATTTTTACCTGCAGTTGCACCCAGCAACATGAATGTTCAGTGGATGGAGTATTTCGGTTCCAGCAGCTGAACTGCCTCTATGTATGAGGATCACAGGAGAGGACATCCCTTGAGTCAAGGTGGCCTTCAGGAGCATGCTGAGCACAGTAAAGTTGTACACCCATCATTGTCAGCTCCTCCCTCACTCCTTGTCAGAGACTATTATAGAATATTTAAGGCTTTTGTTTTTCTGTGAGTTTGCCTGCATATTGTTGCTTATGCAGTGGGTTGAATGGAACTGCTTGAATGGAACAAAACCATTGGCCTACTGCTTCTTCATGATTTACCATTATATCTATGGAAACGGTGCCTTTGAAAGCATAAATGCTTTGATTTAAACATCTTATTACAGTGTTCCAAGAACATTTGAAATTAGCACTTTGGACAGGTCATCCTAGCTCAGTCCTCTGAAGAACCTCCTATCCTGACTGCTGTAGAGTTTTGCACAGGCAGGTTACTTAGGAGGAAATTTGGAGCTCCAGTAATGCTAAAAATGCTAAAAAGGCAGACATCTTTGAAAGGGAGGGCAGAAACTGGCAGAAAGCGTTCTCTTTGTGCCTATATGGATTCAGTTACAGCACAAAGTTGTCTGATCTTACTGAGTAACAAATAGGACATTAAACATTATGTCAACAAGTAGAAAAAATACTTTTTTTGTGCTTATTTCAATAACTATCCTTCTGATTTATTTGTTTGTTTGTTTATTTTGGTATGCTTGGTCGTTTTTAGTTTTTTTGTTTGTTTGTTTTTAGCAAAGCAGCTTCATCTTATCCAGTGGTTAACACCACTGTTACAGGCCTTCATGTGTTTCAGATTCACCAGATTTTCACAGAGATCTTTAGTTGTTAGAGTGGAGAGTATGCTACCTGTGACTTAGAAAGAATAATAAAGGCTAGATAAACTTACCAGTTTTTACAGCCTGAAGAAATCCCCCTTTAAGAACTTCATTCTACCTCAGGAGTAATACAGTTTTTTTCTATAGTTACGCATGGTTTAAGTGTTGAAACCGAATCATGCTGAGAGAATGTGAGCCATTGATACTATTTATGTCAAATATGGCTACTCATGGTGCCTCTTAATTGGCTTTTATGTGAGGTAAGCTGGAGGTAGCGTAGGACTTGATGATCTCCAAACAGCTTTTTCTGGTCTCAGATATGGAGAGTGATGTCACGACTAGAACCTTGAAAAATAAATCGTTATTAAGGATATATAGAGTGCTCAGGTTGGAAAAAAAAAATGTATCCATTAGAAAATTACAGAGGTTGCTTTATATTCATTAGCATCCCCTAATGCTTGACTAGGAGGTTTTTGTTAATGAAACAGTCACTTTCGTCCATATGACACATAATCCTCACACATGGATAATCCAGTTTGGGTATAAAATATTAGTTTTATTCTTACAGGAAGAACAAGACATAAGAAATGTTTTCACCTCCAGAAAATAAAATGTTGTTTTTGATTTCTGACCACTGTCATGAAGGCAGTGTTAACTTTCACAATTCAATTAACATCTTCAGAGACGTTAACCCGTGATGAATATTACAGTTTGAAAATAATATATTAATCCTCATCTAATTAATTCAGCTGGGATCAATTTTCTTTCCTTTGATCAAAGCTTTTTGTACTAATCACATAATTTTATGTTCAGGTTCATAGAAACAAAATATTTTTAGAAAACATCATAATAGCCTTCTTACAAAATGGGTAAGTCAGGGCACAGGTATTTTTGATGTGCCTAGAGGAAAGAGTTACATTAGCTCATTACATTAAAAAAAATGTTTTACTCAATTGTAACTTGTGAGTTTAACTTCACAGAAGTGAAGGGATACATGTAGTAATATAGGTATATAAATAATAACAAGAATGCTATATTACAGAAATCTTAGCAAAATAAACATTTTGGGGGTTGGCAGGATGGAGGTGTTAAAACTGGGATGCATGTGAAGGAAAAGTGTTTAGGAAAAACTGGTTAGCAAAATGGAATATATGATGTAAATGAATATGTCAGAAAAAGTATTTTTATTTGTTTTGGTCATAAAGAAAATAGTGTACAACTGTATAAATGCAGATGAAGGTAAAAAGGGCATTTCAGTGATGGCTTTTGAAGTCATTGGTGACCCAGATTTCAGATTACAGTGCACATGATTTAAAGCTCATGCCTTTCTCCAGCACGCTCCTCTCAATAAATATACGTTAGATTCATGTACAAGGAACGTTTTGCTAAGGGCAGATGCAACAGATATCTAAAGGCAGATGCTGTGAAACCTGCAGGGCAGTGTAATGTGGGGCAAGAGTTCACATTTTCCATCCCTTTAGAAAGCTTTGTATGCTCTCTCAGGGAATCTTTATTTGTGCTCTGTAGCAGCATAAAATCTGTATCTGAGCTCCAACTGTTATATAAAATCGCATACATTGTCTATATCAATGTATGTTTTAGTCCTTCAAATATTATTTAGAAGTTACTATTATCAAGATGTAGTTTATTTAGAGAACATTTTCTGTGAGAGTTCAAAGTAGATGGCACAATTCTGTTGGGACAAGAGAATTGCTTATATTCTTACAGGTGGTTAATTTGTCCCCTGGTTGCATATTTGGAACTGAACAACGTGCATTGTTTTATATCCTGTTTGACTTGGAGAAGTTGTGATATGACACTTTTCTGATATGCAGGGTAGCTGTTTGACTTGTATAAGATGTGCCAAGCAGTAGAGTTTGAAATATGTGTGAGACCTTGGAAAAATAAACTAATAACATTTGTTTGCCTGCAGAATGTAATTCTTGTCTGTCTGGTACAGCTGGAGAGTGAGAAGCAAAGATAGTTGCATGCCACTTTTCTGCACTCAAAATGTCGTGGTTTCCTGCGGACTAACTTGTCCTTCAGCTACAACTTACTGCTGGTTTTTAAGCACTTCCTGATTGACTCCAAATTACCAAAGTAGATTTTGCTCCGGAATCCCTTCCTAATCATATAATAAGGAAGATGTTAAGTGGGTGATCTGAGCTTTATACTGTGTGAGAGATTTCTCTCAACACCTGACCTACAATAGGTATGCAGAGCCTTTAGTCAAATTATCTATCAGAGAAACTTAATGCTCATTATTATACCTATCTTATCGGTGGTAATATTAATGGAAAAAGGAAGCTAATGTAATATCATCCAAAATTCAGAACCAGAAAATGGAGTAGAATTTAAGACTGTTCTGATCCGTGTTAAATTCTAAACTCTGCTAAAATAAAACTTATTTAGTCTTTGAGAATACAGATATAACTACAACGTAGAGACTAAATTCTTTTGTTCAAGCAAATCTTGCCCTTAGACTAAACTGGAAATTTAGATTGAGTGAAGACCATAGAATTGAGCCCTAAAGGAATATGATTACTGCAATAAAGACACAAGAGAGTTGGAATAAAAGTAATGCTAGCACCATGTAACAACAGAACAACATTACGTAGGGAAACATTAGAATTGGATGAATTAATTAGAAACGAGACTTTGATCTAATGCTTCTGACAGTATTTATGTTCAGTGTAACCTATAATTTGTATTACCTCAACTCTGTCATATACTTTTTCTATTTTATAAGTACTGTTTGCCTATCTTTTACTGCTCATGAAATAATGTTTTGCACTGTCAACAGATTTGCTTGCTGTTAATAAAAGATTATAACTAAAAATATAATGATGTGTCAAACAGAACTAACCCTCCAGAGAAGCTAGGCAGATGTAAATAGTGCTGTGAAAATGAATGCATTGTAATTCAAATCATTTGCTTTTCTGCAACAAATTATCTGTTAAGTCACACCCATAACATACTAATGATGAAGCAGAACTAGAACAAACTTATGGATTGGATTGATTTTACTATCATTTAAATTGATATGAAACCTATGTAACAGCATCTGACATCAACAGAGTTATTTCAGATTTACAATTACATAAATTAGGGCTCAATAAGCAGAAAATTAGTAAAGCTAAGTGCTTTAAATACATTTTAAGCTCAATGAAAAGTCTATTATTTCAGTGATGAGCTCTATCCAGTTCCAGTTTAAAATCTGCTAGCTCTTACAAAAATGCATGGATTAAGACTGCTTCGAAAACAGATCCATATTCATTGAAGAGACATTTTTAATTTCCTCTTTTTAATGCATATTTTCACTATTCAGGTTATCTGAATCTCTTTTGCATAGTTTATTCTCAAGAAAATATCTGATGGTTAAAATACAGGAAATATTTGTACTCTGACAATTTTTATTATTTTTTTTTAAAGTAGTATAATTATGTGTGTAGGTTGATTTGACAACAAGCAGGACTGCACATTTTTCAGTAGTAATCTGAAATGAATTCTTCCATGTGAAAACCATATAAGCACGTTCCTATTAGAGTATTTATTCACAAAATTAAGAAATCAATCATGTTAAGCGTGATGTCATGCGTTAATAAGAGAGGCTAACTGCATTTTCATTTATGCCTTTCCTAACATAAGAAAACCTTATAAAGGAAGGCTACATATTTTCATGGAAACATGGAAATTCCGCCTTTCATTCCAAAGTGATTTACTAACAATGTTCATGCAGTGAACATCATCTAGTGAATAAGTCTCAGGAAATTACATTCCATACACTCTCATTCAAGAGGTCATCGTCAAAAGATCTCATCTTTTATTATTTGGTATGTCCGTTCCTTCTGACATTTTGCTGAATGTTGCAAAGCAAAACATAAATATTTTTCAAATCAGCCTTTGTTTTTCTTCTCGAAACTTATAGTTCTGTCTTCACATTTCCTGTTCTCCCTCTCTTTCTCTCAAAGACATCTAATGATATTTTTATTTGGACTCTGATACTTTCCTCATTAATTCCAGGTAGCTGTAACTACAAGACTTATGGGAAAATACAAATGCTTATGACATTGTCTTGAGGTGAAGATTATTCAAAAGCAATGCTTGTATGATACGTGGACTACATTGGCCCATGGTTACTATTCCTCCAGTAAGTAAGGAAAGAAATAAATATAACTAATAATAATAAAATAAAGGAGCAGGGATGAACTTTGTTAAATAAATGTTAGCATCTTTACCTTCCTGTAATATAGCAGGGGTGGGAGGCCAGAGGGCAATAGTAATCCAAGTAAGAGCTGCTCGTTGGCCTTAGATATGAGGAAATTCACAGAGATTATACTGGGACTAGATTGGATAGCAGGGCCATTTGTGGTTTACGTTGACACTCTATTTGAAGAGAAAAATAAATAATAATAATAATAAAAGCAGTAATAATTGAAAAAGCAGCCCCTTCGTGGAGGGGAGGTTGCATTACCTGATGTGAAACTGCCCTGGGCTGCCAACCAGAACATGGAAATGTTGAGGTGGTCTAAACTGAGCTGGACCTGCTGGGGTCAGTTTATTTTTATTTTTATTTTTATTTTTATTTTTTTTTGCCTAGCCTTTTGTTTTAAGAAATGCATTAACGCTATCTGATGTAAATTAAAAGAAAAAAAAATAGCTATTTCTATCCCCCTTTTACATTTATTCTGCTTAACAAATGGAAGGAGATTACATGTTATGGAGTGGTGTATTTATGCTCTTATGGCTGCTCTGTCCAAATTTTCCTGTGAGAGACATTCTGGAAGAGTTTCAGTTAGTATAGTTTTCTTAATTAGGAATGCATCCAACCTGCGGGATCTTAACCTACCACCAATCTACAGAAAAGGGCTTTTAAGAAAATTTACGTTCCTCAGTGATCTACTAAGATGAAAATCAGGGTCTACAAATAAAGTCTGAAACCTTAAATGGCCCCTATGTTATTTCAATATGCAGTCAGTATGTAATCAAAATAAGATTAAATCTTTATTTACTGCTGAGTGAAATTAGAGCTGGATAAGAGCTTTTCTGATAAACTAGAGGTAGTTTTTCTTCCTCTGTAAAGTGATAAAGAGAACTTGGCTTTTTTAATCAAAGATCCTAAGGTGAGAGACAAAGCTGGTGATATATTGCTTTGGACTAATTAGTTGGTTTATTTATTTAAGGACTTTATTTATTTTTAATATTTTGTAATAAATCTAACTAGAATATTCAGCTAGGTTTTATTAGCAGAATACATCAAATAACTTTAAATATTTTCTCTGTTTTGCAACTATTGACATACAAAAATAGATACCCTTATTTTGCTGTTAAAAAAATACATACCATTTATTAATAACTTTTATTCACCTTCACTGAGCAAGCAAATGCTGCTTTTTAAGGCAGCTCCCAGGCATTTATTATTGCCCCTTTTCCAGATGTTACTGTTCTACTGCACAGTCAGCAGAATGGAGTATGTGAGGGTGCTTCAGCTGTTCCAGTTTAGCTCAGCAAATTAGCTTTAATTTTTGATTAAATGACTTGGGCCAAAAGTCTGGGCTGAGAATGGAAATTGCTTCAGGGTTAGCGTATGCTGAGTTCTTCTGTAAGATTATATATATATATATATTTTTTTTTTTTACAGAGATTCAGCAATGTCTTGAACTACTGCAAATATTACCAGATCTCATCTGTAAAAGACCTACACTTTAGTGACCAGAGTTTCTGTCAAAATTAACTCAATCAGTTTGGACTTACCTACTTTAGTTTTGCAAAATGACCTTGACTTTCTTAGGCAGAGTTGAAAAAGTGTGATGGAAGGATGTTCTTTGCAAGTTGACACAACTGTTTTTGGGCTTCAGCTGTGACCTGCTGCAAAGAAATCTGTAAAACAATTTTCTAAGAGGGTTGTAATCTTTTATGTGCCTACATTCTCTGTTGGTACTGCTGCCCACTGAGTTTTCTTTACTCTTCTGTTCTACCTCCTGGAAATGTGGTTATCTTACCACGCTTCAGATAACAAATTCAACTGAAAGAGTGTAAAAAACTTTTTTACAGATTGCTAGAAAATTATCAGACATTTTTGAAGCATGGTTATCAGTGCCTCATCACTACTGGGAATTTTAATAGCATAAGAAAATAATTTACAGTTAGTGTTAGGAGTATACAAACTATACAAATTTTTATAAATAGAATAGACATATTGTCTTTCTTTGAAAACATGGGTACATATTAATGCAGTGGCTATTTAATTTGAGTAGTTACAAACGTTTCGTGTAACAACCAAACAGAAAATTAGAGCAGCCTCAAGGTGATCTATTTGTAACTGAATAAGGTATGGCAGATCTTACAGCTCATAGCAGAGAGTGTAAACCAGCAATAAATACACATTGTGAAAAAGCTCATAGATGTTTCCAGATGGTGTGATTATGATGGGGCTGGAAGTTCTGCTTAATTGTCTGTGTAGGTACTTAGAGGTAAGAGGAAATCTTGCTGTTAGTGATATAGGTCACTACTAGAAATTTATCAGGTTTTTCCTCCCTAAATTGCTTGGGTTTAATTGTGACTTAAATACATCCCCTTGTTTACAAAATAATCTGCTATGAAATATATTTATTTATTGCTATACTAATACAAGTTCACTAACACATTCTTTTCTAATGCACATAAATCGCGGTGTATTATTTTTAAATCTTTATTTTATAATAAATAATTTAATAGTAAAATGACAAATATGTACTTGATGTTTTGTAGGAGTATTTCTGCAAACACCAGGAGTCAAGGGAAAGGAGGTATTCTAAAACTTCTACTCTCTGTACCAAATTAAATTAACTCATACTATTTGGGGGCATTTTTGACTACAGTAGATGCCCATCCAATAAGTGGTAAATGAAGGTTATTTTATGTAACATAATAATTAATTTTAAATATGTTGAATAATATTTGTATATGTTTAATTTGTTGAAAATTTCAACAACATTTCACAGTTTTCCTTATTTGTGTACCTACTACCAAATACAACTCTAAGAAATGCTCATTTTTTCACACTTCCAAAGAAAATTTAGTAATCATTGGGCTCTCTGTTGATTTATGTAGGAAAAGAAAAAAAAAAAAAAAAAAGGGGGGGGGGGGGGCGGGAGAGATGTCAGGCAATACTCATAAAACTTTCTGTATGTGTAATTTTGTATGATCCTTAAAAAAAAAATCTGAAAATATTAATAGATTCATTAATTATAGTATCCCAAACTACAGGTAGCACTGAATCATTTTTAGCTTTCTACTTGATCACAGTGTACATCACGAAGATTTGAATCTGTAAAGCAACTCCTACTCCAGCTAGTATTACTTTATGATTGTAACTGCCCATCCCCAAGACATGATTCTTAAAGTCTGTGGTGATTGGGAAAGCTGTACCTTCACTTTCTCCTGTGATTTACTTTTAAGCCAAGGATTTAACAATAATTTTCCATTAAGTCTGTGAAACTGACTTCCATTAAGTTTGTGAAGAGTTAAAACTTTTTTTTTTTTTTTTTTTTTAATGTTGTTCCAAGACAACGTTCAGTAAGTCTTGCAAACATGGGTTGCTTGTTCAAAGTCTATTAGTTTGCTGTTTGTGTAGCAACAAGTACTGGAAATGTTCTGTAATATCTTGATTTGTGACTTGCAGACAAATAGCAGGTGAGATAGGTGTCTCAGGCTCTCCCCCTTTCACAGTGAAATGAGATCCTTCTTCATTGAATGTAATTTTCTTCTCAGCTCAATCTTTAGTCTCCATTTGCAGATAAATTGAGTGCCACTCCTGTAAGGGTTGAAGCTGTTCCTATACCTTTGGATGTGTTGCAAGTTACTAGCCATGTTTTGCCAAATTAAAGAATTTGTCCTACTCTGAACACATTTTTTTTAAAGCTTTTATATTAACACAAAGGGTAAAAACTGTTTTGTAGAAAGTTAAGCTGATTTTTGCTTGATGCTGAAGCTTGGTGATATTCTTCTGGTTTATAATGATGGTTGGCTGAATTCTCCAACCTACAGTTTCACCCCAGCATATTTTCTTTGTCTTGTTTTTTGAATCCTTTCTTGAGGAAAATCCTGGTTTCTTACTGTTTCACTGTTCTGACCTGGGAGGTGGTGAGGTAAGAGATGATACATGGCTTTCTGGATCTTGGTAAGAAAGGTCTAACAGCAAATGGCTTAAGAAATATGCTTTTTTTAATAGGATAGAATAAAAAAGAGAAATATAGATATCAAGCAAATCATCCACCTCTTCAGATGCTGGGCAACCCATATTTGTGCAGCATGAAACAGACCACAGATGGGTTTCCCTGTGTCATTCTGGATAGATCATGTCCACAGAGAAGTGTCCTCCTTTCTGGTCATTTGAGCTATTACATGTAATTTTCTTACAAGAACGCAACTTTTTTTTTTTTTTTTTTTTGTAATTTCTACTATCCAACAGAAAGGATGTTGACAGGGGAGCCTCCTGCTGCACTGCTGGATAGAGGTGAGGCGAGGCGATGCGGGGGGAGCTTCCTTCTGGTACCAGGAGCTGGTGGAGCCCGGCCGGCAGCCCAGGCCAGGTGCAGCACAAGCAGCCTGTGGGCCGGCCTGGGCCCTCTGCACCTCCTCGGGCCAGCAAATCGTCTGTGCACAGTGGTCTCCCAGGAGGGATGACTGCATTGTACCTATTGATCTGTGTGGAGCTTAACGTTCCCAGAGACATTAGAAGTTGCATAGTGTAGTAGTGAGCTGTTCAGCCACCAGGAAATTTCCTCATGGGTCAGGATGCCATGTCTGCTGTGACACCTGCCAGCACGCAACACAGGCTGGCAGCAGGTGTGCCAGCAGCTGCCCAGGTCCAAGGTCACCAGCTCCCCAGGACAATGTCTGTAGCAAGGCACCTGTCACAGCTACTCAGGAAGAATCTCACATGCCTTTTTTCCCCACACCCTTTCTGGTAACTTTAGGTCTGTACTGATAGTGTGAGGAGGGAAGACATCTGGTAAGGAGAACATGTCTTTAATAAGAGGATGGTTACTGCAGTATTCCCAGCTACACAGGGGAAGTAGGGTTATATGAGGAAAAGCAATCAAGCAGAGATATTATTGTGGGAACATGCCAATTGCTATAATGTATTATTTCTGGGGCAAGAGGGGAAAAAAAAAGTAAACTGGTAAATCTCTTAAGCTTTCAAAATATTTTTGCATATCTAAAGATGGATCAGTACTATTACCAAAATGAAGGGGTGACTGTATATAGCTTGCTCTTAAATTCTCATTTTCAAGTGATTTCAAAATTATTGTAATGTTCTATTGTCTTTGAGAATCGTTGTGCAGGCACAGATGGTGACTAGACATGAATTATGTTATGTTAAGTGATGGGCAGTCTCAGAATGTGTGCTGTTTTGGTTAAGTTCAGTTGCAGGATGTCCAGATTTGCCATACTTCCTCCTAACCCTGTAAAATAGGCCAGAAATCTTACCTGAGCAGGCTTGCAAGAGCCAGTCAAAATATAATATTAAAAAGAATATATATATTGACTTATGGAAATAAAAAGCTATAAAATGTGCAGACAGGAGAAAATGAAAGCAAAAGAAAATGGTTAAGCACAAAAGTAGGAAATTTCTGACCTAGCCCCAAATTAATAAGAATCTCAAGACGATGGAAAGTGAGTTGCTTTAACGTGGAGCACTAATATTAGCAGGTCACTTGCTTCATAGTAAAAGAACTGATCATGGGATGAATACATGGATGTTTTAGAGGCACATGATTCACTTACTGTCTTGTAAAATCCAAACTGTATTGTCAAGAAAATTCCATGGGAGCTTTCCTGCACTTAAAGAGAAAAACAAAATAAATATCTATGAAAGATACCACTTTTTATGCTATAAAAGAATGAATTCTTTGAATTAGGCAAAGAACTGTTTGATAGGAAAAAAAAAAAAAAAAAAAAAAAAAAAAAAGTTGCTTTGAAGGAATGTGACAAAGCCATTAAGATCCATCAGCTCTCGCAGATGTAGTATAGTGATGGAAACTTCAACCCATATTTCAGCTTTCTTTATACCAAGGTACTCAGCAGTTGTCACAGAAACAGACAAGAGAGCAGATACAATTTCAGCAAGATGATAGAGATGACATACCAGTGCGATGCTAAAAAGATGATTGTTCCTAGCCACAGTCTATAGAAATTGTTAACACCAAAACTGTCTTAGTGCTGTGGGAAGAGTTTTCTAAATGAAAAATCAAAGCACAGATTTGAAGCTTTCTGAAAGAGAACTTTATATATATATGTAGTGTAGTGGGTTTACGTGGCAAGGTTTTGGTAGGAGGGGGGCCATAGGGGTGGCTTCTGTGAGAAGGATCTAGAAGCTGCGCCATGTTTGGTAAGGGCCCCACTGCTGACCAGAGCTGAGCCAATAAGCGATGTTGTTTTGCGCCTCTGTGAGAGCATATTTAAGACAGGGAAAAAACCGCTGCGCCACTCAGCAGCTGGAAGGGTGAGAGGAGTGAGAAACAGCAGGCGCCAAGGTCAGTGAAGAAGGAGGGGGAGAGGTGCTCCAGGCGCCAGAGCAGAAGTCCCCTGTGGCCTGTGGTGAGGACCATGGTGAAGCAGGATGTCCCCCTGCAGCCCATGGAGTACCACGGTGGAGCAGGGTTCCATGCTGCAGCCCGTGGAGGAGACCACGGTGGAACCTGTGCCCCGAAGGAGACTGCGGCCTGTGGAAGACCCCTGCCGGAGCAGATTCCGGGCCGGACCTGCAGCCCGTGGAGAGGAGACCACGCAGGAGCAGGTGACCTGGCAGGAGCTGCTGCCCGTGGGGGACCCAGGTTGGAGCAGTTTGCTCCAAAGAGATGGACCCTGTGGTACGGACCCATATCTGGAGCAGTTCTTGAAGAGCTGCTGCCTGTGGGCAGCCCACGCTGGATCAGTTCAGCAAGGACTGCATCCCGTGGGTGGGACCCCACAGCACAGGGGACAAGAGTGACCGAGAAGGAGCGGCAGAGAAGTGCTGTAGACTGACCATAACCCCCATTCCCCCGTTCCCCTGCGCCGCTCGGGGGGAGGAGGTGGAAGAGGGTGGATGGGGGGGGGAAAGGTGCTTTTGTTTTCTTTCATTTGTTTCTCACTTCTCTAGCTTGTTAGTAATAAGCAATAAAGCTTACTTTCTCTCTATGCTGAGTCTGTTTTGCCCGTCATGATAATTACTGTGCGATCTCCTCGTCCTTATCTCAACCCTTGAGCCCCTGTCATCGTATTTTCTCCTCGCTCCTCTTTGAGGAGGGGGAGTGAGAGAGCGGTTGTGGTGGAACTCGGCTGCCCACCCGAGTAAAACCATAACATGTAGATATATATATTTTATGAACCAAATAGAAAACTGGAATGGATTATTAGAATATCAAGATGACATTTTGAAAGAAACTCAGATGACAGAGTCAATGAGAAGGAGGGCAGAGAAACTGGTAATAATATCAAAGGAGGAATTCCTAAACTTGGTCTGGTATCACCAGGAGACTCTTTGCACTTGCATTCTTATAAAAGAGTATGATCTCAAAGCTGCCATTACAACCACATATAAAGGAAAGGCTAAGTGTATACCTGATCTACAATGCTTTCAAGTGCTTATATGAGTAGCTTGATTTTCTTTTAACCACTCTGATTTGTTTGTGGATTTGCAGAACCTTTGTACATCTTGTCTTTCCTCAGCACATCCCTGTAGGACCTTGTTTAGAAATGATCCTGTAGACTTCATGGGAGGTATGTCCAGCAAGTAATGCCAATATGGCATTAAGAAGAGCTGTCCTTTCCCTCTACATGCTCTCAACTGCAATCTTTGCATTGATGTTCAGTACAATTTTAAACATTCGTTATACATATGCATGCAAAGCTTCTAATAAATATTTCTAAATCAAATATGCATGCCACATAAGTTAGTACAAAAAAAAAAAAAAAAAAGGCAAAATGAAGTTTTAATACACTGTCTGCACTGCCGCAGTACAAGCAGTATAGGGAAGAAATGTACTTATCTGCTTTCTAACATCCCATAGAGTTCCACCGATGTGGTGTCAGGGGTTTTGAAAGGAATGCACTGGCATAAAGGATTCTCAGCGGACAGTCCAAGTAATGTCTTGTGCCACTTAGCCCCCTGAAGAGGCCTATATCGCACAGATGAGCATCAGGATTGTTGAAGGTATATGGTCACAGGGGAAGCAGACTAGGCTGATAAAAAAGTATAAATGTAGCTTTAAATTTCACTAGCTCCTGTTTCCTTATGCATGTGCAGTTTCATTTAGGCTAGTACAGAATCTTCCTTGTATGTGCTTAAAATTTCACTCACATCCAGTTTTACATTTGAGGTAAGTACTGAACGTTTGTGGCCTTGCATTGTAAGGCCCGATGTCAGACATGGCATTTCCTATAAGTAGCTTTTTTAGAAAGGGCTGTAAATGTTCAGTTACAGATTCTCTGCACCTATGAAAAACACTGAGCTCTTTATTCTTTATTTCATGTTCACTTTCCCTGTTCCCTTCTCCGCTCCAGGCTCAGGGCACTGACTTCTTTAACAAAGTGAAGGCCAAAATTATAGCAAACTGAAATATCTAGACACTTTCTTTAATTAAACAGAACAAAATTCAACATCTAAGTAGAGTAAGGATTTTATATGCAGAAAAAGCTCTCAGAATGCCAATTCTGTGTGAGTTTTTAGTTATGATTATTTATAATAAATTGATATTTACTGAAATCCATCATGATTTTATTTTAAGACCCTCACAGTTCATAAGTATGACTGAAAAGTCAATGTAAACATATCAGCTCTGGCAGGTTGTTATCAATATTTCACAGAACCTAAAATCAGCCTAAAAGATAACTTTCCAAAACTCAGAGGAAAAGACACACTTTCAAATTTGCCTGTCAGTCTGTCTCAAAGGAGAGAAGGCCAGAAAAAAAGGTCTTTAAATACGATGGTGTCCTGTGATCCATTTCTGAAGTTGTGTTTCCCATTGGATAGAACTTTTATCAGAGCAAGACAAAGCTTGATGCTGTCTTGTCTGACAGTGAAGCACATACTTCATACAACTTGCTGCAAGGGTTATCTCATTTAAGCTATCCTGTGATCAGTAACCTGTTTCTCCCATGGGGCTTTTCAAAAGTGGCTAGTACCCAAAGTAGAAGAGGGGAAAATAAAGCTTTCAGAACTCCTTTTTTTGACATTTTTCTGCTTTGCCTCCATCTCTTTTATCCGTCTTTTCATGCATGGATTGCAAATTCAAACCACCCAAAATTTTCTCTAGAAGAGACCAGTCTGTGGTTCAACAAATTCTTATTTTTTTAACACATTTTGTACACACACCTCTTCACTATGTATCCAAGGTGACACCAGAAAAGATGCTTTGGGATTAAAACCTTCAGGACATTAGATACCAAGAGATGTCAGGCAGTAAATAATTTTTCAGAAAGTGTACAAGTGTACTATTCTGTCTTCTAGGGAATTTCCTTAATACAACATTGATATATAATGTAAGATGCCTGCTTACAATTTTAAACCAGCAGAAGATGGTGAGACCTTAAAAAATAATAACAATAATAAAAGAGAGAAAGAATAAGATTATCCTTTCTTCCTGGGCCACTCAGTGTAATAGATTTCACATATCTACTTCAAATATGGGACCTCAAAAAATGGGACAGAAGGCTTTGTTGTACTTCTATATTGGTGGGAATAAGGGGAACTGGGTTAATGCAACGTCTCATTGTTATACTAGTGGTACAGAAAGAAGAAGCCTCTGGTCCCTCTGAACCCACTGATCTAGAAGCATTACATGGCAAGTTCAAAAAACTATTGATACTTTTAGTAATTACAAGTTGTCTTTGCTGCACTGAAATTAAAATTACACCCCATGAGCACTACTCAACAGAACTTGAAGCATTTCTTTTGGAAAAAGGATAATGCTTTACTTCTTTTAGCCATAGTGGCAGTTATGGATAATTTCCTTTCTGTGTGCCTCTGACTTCATGGCAGCTAGGAAAATGTGGGTATTACAAGACCATGGTCCATGCATGCGCAGAGATTCTCCTGCAGGGCTTTTTGAGTTGAAGCTGGTGCAAAGACTGTTTTCTATATTCCTCTAAGGAGGAATATAGAAAGGAATGATGATGGGAAATCAGTGTTTGATAACTGAGCTGAGCTGAATGCGTTCAGATAATATGCCCTCATGGAACTCAATCTCAGACTGATGTTTTACCAGGAGTAACAAGTTTTTTCTGATGATGGTCAATATTGAATAATAGCTGTATAATGGGAAGAAGTCTGAGGAGTCCCAAGTAATATGGGATAATCCACAATGCTCTGGAAGCATGAAAGAGTCTGAAATAAACATGAAATACCCATGTGTTAATGAGATCAGTTTAAGGCTTTCATCCCATGCGGAACTGCTTCTAGGCCATTAAAGCAGCCTGCTCTGTAGGGTACAGGGCCACATTACCAGGTCTTTTGGATGTCTGAGATTCACCACACTTCCCGGAGTCTAGATGGAGGGTATGGAAAGTTTTGTAATGTACCAGATTTTGCAAAGGACAAATACTTCCACAGCCTTACCTTTACTGAGTGCTGAATTTGTATCTTTCACCATTAGAAAAAAAACAGCATAAGTGAAAATGGGCCCAACTCAAGGTGACTGAAAACCATTTTCTGCCAAAATAAAGCAATTTCATTTCCATCATTTTTGCAGTACAGAGTTCTGTGAATTGCTTTTCTTTACGTGTTTGGTTTGTTGCCATATCATCTTTTTATCTTCAGTTTTCATTTCATTACTATTAATACAGTATACAATTATTTGATTTAAGCTCCCATTAGCTATGAAAATTTGAAACCCACTATGGCACAAAGTAAAATAAAGTATCAGAGTCTCCATTTTCTTCTTACCGCTAGTGCTTCTGGCAATCCCATGTGAGCTGTTAGCATGATGAATAAACATGTGTTGAATTGTTCATTAGGGCGGAACTATAGATCTCTCCTGATGTTTCCTTTATTCTTTGAAAAAGAGGCTTCATTGTTTCCATATATTTGGCTGTTACAGCTGTGATGTTGCAAAGCAAAACAAAATGCCATACAACAAAATGCTTCTGCTTATAGAAAATGCAAAAATAGAAAGCAGAAAAGATAAATGTGATGCAAATTGAATGCTTTATCTTGCTGATTGCCAGGTGTGTTTACTTGGAGGGAAATTCTTCCATAAGTTGGGAAGTTACAATAACTTGTTAGAAAAATGTTCTCTTGAAAATCACAACTTAATATTCAAAGATTGAAGAGAATGCTATAGTTTAATATTTGTTTTACCCTGGAATCAGACACAGTAGTATTAGTTCTCTATAATATCTATCACTCTCCATCTGAAGCTGTCTAAAACATTTCAGTCAATTAAGCTTTACTGCACATCTACAATGTCAAAGTTTGCTTCAGCCATTGGGCAGATGGAGGAATGTTATTAACAAACATAAAATGCCCTTGCCTGAACATTCACTGACAATAGCCTCTTTATTTCAGTGGTCTTTTCATGAGACATGTTCTTTGCCACTCTTTGCATTTAAAGTAACATTTTTATTTCTTTTTTACAGTGTTAGTAGATCACTTTGATGTTAATTATTTTGATTTATACAGTGACTAGATATCCCACCAGATACATTAAAATCCCACCATTTGCCTAATCCATGCTGAGAGTCACTGTGTATCTCAGACAGCTTATTTGTTCAAATTAGATAAAATAAGTTTGTGAAATAGGAGAAGGTATTTTTAAAACAAACAAACAAAATCCTCTGATAGATTTGTAGACAGGGAATGTGCGTGTTCAAAGTGACCCAGAAGTCACTGTGCAGCCTGAATCCACAGCAGATCTTATTTCTAGCTCACCATTCTAGCCAGAAGAACACATATGGACTCTAGTCCTTGAACTGAAGTTTGAACAAGATGTTTGCCAAGGTATGAAGTCAGTCACATGCTCAACACAAAAAGTGTGTGATTTTTGAAACTCATAAACATAAACAAGATTTGAGAACAATACTGTATACATATAAATAAGGACAAAATGTGACTCCATTTTCTTTCTGCCAGTTAAAACTTAGTCTGGCTTTCCAGTTCTCTGTGAATGGAATTACACAACATGCTATCAATAATGCTTAGTACTTTACGTAGGATTATTGCTCTGAACAGGGATATTTGGTTTGATACTAAAAAATTAATTAAATATTTCTATGATGAGGTACATAACAGAATCATCTAGGTTGGAAGAGACCTCCAAGATCACCTAGTCCAGCCTCTGGCCTAACACTGACAAGTCCCCCACTAAACCATATCCCTAAGCTCTACATCTAAACGCCTTTTAAAGACCTCCAGGGATGGTGACTCAACCACCTCTCTGGGCAGCCTATTCCAATGCCTGACAACCCTTTCAATAAAGAAGTTTTTCCTAATATCCAACCTAAACCTCCCCTGGTGCAACCTTAGCTCATTCCCTTTTGTCCTATCACTGGGCATGTGGGAGAATAGACCAACCCCCGCCTCACTACAGCCTCCTTTAAGGTACCTGTAGAGTGTGATAAGGTTGCCCCTGAGCCTCCTCTTCTCCAGGCTGAACAATCCCAGCTCCCTCAGCCGCTCCTCGTAAGACTTGTTCTCCAGACCCCTCCACACCAGTTGACAACAGAAGATTGTTGACAACAGAAGTTGACAACAGAAGTTAGGTGTGTGTGTCGACTTGCTTGAGGGTAGGAAGGCTCTGCAGGAGGATCTGGATAGCCTGGACCAATGGGCTGAGGCCAACGGTATGAAGTGTTGGGTTCTGCACCTGGGGCACAACAACCCCAAGCAGTGCTACAGGCTGGGAGATGAGTGGTTGGAAAGCTGCCTGGCAGAGAAGGACCTGGGAGTATTGGTTGACAGTCGGCTGACTATGAGCCAGCAGTGTGCTCAGGCAGCCAAGAAGGCCAACAGCATCCTGGCTTGCATAAGAAGCAGTGTGGCGAGCAGGTCCAGGGATGTGATTGTCCCCCTGTACTCGGCTCTGCTGAGGCCGCACCTCGAGTACTGTGTTCAGTTTTGGGCCCCTCACTACAAGAAGGACATCGAGGTGCTTGAGTGAGTCCAGAGAAGGGCTACAAAGCTGGTGAAGGGTCTGGAGAACAAGTCTTACGAGGAGAGGCTGAGGGAGCTGGGACTATTTAGCCTGGAGAAGAGGAGGCTCGGGGGTGACCTTATTGCACTCTACAGGTACCTGAAAGGAGGCTGTAGCGAGGTGGCGGTTGGTCTATTATCCCACGTGCCTGGTGACAGGACAAGGGGGAATGGGCTAAAGTTGCACCAGGGGAGGTTTAGCTTGGATATTAGGAAAAACTTCTTTACTGAAAGGGTTTTTAGGCACTGGAATAGGCTGCCCAGGGAGGTGGTTGAGTCACCATCCCTGGAGGTCTTTAAAAGGAGTTTAGATGTAGAGCTTAGGGATATGGTTTAGGGGATGATTTGTTAGTGTTAGGTCAGAGGTTGGACTCAGTGATCTTGGAGGTCTCTTCCAACCTAGACTTTCTGTGATTCTGTGATATATACAATTACAGTGCAGATGGATACATTCCAATTTCTAGATTCCAGTGCTCTTCATATTATTTTGTAGAAAGATATTTCTAACATGACTGACCTGTGTATTCCAAATGGTGTAACTGCCAGAATTCTGCAGGAGATTCTGTAGTGACAGGTCAAAGCTGACAGTGAAATAATGCTTACTGTAACATAAGAAGGTACTGCCCTTTGTGGAGATTTTTGTCCTAATGAGAAGCAGAGTTTAAAAGCCTAGTTGTGTTTCATGATGATTAATAATAAATAAATAATGGTTAATAATAAATAAATAAATAAACAAACAAACAAAAATTTAAGGGAAAGGCTAGCAAAAACGACCTGTTGCACAAATCCCAATTAGATAGAATTATACCACCCATCTGCCTCATTTTTTCACACATAAATCCTATTGCAAGTGCATGAGAGGTTTTACATTTCTTTGTCTTAAATATCGTATGCTAAATACTGCATCAGTTATTGTGAATCATTCCAGATATTCCTACCTGTTACTTGATGAAACAATACTTACTAATACTTTGACAGTACCAGGCTGACAAAGTGTTTTGTGTTTTTTTTTTTTTTTTTTTTTTTTTTTTTTTTTCCTGAAATGTTGTCTGAACATAAAACCATCATCACTCACAGTTTTTCTTTAAGAATATTTTCCACAAATACATAGAGAAAAGAACAGTGAAACTGAGAACTGCTTGCAGAGCAACAAAAACCTAGAAGCATGTGTTAATTAGTGACTTTAGTTTTCCACCTCTGAAATCCATGTAATGAATAACCAAACTGGTTTGGCATCTCACTTCTACTCTGCAAAACATCAAATGAAAGACTCGTACATACAGTTGCTGTCAGATATTTTTTCCTCATGATTATCAAAACCAATGTTAAAAATCATGTGATTATGAACTTGTGAATGCCAAAATGTGTTATTCTTGCAGTGGATTTTATGAAGGCTCACTGTCCAAGAAAAGTGACCCATTTAATTTCCAAACTGAGAGTCTGTGATGTATTTATGAGAGGACCAAATTAACAATTTAATCTTGATTGTAGCCACTTCACAATAAAAACCTGGCTTCTCCAAGAGACAGTCTTTAGCAGCAAATAAAATACCAAAAATAGTCCTAAAGTTTGGTCTAGTGCCTAGTAATTTTGCATCAGTTTGTTTCACTTTCACCAGTATTTTTATAACCTTCCCATTATTTTCAAAAGCCTTCCTGACTTCTTTTTTTCATCTCTGGCATAAGCATTGAGTAATATTTTGCGTGTCTCACTAGCATCTTGTGGACAGCAGTGAGGGAACTGAATAGTTAAGAAATAACTAACTTTTATTAAACCAGCACTAATTATTAAATTTGTTTATTTAGACTGAAGTTAAAGTCTAATCAATTTTTCACTGATTACATGAAAATTCTTCAGTAAATTGACATCACAGGCCTGTGAATTTGACCCATTAAAGACTGTTCATGACTGTTGGAAACCAGAACAATGTAGAAACTAGTATTCTGGGCACAGTAATGTATTTCTATAGTTTCAGTTCTAAACAAAATGCACATTCAGTCATTGATGCTGTTCATGTAGGGTCAAGTAACACAGCTTGATTATAATATTTAAACAGAAAAATATTATGCAGATGTGCTTGGACATTGTAAGAAACAAAAGCATTTTAATAAGAGATTACAGTTTACTAAATAGTATGCAGAAAATGTGCATCATTGATAGGAACAGTGATTGAAAAGCTTTCCAAGAAGCTCTTAAGAACAACTGTACAAAACACACCTAGTTTGCAGTTTAACAAGTAATTTGCTACAGGCTGCAAAAGTCCTGAGAATCAGAATGTAAAAGGTAAGATACAACTACTTAATCAGTGCACAGCTTGTGCTCCAATTAAGCACAGTATTACTGTTCAAAACTTTAAAGTCATAAACAATAGCATACCCAAAGCATCAACTAAGGATTCTGGGACTAAATTTTCTAGCCCCTATAGCTGCTTGATAAAATTCTTTCCTTCCATGACTTAGACTTGTTTCTCCTTTTCTGACTTTTTATTTTACTTGGAACACAAGGTAATTCTTGAAACATAGGCAAGACAATAAATTCATACATTGGGGAACAGAGTATAATCTAACACTTCTTTTTAACCTGCTTTACAAAGTTGCTGTTAGAATAGAATTTATCCCTACACCAAAAAATCGGACATTATATATATGCCAGTTAAGTCCCACTTATCCAGACAAGAGTTGTAAAGTACATAGGTCTTACTTGAGGCTCATTTTTACTTTGAATCTGCAGTCCTGGAAAAATTACTTTCACGTTGCAGACTCCATATCAATTCATTATCTTCAGGCTAAACTACCAACATCAAAGAAAGGTCTCTGTCCCTGTGTGAACGGAAGGGAATGGACTGTGAAGAGAGATGGTGGCTGCAATTCTATTACATGAAATAGAAACTGTTAGCCCTGGACATGCATGCATTCTCCCTGCTGGTAAATAAAGGTAGTATATTCCTGTGTTGGGACCCACAACATTATGGAGAATACAGCTCTAGCAGCAGCAAGAATCCCTACATTTTGTGTCATACACCCTGTGGCAGCTTGTTCAGATTCCTGTGCTTGGGGTGTGGGATTGAGCTGGACAGAAAAGTATGGTGGGTAGGGAGTGAATGACTGAACTCATGCACTGTAAGGAGTGCTGGACATCAAGGCTACTGGAAGACCAAAGAGAGACCAACAGAAACACAAAACAGCTTCCAGCTCTCCTTCTAAGTCCACCAATACATAACAATTAGTATACAGTTTGACACATGTATACATGGTAGAGGATGAACTATTGTATGCTTATATTTCAGTCTCCCCTTGCCTTCTTGGCTTTAGATAGTCTTTGCAATAGGCTTAAATATTTTTTACAGTATGAATACTGTTATTTGCAGACTCTTTCTAATGTACTTAGGGCTTTAAACTAGAGTTGAAGGGGGAAAGGGATAAAATCAGGCATGCCAGTGATGAGCTAAGGGATGGTGCACTAGAATCAGAGGGACTGTGTGCTAGTGAGGTCCTTTGGTTGGCTCCACAAGGTGCCGCATGTAGGGAAGCTCATTTGAAGTGCTTCTACACAAAGGCACGCAGTATGAGGAATAAAATGGATGAGCTAGAAGTCTTGGCTCAGTCCCACAGCTATGACATCATCGGTATAAGCGATATGTGGTGGGATGAGTCCTGTGGCTGGTGTGCTGTAATAGATGGTTACAGGCTCTTCAGCAGGGACAGGCAATGTAAGCGAGGTGGTGGGGTGGCGATGTATGTGAAGCATGGGCTAGACTGTGTGGAACTTCAAGCTGGCGATGGCAAAGTTGAGAGCCTCTGGTAAGGATTAAAGGACGAACAAATAAAGGGGATGTCACTGTGGGAGTCTATTACAGACCACCTGGCCAGGATGACAATGCCAATGAATTATTCTTTGCAGAACTAAGACATTGCCTCGAGATCAACTCCCCTTGTCCTTATGGGGGACTTCAACTTGCCGGACGTCAACTGGGATCACCACACGGCTGACATGAGCAAGTCCAGGAGGTTCATAAAGCACCTAGATGATAACTTCTTGGTGCAGGTGCTAAGGGAGCCAACTAGGAAAGGTGCCCTCCTAGATCTCTTGCTGGAGAACAGAGAGGGTCTTGTGGGAGACGTGGCAATTGGCGGCCATCTTGGTGACAGTGACCACGAAGTGGTTGAATTTAGAATTTATGGTGACAGAAGGAAAACTGCCACCAAAACTTCAGCCCTCGATATGGGGAAAGCAGACTTCAGGCTGCTCAGGGAACTAGTCAGCAAGGTCCCCTGGGAAACTGCTTTTGCAGGAATTGGTGTCCATCAGTGCTGGTCGGTCTTTAAGCACTGCCTCCTTAAAAGCACAGGATCAGGCAATTCCAAAATATTGGAAGTCAGGCAGGTGGGGCAGGAGGCCGGCCTGGCTGACCAGGGATCTACTGGAGCTTAGGTGAAAAAAGAAAGTGTATGGCTGCTGAAAGGAAGGTCAGGCAACGAGGAATACAAGGATGCTGTTCATGTTTGTAGGGAGAAAATTTGTGTGGCCAAAGCCCAACTAGTTGAAGCTGGCCATGTCTGTGGGAGACAATAAAAAAGCTTTTATTTTAGATATGTCAACAGAAAAAGGAGAACCAAAGAAAACATAGGTCCACTGCTTGATGGGGAAGGTCTCCTCACAGACAATGATGTAGGCAAAGCAGAGACGTTTAATGCTTCTTCGCCTCTGTCTTCAACACTGATGATGGGCTTCGGAACCCAGGGTGCCCTGAGCTAGAGGACCATGACGGTGGGAATGACAAAGTCCCAACCAACCCTGAACATGTGAGGGATTTGCTGCTCCACCTGGATCCATAGAAGTCCATGGGTCCGGATGGGATTCATCCCAGGGTGCTTAAAGAGCTGGCTGACGTCATCATGGGATCTCTCTCAATTATTTTTCAATGATCTTGGGAATCTGGAGAGGTCCCGGTAGACTGGAAGCTGGCAAATGTTGTGCCAATTTTCAAGAAGGGTAAGAAAGAAGACCCTAGCAATTACAGGCCTGTCAGTCTCATGTCAGTGCCTGGTAAAATTACGGAGAAGATGATCCTTGAAGTTATTGAAGTGCACCTGGGGGACAATGCAGTCATTGGTCCCAGCCAACATGGGTTCGTGAGGGGTAGGTTCTGCCTAACAAATTTGATCTTCTTTTATAATAAGATCACCCATATAGTCGACTAAGGGAAAACATCCAAAATATCTTTTTGGACTTCATCAAGGCTTTTAACACCGCTTCCCATAGGATCCTACTGGACAAAATATCCAGCATACAACTTAACAAAAACATCATACGATGGGTGAGCAATTGGCTGACAGGCAGGGCTCAAAAGGTTGTGGTAAATGGGGCCACATGAGGCTGGCTGATTGGCACTAGTGGGGTCCCTCAAGGCTCCATTTTAGGGCCGGTCCTCTTCAAAGTCTTTCTAAATTATTTGGATGTAGGTCCAGAAGGTGTTTTGAGCAAATTTGCCAATGACACCAAACTTGGAGGAGTTGTGGACTCGGCCGAGGGTGGAAAGGCCTTGCAGAGAGATCTGGACAGGTTGGTGAACTGGGCAATCACCAGCCACATGAAGTTTAACAAGAGCAAGTGCCGGGTTCTGCACTTGGGACGAGGCAACCCTGGCTATACATACAGAGTGGGAAACGAGACGGTGGAGAGCAGCCCCACAGAGAGAGATCTGGGGGTTGTGGTTGACAGGAAGTTGAATATGAGCCAGCAGCGTGCCCTGGCAGCCAGGAGGGCCAACCATATCCTGGGGTGCATCAAGCATGGCATTGCTGGTTGGTCGAGGGAAGTGATTGTTCCACTCTACTCTGCACTGGTGTGGCCTCACCTCGAGTACTGTATGCAGTTCTGGGCACCACAGTACAAAAAGGACATTCAACTGTTGGAGAGTGTCCAGAGGAGGGCGACGAAGATGGTGAAGGGCCTGGAGAGCAAAACATACCAGGAGTGGCTGAGGTCACTTGGCCTGTTCAGCCTGGAGAAGAGGAGACTGAGGGGAGACCTCATCGTGGTCTACAACTTCCTCGCGAGGGGGAGTGGATAGGCAGGTGACCTATTCTCCATAATCACCAGTGATAGGACCCACGGGAACGGTGTTAAGCTGAGGCAAGAGAAGTTTAGGCTGGACATCAGGAAGAGGTTCTTCACTGAGAGGATGGTAGCACACTGGAACAGGCTCTCCAGTGAAGTAGTCACTGCACCAAGCCTGTCTGAATTTAAGAAGCATTTGGACTGTGCACTTAGTCACATGGTCTAAACTTTTGGGTAGACCTGTGTGGTATCAGGAGTTGAAATTGATGATCTGTATGGGTCTTTTCCAACTTGGGATATTCTATGATTCTATGATTCTATACTTTTTGCATTGGCTGGAATAAGGTCTCTCTGGAGCCTGTTCTTTTCCAGGCTGAATAACCCCAACTCCCTCAGCCTATCCACATAGGAGAGGTGCTCCAGCCCTCTGATCATCCCTGTAGCCCTTTTCTGGACTTGTTCTAATACTTCCATGCTCTTCTTGTGCTAGGGGTCCCAGAGCTGAATGCAGTGCTTCAGGTGGGGTCTCATGAGAGCAGAGCAGAGGGGGAGGATCATCTCCCTTAACCTGGGAGGACACACATCTTCTGATGAAGCCCAGGATCTAGTTGGCTTTCTGGGCTACAACCACACAAGAAGCACTTGGGCACTTGATAAAGAAGCAACAACATTGCCCTCTACCCACTTCTGTCTATAGTAGTTTTGTTAAACGCTAGCACAAGGTAACAACTTTGTGAACATGGGAGAATAAAAGCAGTTATTCAAAAATGACCATTAAATAAGAACAACAACAACAAAATGACCAAGAAGGTATGGTAAAGAAATATCAGTTCTACAAGTTTTAATTACCTACATTACACCAATACTAGTTATTCAGACTAGTTCTTCTATGTAAAAAAAAATGGAATAAAAGAGGAAGGGGAAATTCTAATCAAGGTCTGAACACCGTGAAGCCAGTTTCCAGTTGCATTAGGCTAGAAATACTCTTTATATTTTTAATGCTGTCCTCCAAAATCTGTCCATTCACCCGTCACAGTGCAATTGGTATAAAATAAAGGAAAAGTCAGCATCAGGTAAAATAAGTGGGACTGTCACTGAGATCTGAAATGTTAATGAGTACAGCTGAATACTGGTAAGACCCCTTGGTAAGACCCCTTTCTTTCAAAGCAGGAAGGAGATTTTTCTATTGTTCTGATGCTGGTTGTGCAAGAGGAAAAATAAAGACAGAATATGAAGAGGTTTATCTTCAAGAGCTACTATCTAATTCTTGAGCATATTTGATTTCAAGGATACCTTACTGGTAACTTGAGTAGCCCTAGCATTGTTAGTTTTTTCTTTTCTTCCTGAACAAAACCTGTCTGTCTTCTAGAAGGCAGAAAAATGACTTCTGTCTCAACCACAATCTGCCTTGAACTTCCTTCTTGAATGGAGGAAAAGAGAAAGGCTGTAATACCTCCTGCCCTGAAATGTCATCTTGTCTGTGAATGAAGTGGAAAGCTCTCTTGCCCAGTTTCATCCACAGTTATAGATACATGGTTTTGGCAAAAGACTTGCCAAAGGACAGGTGAACTTCAAGCTCTATCCATCTTCCAGATCCACTGTAACTTTTGTGCCATTAATTCCTCGTAAGAGCTGAAATGGGCTAGCATCACCTGATAAGCTCAATGATAATAATGATACACAGGCAACAGAACAGGTAATATATCCCATTATGTTAATGATACTCAAGTGTATTCCTTGCTGCTCTGCAGTACTTTTTCAGATACTTTAACATGGTCTCAGAATTGTCTACTGATGACTCAAGTGGTCATTGATAATTTTATTCCTCTTTCATTTTAATATTTGTGTTATCTGAAATAAAATTGAGCCATTAGGCAGCAGAATGTGTGAAATGATTATGTTCATAGAATTACACTATCTGCTTTGTTTTTAGAAAAGTAGAGAATGTATCTTGAAAAACACTTCAAAAATACACTTTATCATGAAGTCTAGCACAAGAATAATAACCTTAATTAATGTTTATTGTAAATAATGCTTAATTTTATTCATAAATATTAATTAATTTGATTAATTTGAAGTGTCAGAAGTCAATCAGTTATTTCAAACACAATGTTCTTCATGCTGTTCCCTCAATAAATCTAGGATTTGAGTTGTATTTCAAGCAAAAATACTACCAAGTCTCTGGACTGTTTTCCCTTCTGGAAAAAAAAATAAAATAAAAATGTGGTATTTGGTAAATGATACACTGCCAACATAACTTTCTGTGGCATCTGTCCATTAGCTCAAAAGAAAGAATTAGCATTGTCCTCCTGACTGTCAAGAGCAATTAGGATCACAAACTTAGTTGTCTCAACTATTACTGAGCTTCCACAGTTATGGTACACACACATACAGAGGAAATAAAGAAAAAAAAAAAAAGAAAAAAAAAAGAGAAAGAAATCCCATTAATGAAATCAGAAGCCATGCAATCTTTTATTTCAAAACCCTTACTTTGCTCAGCCAGCTCAGACAGGAACAGTATGTATGTACATTATTTTTATTAGCTTGCGCACAATATCTGGATATTTTGCTCAAATTATTAAGAGCATGGCAAGCAGAGCGCAGTTGTTGTAGCTTCCTACAGACTTCCCATAGGATGAATATTCCATCTTGATGCACATAATTCTGCAAAAGGAGCAATGGAATGAAAGTGGTGCCCTTTGTTACTGCCAACAGTGAGAATCTGTACTCTTGGCCAACAGAAGTAGCTGATTGCTGCCTTCGTATGAGAAGAGGATGCAAGGACCAAGTTGTGAGCCAGCTGAGCACCACCCAACCTGCAGGCTTCAGCCCTGTTTCAGATATGCTGCAAAAAGTGAAGCCTCTTGCTTCAGGCAGTATATGCTCTCCAGCTCTGTACACTCCCATCCAGTTATGCAGAAAATAGCACCTGTTCTAAGGATAAGACAATTCAATTTCTGAAATGTTCTGGTGTTCACAGCTTAGCTACATTTAAATTAGGTAGGCAGTAAAATTTTCATGGGGATTTCTTTTCAAAAAATAAATCAAGTGATACAGACTCAAGAAACTTCATGAATTTAGAAATAAATGATTTGCTGGATTGTCAGTTAAAAATGAGTGAGACAATTAAAAGTAGAATAGAAGGAACAAAAGAACATGATGTACTGAAGAAATTACAGTTATTTATCTGACAGAGATTTATGTGGATGGCCAAAAGGTATTGTAGAATGAGCTGCAATGTGATGGACTTTGACCCACCAAAAGCAATTAATGTGATTCAAGGCAAAGGCTGAGTCAGCTGGGTTTATGACAAAATGCAACCTCTCTGACCCAGACAGGTCAACATAATGACCAGAATTTCTGAGGTTGTATAATAATTCAAGTGCTAAATACTCTATGAGGGACTGTGAAGCTTCAATTCATACTGAAGTCAGAGGAAATCGAGGTCATTTAGACCTGGACACTCAGAAGTACTTTATTATTAACTTTAACTATTTAACTTTATTATTATTATTACT
The DNA here is from genome assembly GCA_011076525.1 of Nettapus auritus. NCBI lineage: Eukaryota > Metazoa > Chordata > Aves > Anseriformes > Anatidae > Nettapus > Nettapus auritus. Next base: position 75,385,214 of record CM021766.1, read on the forward strand.
TTTTTTTTTTTTTTTCCAATCACCACAATCTTGTCAGATTAGGTCCTCTACCATCAGTATGATTTCGTTACCCAGTAGGAAGCAACAACTTGGGCTACTCCTGTATAGGTAGTAGGAGAAATGCACTTGATTGTCATTACATGTATTCATCAAAAGTGAAATATGAAAAAAAATTGACTTTTGGTCAATGTACCATTAAAATTTCTTATGTTGTGTGACTAGGCAGAATTTGCTACAGACACAAACCAGCACCATGGAAGCAACTAAGCTATATCGAATCCCTGTTTTGATATCTGCCCTACAAAGCCTGTTAAAGAGGAAAGTTAAAAAAAAATATGAACCATGGAAACCACCATGTACTCAGCACACCAGTAGATGCATCACTTAAAATCCATGGCACTCAAATAATCTATTTTTCCTGTTTAGGAAACACAATGGATTTCAGAAGCCCTTTGGCTAAACTTCAGTTTGAAAACTTGTTCAAGCGTCTCACTCATTGACAAAAGCATACTGAATATATTCTGCTTCCAGACTTGCCACTGATAATTTCAAGTCATTTAGTTTCCTAGTCCTTTTGTTTCACTCCCTTTAAAAAGAGTAAAAATAGTTGTCACAAGGAAGCTTGCAGAGATGATAACGTATTTGCAGTTTATTTTGAGACCTTTGAAAATAGAATTTGTTTCTCATACTAATTCATATTCTTCCTCCATGTGTACTTTCTGCTTAAGATATTCACCCAGCTCCACATTTTTGCCTGAAAAATCTTTTTGAAAGTCAATGGAGCAAGAATACTTATCAGGCAGAAATGTAAAGATAATGCCCCAAACCCTGTGATCTGTTTTCTGCAGTGATATTTGAAAATGCAGTAAATTATTGGTGTCTATGGAGTATTTGCTGGTGTAAACCTTAGCAAGATAGGACTTCCCTGACAAAGTTGGAACCTCCTCATGCTTAACTGGGTACAAATGGGGCAAAGAGAAAGTGAATGAACAAGACTAGTCAAATTACTTGTCCTGTTAAACAAGGTCTGATGTACAACATCTCAGTTTTTAAGTGTAAAAATGGCATCTTGTTTTGAGGACAGCTCAATATAACCAAGAAAATTCCAATTCACTAGTTACCTGAGCTTATATGAAACAGACAACTGAAATGTTTACATACGTACATGCACAACATCTTTGAGTGATGAAACACAAATAAAGAAGTGTTTTCTCACTACTCTTGCACTAATCTTGTGGACCAAGTAGGGCAATCATATTTTCTGTAGTCCTCCAGGTCAAAGGTGCTCTTAACAGCTACCTTGAGCTTTGGCATGCAGTTCACTTTGTGGAAGTCTGAAATTGGACTTGCATGCAACAATTGTTTTTTAAAATCTTTGTAATTATTATTATTATCATCACAAGAAAGAGATCAGCTTTTCCCTGCAACATGTTCATCTGTGCTCCTTAGTTCAGGTAAGAATTTCTCAGGGAATCCAGAATTCCCCTGTGGCTACTTATTCAAGTAATGCATAAATCTTTCATTAATTCTTTGCCTAGCCAACTGTTTCACTTCTTCCTTGATTAGCTCCATATTCTGGAAAAAAAAAAAAAAAAAAAAAAAAAAAAAAAGTTGTAAAGCACATAGTTATGTTGCTCAATACAATATATACTTTCTTTCCTGCTAAAAGAGAACAACGTGTATACTCAGACAATAATCAGAGAGGTACCCTTTCTTTTGTATCTCCTGTTTCAGTCAGGTGACTTCTAAAGGATTTTACTACCTCATTGGAGCTTGTATTCACCTAGTTAATTTGAAAGAAATAGTTTGTCTTCGCAGACATAATTTTTTTTGATCAAATATGTTCTGTTTAAATGCATGGCCTTCAAAGGTGCTGCTCTCCTTCTCAGTCTACCTCTCAGTAAGGAGGCAAAAGTCAGAACAGAGTTCTCAGGTGAATATAAGAGTGCAATACCACAACGAAGATTTAGTAGTAAGACAACAGGAGTTTGTTCAGATTCTTTGACAAACACCCACAATATCAGCATAAAGAGTATTTTATTAGTAAGATGCCAACATTTGGATATGTTTTTCAGTCTGCAATAGACTGTTACAGACTACTGAATGAATGCTCTGACCTTTGCAGGAAAAATTGTTACTAAGAGTGAAAGTCATATTTGTATGAGAGTATATATATCATGGATTATATTAAATAAATCAGCGCTATTTTATTTTATTTTATTTTATTTTATTTTATTTTATTTTATTTTA
>CM021766.1:75387473-75403637 GCA_011076525.1 Nettapus auritus
TATTTTATTTTATTTTATTTTATTTTATTTTATTTTATTTTATTTTATTTTATTTTATTTTATTTTATTTTTATCTATACAGATAAACATGATAGATATTTTGTTCTTTTAATGCTACATTATCCCACCATAGTTAAGTAACATGTAAAAACATTTACATGATTGCTTTAAAGTATTTTTTTCTCAGAAAAATCAGGTGAGGTCTCATGTAAATTACATGATCAGTTTTCATCAGAGTATACAGGATAGTTTGTGCAAAATAAGGTACTTATTCAGTTGGCAGGAAAACATGCAAGCTTATAAAGAAGCAGAAATTAAGCTGGTGGAATGCTGATAGTGACAAATACAAGATTAGGAAATGAGACTATTGGGGAACAAGGGACACTTCTTTTTGCACAATTACATTGACACAGTGTTTTAAATTATTGAGCAGGAGCAGCATAAGCTCAAATATAGATTTAATGTTTCTTGATTTTTTTTTTTTTTCACATGTTTTTAAATTTTCCTACCTGTTTGTGTAGCAATTACTCAACATAGAATCAAGCACTTAAGAACCTGAAAATGTATTGCCAACTGAATTACACATTTGTTCTTCAACTTTATTATCAGCTTTATTGCCAGAAGCACTCCCTGATTTTCTTCAACGAGATTCCTGAACTGCTGCAACATGCATTGTTACATGCAACTAATTGCACTTTAAACTTCATGCCATGCATTTTGCATAGTCATTCTTGGAAGCACACTTTTCTTTCAGAATACTTTATCTGATTAGCAAGTACTGAAATGCTAGTTTCATAGATGGTGGCTGCTTGGAACAGTTTCTTGATCCTACTTTGTGGTCCCCTTTGAAGTCCTTCAACAGTGCAAAAGAAGAGAAAAACTGACTAAACCTTCTCTCTACCCTTTCCTTCCACTGCGTAGCCTTTGCTTTATCCAATACAGGGTGATGTAGGAACTGCCAATCTTCGGACACTATAGGTTGGTTTGAAATATTGTAGTGGGTTTATGTGGCACTGCTGGTCACAGATGAGCCAATAAGCGATGTTGTTTTGCGCCTCTGTGAGAGCATATTTAAGACGGAAAAAAAAAACGCTGTGCCACACAGCAGCTGGGAGAGTGAGAGGAGTGAGGAACAGCCTTGCAGGCGCCAAGGTCAGTAAAGAAGGAGGGGGAGAGGTGCTCCAGGCACTGAAGCAGACATACCCAGTGGCCTGTGGTGAGGACCATGGTGAAGCAGGATGTCCCCCTGCAGCCCATGGAGTACCACGGTGGAGCAGGGTTCTATACTGCAGCCCGTGGAAGAGACCACAGTGGAGCAGGTGGACCTGCACTGTTGGAAATTCTGGCCTGTGGAAGACCCCTGCCGGAGCAGATTCCGGGCAGGACCTGTAGCCTGTGGAGAGGAGACCACGCAGGAGCAGGTGACCCGGCAGGAGCTGCTGCCCATGGGGGACCCAGGTTGGAGCATTTTGCTCCTGAGGGATGGACCCCGTGGTACGGACCCATATCTGGAGCAGTTCTTGAAGAGCTGCTGCCTGTGGGCAGCCCACGCCGGATCAGTTGGGCAAGGACTGCATCCCGTGGGAGGGACCCCACAGCACAGGGGACGAGAGTGACTGAGAAGGAGCGGCAGAGAAGAAGTGCTATAGACTGACCATAACCCCCATTCCCCCGTTCCCCTGTGCTTGGGGGGAGGAGGTGGAAGAGGGTGGATGGGGGGGGGGCGGCGCAGGTGCTTTTGGTTTATTTCCTTTGTTTCTCACTTCTCAAGCTTGTTAGTAATAGGTTATAAATCTTACTATCTCCCTATGCTGAGTCTGTTTTGCCCGACACGATAATTACTGGGTGATCTCCTCGTCCTTATCTCAACCCTTGAGCCCTTTTCATCGTATTTTCTCCCTGTTCCTCTTTAGGAGTGGGGCAGAGTGAGAGAGAGAGAGGTTGTAGTGGAGCTTGGCCGCCCACCTGAGTAAAGCCACCACAAATATATCAATGTATATCAATACATGTATATCAATATGTATATGTATATCAATAAGCAGACAAATAAATAAATAAAAAGGATCACAGAAACAGAATTTTCCTGACAGGCATGCCTACTGGAAAAGTTGAATGTAGGGTGTTGAGAGAATTTGGTCCTGTATGACTCAAGACACAGGAAAAGTAAGGCTCAAAATGTGAAAATGTTATGCAGTACTTGCAGTATTCTGATTACTTGTTTTACTTACATTGTTTGCTTTTGTTTTTATCCAAAGATAGCTAGCATCTGATTTTATTTTTTTTTTCATATTGCAGTTAGTTTATCTGAGAAACAGAAGAGTGGCTCCAAAAATCAGAATTTAACAACTTTTTAAAATAATGTAGGATCCTTTTAGATTTTCATTCTAAGCCAAGGATTTAGCCAAGAATACATAACAAGGTAGTGACAAGAATAAGTCCTGTCAATATGCATTTTTTTATATATTCAGCTTTCTCATATCAATGATCCAAGGAGCTACAAAGCACTGTTCTTACCATTACTGCAGTTTATTCATATATTAATCAGAAAGCTAAGTGAAGAAATCATAATATTGTAAAAAGAAGAAGAAGAAAAAAGAGATTTTTCTTTTTTTTATAAAATCTGTTGTGTCTTTATCATTGAAATTGAGTAATTCTTCCTTTTCACTTGGAACTTTATTATTCTGCTAAATGTGCTTCAATGTTAGAATAAAGTGGGAACAATGCAAACCACTTGTTTTGTTAAAATGTTGAGAAAATGAGGTAATGATCCAATATTGTAATTGCACTGCCACAACAGAGAACGGTATTATTTATGACACAAAAGCAAAGGTTATTCTTTACATTCTCTCTCTGCAAGGGTTTTTCACAGATCTAATTCTCTCATTGAGAAAGGCAAAGGTCTGACTTGTGTCAGGAAATTCAGCTGTGATGAAAATACCCTTTTACATGGAATTTTTTTCTGTAGTTTGCATTCAGACAAGGTAACTGCCATCCTTTTCTGAATAGGATAGTAGGAAGCAATCAATATTTCCAAAAAAAATCTTAGGTAACATACTGCTTTTGTGATTTATGGTGTCTTTTGATACTCCTGAAGAGTGTTTGTTCTCTTCAATAATCTAGCCAGAGACTTGACCCTATCATTCCTTTAAAATGAATGACTTCTTTAATTCTTCTTTTCTGAGTGCAGTTGTATGAGAGCAAACGTTTTGGGGATATGTGTTGACTGAAAAGGTTCCTGAAACTCTGAGCAAAGAAGCTGCTTCATATTGTTTCCTTTGTGACATGTTCAAGGAAAAAGAACTTTAAGTTCTTTGCAGATACATAGGATTGAATTGAAAATAACAAACAAAAACAGTTCCAAAAACACCTGACTCCACATTCAATTTCTTCCTTAATGGAAGTAAACTGCAACCTAATCACTGGTATTTTTAAAAAAATTCTTCTTCCTGTACTATTGTTCATTGACCCAATTGTGAAATGCTGAAGTGTGGTAAATTAGCACAAGTAGAAAAATGCTGTAATATAGTTGTGCTGCTTCTAGCACCAGTCTATCATATTTAGAATTAGCCAAGAAACTACTGCATGGCTTTGTACTGTGTACCTTAAGACAAAAACATTGTAAGCTATATTGAAGTGCAAAATATCAATATTTAGTACCATCTGTATTTGGATAATAGCAGAACATGTTCTAAACATGATTGTTATGTTAAGGCTTCAGGTCAACAATGTCAAATCTGAACGTTAAAATGTATGTCCAAAAAATGAAGTTTGATTTCTGAAAACTGACTTTCACTTTTTTGCTGCTATGGTCCCAAAGAAGTACAAAAGAATGGATTTCATAACTGATTTCTGAAAATTGCCTTTCCCCCAATGGGAAAAGGAAGATATTTTGTGTCATTGAAACAAAGTTGCCTATACCTACCTGTCTGCTAATATGCAAAACACACCTGTTATGCATAACACATGGCCTCGTGGATGCTCTTGTCACCTTAACCTCTGTTATTAGCAACAGAACTGACGTCTTAACCTCTGTTATTAGCAACAGAACTGACGTGATCTTCAATTTCACACAGCATTTGCATCCAAGGAGTTTCTAGTTCTCTGAAAAATTACTTCTGTCCAATTCAAAATGAAACCAAATTCAAAACCGTGATAAAATAAAACACATGTAAACAATGACATTTATATATAAAAAAATAAAAATATTTCACTTTGTTCACGTGTTCACATGATCTGTAGAATACGAAAGTCTGAATCTGGTTATGTGGAAGTGAGCATCCAGAAAGTACAAACATCATTATCAAATAATGTGTGAATGACTATTTAAATGATTTGTCATGATAATGTAAAACAAAGGTTAAATTCAGATTTTCATGACATCACTCAGTCCTGATGTTGACTCGTGGTCTTTTTTTGTTTGGTTTGTTTGTTTGTTTGTTTTCATTCCTCTGCTTCACATATTTCCCATTTTCCAGTGTCTTCCATAATGGAGCAGGTGATCCACCTTCATTTTCTCTACAGCTCTTACTCATCTCTGAGTACTTCACATTCAATTCACAAAATAAAGCAGGAATTCAAAATTTGGTATCAGCCTACAGACTGTGTGTGATAAACAAGATGAACAACTAAAAGACTGCATGAGTGATATGAGTTCTCAAATTTCTCACATTTTCTAAACAACTCTGAAAGTGCAAATGCCCAGACCCATGCAGGTGACCACCTCTTAAGTGATCCTAACCTTCCTCACATCTTTTATAGCTGCAGAAATCCCAGTAGACCAACAAATTATTGCTAAGTATCCCTGTGGAGACCACACCATTAGTTTATTTCCCCTCTGGTCACAGATCTTTGTTTCTACATCTTCTATTGGTTTAATCTATTATTTCATGGTAATTTGAGTTACTTCTTTGCTACTAGGGTACAAAGAAGCACAAAACAATATCTAGCTCTTCTCAATATATAAAAATCTCAAGTCCTTTGACATTTCAAAGCAGTCATTGCTTTGTCTTGTCATTTTCTAGAAATGGTTGCAAAGAGTTTGTTATTTTTGACAGAAGAAAAAGATTGATTGATCTATGTTTTTTCTAGTGTTTTTCTTATTATAATTTCAAGAAAAAAAAAAAAAAGAAAAATAATTTTATCTTGAAATATATGTAGTCTACTAAAGAGAAGCCTTTTTTTTTTTTTTCATTTTTGCATCTGAACCTGCAAGCATTGGTTTTGTGTGTAAAAACATGGTAAGACTGATTATAATAGAGGGAATGGTTGAGATTTCTGGCTGTTGAGGCAGATTTGTGAGCTATAAGGACTATAAAGAATATGTACAGCTGCACATGATTTAGCAATTAGTGTCCAAAGCATCTATCTCTGGCAGATGTTTCAGATGATGATAATTTTAAATTGCATCAAAAAATATCTTGCATGCAAGAGAACACTCTGGTCTTCTGAAATTTAAAAATATTAGCTTTTTCTTTTTTAAGTTTTAAAGTATTTAAAAAAGAAAGTTGAATAAACAAAGAATGTTTTCTGACAATACAAAGTGGTTCATGATAATCCATGTTTGAAAAGTGTTTTTTTTTTTTTTGGCAGAAGAAAGAAATGTTTTACTTTGAGGCTTTATATATTTGGTTGATTAGTTTAATAAATAAATCACAACTTTGTGATTCTAAGTCCTACTGTCTCTACAGTGTAAAAATATTTGTGAACATTTCAGAGAACCTCTAGGCCCAAATAATTTTAAAACTTCAGGATAATGTGTGCAATTCTGATTTACTGCAATCTCCATACAAATGATAAATGACAAAATATTTCTACTGAAACATTCATTTGCTAATGGTACTAATGGAAAGCTTTCCATACCAATCAGGTGTTAAGACACCAATGCAGGATGGTTTTGCGTTCTCAGGTGGACAATTTGCAGACTATTTTAGATCAGATTATGGTGTTTGTTGTGGTTTAACCTGGCCAACAGCTGAACACCACACAGCCATTCACTCACCCTCCCCCATCCCTCTCTGGGATGCGGAAGAGAAATGGAAAAGCGAAGTCTGTGAGTTGAGATAAAGACAGTTTATTAAGATAGGAAACAACAACAATAATAATAATAATAATGTGTATGAAACAAGTGATGCACAATGCAATTGCTCACCACCCACTGACCAATGCCCAGTCTATCCCCAAGCAGCCAGTCCCCTCATCCCAGCTAGCCACCCCTATATACTGTTTAGCATGACATCAGATGGTATGGAATACTCCTTTGGCCAGTTTGGGTCAGCTGTCCTGGCTCTGTCCCCTCCCAGCTCTTGCTGCACCCCCAGCCTGCCCACTGGCAGGACAGAGCGAGGAGCTGAAAAGTCCTTGGCTTGGTACAAGCACTGCTCTGCAACAACCAAAACATCGGCATGTTATCAGCACTCTTTTCATCCTAATTCAAAACACAGCACCCTACCAGCTACTAGGAGGAAAATTAACCCTGTCCTAACTGAAACCAGGACAGTGTTAAACTTGTTGATGCATCTTTTTCTTATTGCCATTCAGGGACTGAAGTGAGAAATCTGTAATAAGATTTTGTGCATGCTGGGTTTTGTTTGGTTGGTTTGGTTGTTTGTTTTTGTTTTGATTGTGAATGGCTGATGATTTTCCTGAAAGTTTCATAAAGAAGGGAAAGATATTCTTACTTAATTAGCTAAAATAGCTTTTTTGTTTTTCAGAAAATTGTTAGTATTTCATGGCTCCAAGTACATTAATTGACTCTAACTATGTAAGCGTAAAAATCAGATAATTTCAGGCCAGAATAAATGGCAGGGAATAACATAAACTTTTTGTATCCAATCTGATTTTCAAACTTCTGACTTGACTTGCCTGTGGATATTAAGTTATGAATAACAGAGGAGAAGAGTAGAGGAGTAATTCTAAAAGGATTTAAGAGTATCTCCATTATAGTAGTGAGAAAGTGTTACCTTCCATCAGCTTTGCTTCCAAAGCTCCAGATTGAATCTTTCTGAGGACAATCTTTACTGTTTAAGTAAAGGTTGGACACGGTGCTTAGGGGCATGGTTTAGTGTATGATATTGGTGATAGGGAGATGGTTGGACCAGATGATTTTGAAGGTCTTTTCCAACCTTAATGATTCTATGATTCAAAGAATTTAGATAAAGCATATGACTAATTAACCTACAAAAGCTATATTAAATGTGATCTACATTTTTTGTTGTTGTTGTTTGTTTGTTTTAAGAAGCTGGGAATGCATTAGTTTTCCTCGTACTGAAAATGGGCTTTCCAGCCTGATCCACAGGGCACTCAGCCCCATTTGGGTTAAATGTTCACTATCCAATATTTTATCAGGTATTTTAAATTTAACACATTGAGTCCGATTTCTTTTCTAATATAGAAGGCTGCCAAAAGCAAAAAATTCTTCAGTACCATTCCTTACAGAATTATTATTATCTATCTGTCTGTTTGCAAAGACAATCAAGATCACACACATAATATTTTGTCAGTTATTTATTCTCTTTGATTTTTAGTGAATTAAGTTCAAAGGATTAACTGTATGTTACTTCATACAGTATGTTCATTAAAATATTGCAATCAAAGTAGAGCACCTGCCATTTAAAATTTGATAAATCAGAAGTCCATTTAAAATATATGAATTACACTTTAGTAAACCCAGTGTCCTACACAGTTCAGAGCAGGAAATTGTATAAACCATATGGATAATAAACAGCTCACAGCTTTAGTAGACTGTGTATGATTTACCTATACAAAATGTTTTATTTTACTTTAATGCCTTAGCTTTTGTCCTGAGTTTGCACTTCTGTTGTGCTAGCTTTCAATACAGGGACTGAAAGCAAGAAACAAAAATTTAACAGACTGTTTGCACAACTAGCAGCAGCCTTCTGCAGCAGAGAGGATAGTATTAACAGTAATCCTTCAGTTGCAATAGGAGCCCTCTGCAGATTCACAGAAACCCTAAGATAACCTTACTAATGAATATCCCTTTCATCTTTATTTTCTCCCATCAGTTGCAGTACTTCTTTAAGGGCCATGCTGTCCTTGGTTGTGACCCTTGTGTTCTAACCAACTTCTCCAGGAGAAAAGGTGGTAAATAGAAGCCTCTAAAACATCAATGGAGGTCCACAGAACTTGCTATAAAAATACAGAATATAGAGAAAGTGATATTACATTAAACAATCCAGAAGAGAGTATGATTTCTTCTATTATATTATGTAAATAAGAATAATTATTTGAGTACTTTATTAAGACTTTTAAATATAGATAGGAATGAACAAATGGAAGGAAGGAAGGAGGGAAGGAGGGAAGGAAGGAAGGAGGGAAGGAAGGATGGAAGGAAGAAAGGAAGGAAAGATGGAAAATCTCCAACCAGTCTTCCCACCAAAACTCCTGAGTTTTGTCTATTTTGATACCAAAGTAATAAATTTCAAAAATTTGGACAAATTGTTAAAAATTAATCTCAATTTTTTTATGTCATATTTCCACAAACATGTTATCTAGCCTGAATGACTGCAACTTAGTAAATCATAGCAGTATATCTAGCACTGTACAAGACATAATATCTGTATGTTCTCTGTCCCACAGGCTCCCAGGGATATTTTGCTGAGCTCCAAACAGAAGAAAACCTGAGAACCTTTCCCAGTTTTCCTGTGAAAATTGAACACACCTCTTGTTATAATCGATTATAGTAGTGGCCTCAGGCAGGTTGAAACACAGCTAACACTGAGTAGTTACTGCAGCTACTGCAGTGTGAACTTTGTGGCACTTTCATACAATTGTGTGAACATCTGCTTTTATTACTCTTGTACTTTCCTACTTTTCAAAATGTGAACAGTTTTTTGCCTATTATGTTCTGTACTGAGCAAAGCCATCAATTTTAAGCATCTTTTTACACATTTGCTGCATAATCATTTCATTTTCTCATCAAACAATCTGTATAATTAGAGTACTTTATGGCTATCTGTATCAAACAATTAGTGTATTAATTGCAGACGGTTGTACTATACTAGTGAACATGTAAGCAAAATTTTATAAATGTGATTACATTGTTGAAAGTGTAATGGACAGGAATGGTATTTCTATAGACAATGAATCCTTTTCTCCACAACCCAACAACAAAGCTTTCTGATTTTCATTATAGATAGCCAGTTGTTTATCCTCAGGGGGATATTTCCCTTTTCTGTATCTCAGATTTTCTCTTTATATTTGAAAGGCCTGATTCTGATCTGGCTTATTTAGATTTTATTCTAAAGAAAATCAATTGATTTTTAAAAAGTCTATCCGTATTTAGGAAGCTATAACTGATAGCTTATTGTGGCCCAGTCTTTTAAACAACCTCCGAGGGTTCACTGAAAGTTAGTCTCTTGTCTTTCTTTTGTGGTTTAACAAATAAACGTGATGCATAGCAGCAATTTGTCTGAGTTTGCTGACAAGTACTTAGCGTATTATTGTAATCATTGGGGATTTTAGAACACATTTGATGTGTCGTGCTTTTGTACATGAACAATATGCATGGCCTATTAGTTAAACTGAGAGAGCTGTATTGTGTTTGTAATGTCACAAGCTTCAAGACGGTTATTCTAGTCTTCACTTCCAAACTCATTAACAGCTCCACCATTCTCACAAAATGTGCAGACTGATCCACTTGTGATAGATGGCTCAGGCCCACAGGCAAAGAACACTCTTGAGATCATAGCATTTGCTGATCAAGTTGATAATTTGAGGTTCTTAAAAATGGAAATATCCAGCTACTCTATAGTAATATTGTGACTACCTCATGAAGAAGAGCAATAATATCTGTCTGTCTGACTACCTCTGACTACCTCTTTATAATGTCTGCTTTTACTGTATACACTTTATAATCTTAAAAAATGCAATTATTATTATTATTTTTTCTTTAATTTTAGGTATGGAATGTATTAAACATGCTGATATTTATTCATGTCTTCCTGAGTGAAGGACTGGGGAACTGGAGCTCTTTGGGCTTGTAGAATGGAGGTCTGCAAAGGCAGTGTCAGAAAGGAGAGCATAAAGGATACTCCTTTACATACTACTTTCTTCCACCTCTGTTTTGATCTCACAAAGAGTGATGATTCAGCTCAAGACAGGTATGTGGTTGTTGTGGTTTAACCCGGCAGACAGCTAAGCATCACACAGACAATTGTTTGCACCCACACACCCACACACACAGTGGGGTAGGGGATAATATCAGAAGAGAAGAAAAAAGGGTTAAAAATTGATATTCTTATATCCATTTTTATTTCCCCTTCATTTCTGTGTCCTATTAAATTGTCTTTATCTCAAGGTTTACATCTCTTCCAATTCTCGCCCCATCCCATTGATGGGGAGTGAGTGAATGGCTGCATGGTGCTTAGCTGCCAACAGTTTCACTGTGTTTTTTCTTTTGAATTTTACAGGAAAAATAATTTTGAGATGTTTCATATTAACAAAAAAAAAAAATAATCCATGGAGATGTGTTTTTCAAAGTATATATAATTTAGGGGCAGTACTTTTGTAGTTTTGTTTTTCAACAGGATTTACTATGCACAAACTAGTCATAAAAGTGCAAAATGACTTAGTCAAAGTACTGCAATTTATCATGATAAAATTCTGTGTCTTATAGAAGTAAAATTTCTTTCCTGATGAGTTAATAAATGGGTGTTCCCTACTGGATTTCACCATTACTTGTGACTCTGTTTAAAGAAAGTTAAATTACTGTTCTGAAAAGTGGAAAGTCTTACAACAGCAAAAGAATGCTAATGCTACATTGATTCTAAATGTTCCTCTCTCCTCTGCTTCTTTAAAACAGATATATTTCTAAGCTGTTAGTTTTGCATGGTTCCACAGAAACTTGATAAAACTTACAATTCCATACCTCTGGGCACTGCAGAAGACGGTTAAAAGCAAATACCTGCCTAAAATGTTTCCAGATAAAGCAAATAAAATGCATAGCGTTTTTATGGAGGAAGAACTGGTGGAATCAGAAAATAAACATTTACTCTAATAATAACTAGAACTCTACAGCCAAATCTGGAAACACAATGTACAATGTTTTAGCCTAATGACATCATACAATCACCTTCATTTTTTTCTGTCTTGCCACAAACTGGAATTTAAAGTTCAGTTAGCACAGTTTTATTGTCCTATCCAAATTGCATGAGGTCTTAAGACATCTATACAGTCTCTGTTAATAATGTATATGCTAGGAGATGTTTCAGCATACAGAAGGTAGTTGGGGTAAGGGACTCCCATTTTAGACACTAAAAGGTACCGGACTGTATGGGGGACTAGGAGAGTTCATGGAAGAAAAATTGTTGGGGATTTCATATATATATAGGGGTGCTATATTTTGCTAAATATATATATATACACTATATATATATATATATATATATCTGTTTCAATATAAATAGCGGAGAACAAACATCATTAAAAATAACCACAAACCTATAGTTCCTTCCTCTGGCTATTAAAAAGTCAGTGTAGCCTAATACACACTAACTTCCTTGTACAAATAATAGTTGAAGTAGCAGACTTTTCTCATGTTGGCAGGTTCTGAGTTTCAGTTACATTTCAGAAAATGAATTTCTTGATGTCCCAAATAATTCAAAGTTTAGTGAGGTGAAATATCACTACGGTTCTAAACCTCAGAAAGTCAGGTCTCAATAAATCAGATTTAGGTGTTCTAATTGAAGTTACTCTGTCTGTCTCAGGGAACATAAAAATGTACTGGACTGATGAAGTAACAATTTTTCCCAGCTGTTGTAAAATTGAATTCAGATCTTGCACACATAGGAAAAAAGTATGGACTGCACAGGTTTGATATAATGCAAAACAATAATCCTGTTACCACTAACTCCAGAATGCTTAAATTCAGAAAACTTTCCTCCCTTTTACAAAAGTTGTTGAATTTTTAAGGATTTTGGATAAAACCAAAACAATTGATAAACTTGCCTTTAGGATTTTGTAGATCTAAATACAGAGAAAAAATTCTGTAGCACTCATGATATTGTACAGATTAATAGAAAAGTGGTATCGTTAAATTGTATATGGAATTGCTCTCATGAATGTGTAATTTAAGTATATAAAAAAGGTATTTTGCATGAGGGTCTATCTACAGATATTAATAAATATCTGATTTTGCATTTTTTTTAATGTTTCAAAACAGAAGGATTTTCAATTTTATTTGCTGTTTAGTCTTACTGCAGCCCAGTCAATACTATTTCTACCACTCCTAGAGAAGCCATAGGGCACTGCAGGGTGCAGGGTATAGGGTGTGAAATTGGCCTAATCTGGGTGGTGCTGGCCAACCTGGCGGCCTGGGGATGAGTGACTCCTGCCTCCCAGGGCTGAGATGGCGCTGTGTGGTACCATCGTTGTTGTGGGTTGTGTTTAGGAAGGGTATGAAAATAAACCTCAATGGGCTCAGGATTGAAGAGGAAACATTCCCCACCACTGGCAGAGAATGTCCCCAGGTGAAGAGCTTGGCATGGTGTTGGTTCACTGTGGAAGGCTGGAGCCACCATCTTGAAGGGGACCTTGAAGGACCTTGAAGGGTAATGGAAGGGTGAAGATAACCCCAGAGAACAGATAGGTGGGGATAGGACTTTCTGTGTAATAATTAAGGCTATTGTTATACAGAGGCTTTTCATTATCAGTCTGGACTATGAGTGATAGGATAGTACTACAGCAATTGGATTAATAAAAATTTTGTCAGGTTTTGCTTAGACTGTTAAGACTTTAATTAGACTAGCTATAAATTCTTGGCTCCTTCCTATACCAATATTTTGAGTATAAAACTAGGTATATCTGCTGATACAAATATCACTATTTATTTACAATTCTTTTCATAAACAAAGCCTTTTTAGTGCTTTTAATTAGTGCTTCATATAAAGAATTTTCAACTCCAGTCAGATACGTTTATCTGAGCAACAGAGCATGTTCTCTAGAATACATTATTTTATTTTTATATGTATTGGAAAACAAAAAAGTATAAACAGGTGTTCCCTGCTGTGAGACATACCTTCCTAAAGTACTCATTTGCCATATGGGTGAGTTTTATTTTCATGATGGGAAGAATGTACATTGTCAGATGCATCCACTTTCATGGGACCCATCTGAGATACCCTCTGGCCTTAGTAAATATAAACAGCTGGTTAGGTTTATTTATTTATTTATCCTGTTTATTAGGAAGCTAGAGAAAAATACAAGATGCTTAAGAATTTGCAAAGGTAAACATGTAAACTTACATTACTGTCATAAATGACCATAGCATTATTTGATGAACAAAGAAATCAAATAATTTCATTAATGTTTTATTACTTATTGTGCTTTTTACTCCAGAAATAACATTGTAGCAGAAAAAAAAAGCGGGGGGGCGGGCCCCCCCCCCCAAGGAAAAAAAAATGTCTTATAATCTCTTCCCATAGGAATTGGTTTTAAGTAACTACAGGGATAGACGAAACTGAAAATAAGGGGTTCCTCAAAGGAGCATACAAAGATATTTCTATTTGTTTTGTTTTTATTGTTGGTGTTTTCTGTTGCTTTGTTGTTGTTGTTTTTTGTTTGTTTGTTTGTTTTTTGTTTGTTTGACATTCCTCTGGTAAAATAATTAGCAGAGAAGGGAAAGGGAGTAACTGTTCCCAGCAGAAAATGATTCTGAAGTAGTAATGGTTGGGATTTTCCAACTTAAAGATGCAAGCAGTGAATTCAGTAAATGTAATGACAGTTCTGTTGTTTGGAAGAGATAAGGCACAGGGTTAGGATGGAGAATTAGATACAGAACAGTCAAAAGAAATGATAGTTCTCTCAAGGCTGCAAGAAATACTGTGAATAGAAAGTAATTAGAAAAATATATATATTTATTTCTGTAGCACTTTTGTTAATGGATATCCCTACCCTATATTTCCACATCTATCAATAGCCTTTGTATATTTTTAAGCTACTGAATGGAGGCAAATTATTTAGAACATGTTTCTTGTGTTATGTCTGAAGATAACACATGGGGCCCATATTAAGAAGTAATATGTTGTGCAAGTGTATACACATTCTGGGTGTTCATTTGTAAAGTTTCTCAGGACAAAATCATGGTAAACTAGTTCAGATTAAATTAAAGTTTAATTAAACTTACATTAAACCCATAGTTAAAGACCTTAATCAAGTCTTCAAGAAAGCAGCTTAGTCCTTTTTCAAAATGTGTATGTGCTTCCAAGATTCTTATTTCCAGCTATTCCTGGAATTCTTCTTGTAGCTTGCATTCAGAAATTCCTAACTACCTTCAATACAACATTTAATTGTGTTTTGTTAGTTCTACTACACCATTTTGAGATTCATGTATATTATTAGAATTCTAGAATAATTTAGATCAGAAGGGACTTCTGGAAGTCATGTGGTCCAATCCCCCACATACAGTGGGGCAACCATCAGTCAAGCTACTTGGATTATCATCTAATCAAGTTTATATCTCCAGTCTTTCTGGGCAGTTGGTTCAGTGCTTGACCACCCTCACTATCCACATTATTTCTAGACAGAATCTTTCATGTTGCAGATGATGTCTATTGCCTGTTGCCCTATTACAGTACACCTCCAGAAAGCAGATGTGTTACTCTGGCTCTGTTTTCAGTTATGGTAGCTGTAGATAACAAGAATTGCTCCCATGGTTTTCTCTTCTTGAGTCTGGACAAGCCCTGTTCTCTCACTCTTTCCTCCCAGGTGCTCCAGCCCTTACCGTCTTAGTCATTTTGCATCAAGATGTAAATGTGCTTCTTGTAGATGGAAGCCTAAAATGGCGCATAATATTCCACCTGGTTTCATAAGGGCCAGATGGAGGGGAAGAAAGTCATTTTCTTTGACATGCTGCCCATGGTCCTGCTAGGACATTTCACTATGTAGTTATTTTTCTTTGTCATAGGGGTGCACTGCTGGGGTGAGGCTGACTAGCAGCCTCCAGTTCCCTGGACCTTGCAGTCTTTGAAGATGGGATTGATGTGTGTTAGAAGTTTGCAGGTAGGAAACAGAGGCAGGGTAGGATTGCTGACTAAATTAAGAAAAAATTGCAGGCATTGGCAGGGTTGGGATTCTTATAACCTGGTAATTTTGACTCCTCGCTCTTGGCATATATAATTTGAATAATTGTGGTGGGTTGACTCCATCTGCCAGGTAAGCCCCCATCCAGTTGCCACTCTCCTTCGTCAGAATGGGAGAGAGAATGAAAAGGAAAAATAAATAAATAAATAAATAAATAAATAAATAAGCTGACTGATGTCAAGCCTCTCATCAAGCAAAAGCTACTTTGAAAAAAATCTCCCCAATTTTTGCTGCTGAGCATTACATCAATGAGTATAGTATATTGCTTTGGTCAGTTTGGGTCAGCTGTCCTGACTGTGTCCCTTCCCAAACTCTTCCTCACCCAAAGCCTAATGGGGGTAGAGTAAGAAACAGAGAAGGTCTTGAGGCTGTATAAACACTGTTCAGCAATAGCTAAAAGTGTGGTGTCTTATGAACCTTGTTTTGGTCACCAACATAAAACACAGCAGCCTACGGGCTGCTGTGAAGAAAGCTATCTCCATCCCAGCCAGACTCAGTATGATAATCTTGATCATTTGATGGCTTCCCATTCCTTTCTCTGGTTAAACTATTGTGCTGGAAACTTACTGTCACTCAATAGACCAAATGTAATTCTATAAACTTAAAATCTGAACTTTTGGGTATTTCTCTCTGTTGATCCTCCAAATGCTCTTTGGAGGATCTTCCAAATACTCTATCATATCATATGACATAGAGTAAAGAAAACAAAAGGAGTCTGATAAAATATTTTCTCTCAGTTGTTTTCATTGTATTCCATCTCTCTCTCTCAATCTCCCTCTTTTCCCACCTCTCCCCAGCATAATCTGGCTGTCAGAATAATAGTATTAAAAATGCATCCACGTTTGTACTGCAAATGTATTGGTACATTTACATACCACTTGATTAAAATCTCTAGGATAATGTGTGACTCATGGCAGAACTGCATCTGCTGACTCAGCAAACTATGAAGACATAAACCATCACTGAAAGAAAAAAAAAAAAAAAGAAAAAAAAAGAAAAAAAAGAAAAAGAAAACAGAAAGAGAGAAAGAGAAAGAGAAAGAGAAAGAGAAAGAGAAAGAGAAAGAGA
>CM021766.1:75403647-75417866 GCA_011076525.1 Nettapus auritus
AGAAAGAGAAAGAGAAAGAGAAAGAGAAAGAGAAAGAGAAAGAGAAAAGGATAAAGAAAAAGGAAGAAGGAAAAGAAAAAGAGAAGTTATTGCAGATATGTACCTTCCATGCAAAAGCACTAGGAGCCTGATTTTACTTCTGTGATTAAGTGCCCAGTGCAGCCAATGGAAGAGAAAACAGGATATCATGTTAAAGACTAAAAAGTATGCATAGAAATTAAAATAAGAATAGCTTTTTTAATAAGTCACTGGAGCAATACAGAGGTTCTAGAAGGTTTCTAGTGGTCACCGCCTATCTCTTTCAGTGACTTTGCCTGACTGGCAGATTGCTGAGCAAAGTTTTGTATTCCATTTCAATCTTCCACTGCAGTTCCAAGAATGGCTGTGCACTTTTGTGTAGTGTTATTTATTCACTACCTTTTTATTTGGCATATTTTATTCTACTGATATTAATTTTAATGTGAACAGAATACCAGCAGATCTGTCATTTTAATCAGAACAGCTGTTAACTATAACAGTAAATAAAACTTTATACCAATGTAGAATTGTAGATTTACCTCTGTGATGGAGAATTGCACATTTAATGGCTGACTGCAATCTACAGTTCTTTCAGCTTTTATACTTTGCAGTGTGCATTTTGGAAGTTTCACGTACTCCAAAATAGCCCCAAAATTGAAATTCAGGGCATATCATTTTGACACAGTGTATTTCTGTGTCAGAGATTCTTCCACGATCTACTTGAATTCTTGTATTAGGCTGCTGGAGCTGCATCACAGGAGACTTCAGCTTTGACACAAGTGAAAATAGGGTTGTGCCCCTTTCTGAGTCAAATAGGGGTGTGGATTTTCAAGTTGAATTTTACTGGGAGAGTTATATAATTTCCCATGCCTGCACAGCAGCATAGCTTGATAGTTCTTACATCTTGCCTACAGCTCTAAAATCTCAGAGACAAAAGCCACGCCAAAGCTGGGCAGCCCCAAGCATTAGTTTAGGTCTTGAATTATAGTCACTTAGGCAGATACGTTGCTACAGTTGTAAACAAAGTTGAAAGTATCTATGTGGTGCTATACTACTACAGATATGCTCTCTCTTCCCATTGCCTGACAGTCTTTATCCTCTCCAACTGTCATTGGTGTTTTCTGCCTCAGTATCGCTAAATGACAAACTGAAAAAAAATTTCTAAAATGAATTTTAGAAAATGTCAAACAGGTTGTCTTTGAGAAAGCTTAATAGGATCTGATTGTCAGAGGAAATTTGCCTTTGGTTCGGTGTATTTAAAACCATTAATAACTTAGAAGGTCAAAATCTTTTCTCAGAAGTAGTCCTGTCGCTGAAAATTGGCTTGTCATTTGAAGTGTACCCTCATATGCAAGATTCATATTTGTTCATTTGTTCCATATTTGTATATAAAATTATGTATAAATAAATATACTCTAGGGAAACTAAACCTAGCCCAGTAAGAGATTAAATGAAGCACACTTTCTCAGACGTGTTACTGAAAAAATATTCTATTTCTCATCACACATCAAAAGAGTCCTTACAAAATTCTGTTTTCTTTTATTCACCAAATATGAATGCACTTGTGAAGAGAAACAGAACTGACTGTATTAGTTCCCAGCTCAGAAAAAAAAAAAAAAAAAAAAAAAAAAAAGGTATAAAGAGCGTATATGTAAGATCATAAAATGGGCAAAAGAAATAAGTAGTATGTGAATAATCCCTTGAAAGTACAAACTACATCATTGAAAGTGTTTAAACAAAATTTATGTCCAGTGGAGGGAGTGGCTGCATACTTAACCTACTGAAAAAAACAACAAAAATTAGCAAGAGAAGACTAAATCTAATAAATTCAGGTAGGAATACCTTTAATGAATCTGAGTTGTAGAACATTAAAAAAGTTTAGAAAAATATTAGTTATTGTTAGTAACTTTTGACTCAGTTTCTCATCTAAGGATGAAATAAAAAATGTTTTTTAAAATGTTTCAGTGTTTAAAGTATTCCACCAAGGATTTAATGACCTAAATATTAATTATTATTAAATATTAATATTAAATATTGATATTTTGCAATATGATACTCTTGAGTTCACATAAATCATTACTAAAGAGAAATAACTACTTTGAAACAACACTGAGATAAATACTGGTGTTTAAGGAGATACATTAATATTGTAATGGAACACTTTCTCTATTGCAGTGATCTCTGCAGAGAACCAAATTTGATGTCAATCAACATCAGATCACAATGAAAACTGAATGCAACTACTTGCTGATTAAGTTTTGACATATACTTATGCCACAGTTTGGTACTTAGAACAAATGACTGCTATATATGTTTTTACTTTTTTTTTTTTTTTTTTTTTTTTTTTTCTCCTTATGATAATACATTGCATCTACAGTAGGGATCCTTCTGATTTCATAAGAAAGCTCCTTTTATCCCTCTAGGACAAAATATTAGAATAAATTATGGCTTATTTTGCTTTACTTTTTCCTTTAATCAGAGCACATGATTTATTATAACTTTTTGTAGTAGAAAGAATGATTTATTTTAGCTTCTACATAACTGCTTGGAAAATAAAATTACTGTAACTTCATTTAGAAACATATACTCATTTTTTTCCTATGGTTTTAGATAGAAGGCAGCTATTATTTAAGACAATAATACTTATCACCTTAATGAAAGTGACAATAAAACTAGAAGTGTAACCAAATTTTGAAATAAAAAGAAGAGCAAGTTTTTATGTAAATGAAACTTTGGGAAATGTGGGAAATAAACTGATCATTCAAAATAGTCAAAAAAACAAAAACAAAAACAAAAACAAAAACAATATGTTTTCAATAGCAGGATCATTTCATTTGCTTTGACTTTTGTAGAAACCCATCTTTTATTTACGAATTGCTTGTTAGAGAACCATTGTACCCAAGCTTTACCTTTATTTATTTATTTTACTGAATTCAAGAAAAATAATTCCTATGGATATATTAGTGTAGCTC
Organism: Nettapus auritus; assembly: GCA_011076525.1. Taxonomy (NCBI): domain Eukaryota; kingdom Metazoa; phylum Chordata; class Aves; order Anseriformes; family Anatidae; genus Nettapus; species Nettapus auritus. The sequence continues at coordinate 75,406,638 of CM021766.1, forward strand.
TTTCTGTATGTAAATTTAAAGAGGAATACAACAAAATATTTACATGTATCCTTTAGAAAGTTGGGCTTTAAATATGTGTTTAAGATCAGAGCTTATGTGGGAAACTGCAGCCTGCATTATTACTGCTATGTCATACTTAGATCTACCTGGAGTCCCAGCTGGGAAAGCTGTCACAGAGTAAACTTCAGAATGCCTCTGGTAGAAAAATTGTTTTCTATTAGATTCCATAGTGTTTTTTTGTTTGTTTGTTTTGTTTTGTTTTGTTTAAAATCTTATTAAATCTAACAAAATAGAAAAAATATGAATCTGGGACAGGCTTTTTTGGTACAATTGAAAAAAATACAAAGCTGAACAATGCCATTAATTTTGATAAAATTTCAAGGCTTTCTTTATTTTTATTAGCTTAAGTCCTTTATATTTCCTTAAAAAAAAAAAAAAAAAGACATTGTAAGTATAGTATATATACATATATATATATGTATATATGTATACTGTGTCTTATATATAGTATATAGTATATATGTATAATATTGTATATAGTATATTGTATATAGTATATATATAGTATATAGTATAGTATTGTCATGGCTGTTCATTTTACCTGTATGCCTTCATTTTGAAGATGTGTAAATTAATCAAATAGATAATATAAAACAGAAATTATTTTAAAAAATCAAGTAATTCCACCTTCTAATGTTCCCTGTCCTAAAGTTTAAGTATAACAAAATTGATTTTATATAAATATTAAGTTAAGTGTTGTGGGCATACTTTTTTAAAAGGTAATAACTGAGTTATTTTTGAACAAAATTGTATCATCCTTCCAAAGCATCTCACTCCCTTTTCAAATGCTATGGAGTGACAGCCAATTTTAACCTCTCTCTAAACTTTTCTATGACAAATCCATTAGAATCACTGCTGAGATGCTTTTAAAGGTGTATTTCCAGCCTCTCTATCTTCAGGTGGAGATCATCAGAACAACTTGATTTGAACATGGACTCTTCACAGCTGTTGATGCCCATTTAGACCTGCTGGACAAGCATGTACTTTCAGCTTAGTGATTGTAGTCACGGTCTATCTCTATAGCTAGTAACTGCAAGCATCTGCTGACTTAAGATGCGTACCATCTGCAATGTACCTGGTAATGGACTGCCCACCCAGTAACTCCAAATAAATAAAGTAGATACCTATTACCTGAATTTTCAAAAAAAAAAAAAAAAAAATTGTTGAAGCCAGCATACATCTATCATAATATATATGCACTAATTTTATATGTATTATGCTATTCTACTTACCTGATATAGTCTTCCATGAAAGTGAAATATTAATATTAAATGTATTTTATAACTAAAATAGTTAACCCTCCTATTGGGGAGAATATTTTAATATTATGGAAACATTTTGATTACAGAAAATATGTAAGATACAAATTACTGAGGAGCCAAAACTCAGTGATGATAGCATTAATTACATTAGATGTCTACTCGTCTTTCCTCTGCCATTTCCTTGTAAGAAAGGCTTTCAGGAAAGTTTATTATAATGTAGCATAGCACATTAAAAATGTACTGAAAATCTGAGAACTATTATTAGTATATTTGATATTTGATTTTTTTGTTATCAAGGAAAATATTTTCCTATAAGACAACTGCACTGGTACTCCCATTCAAAAATTCTTCCATCTAGAAAAAAAAAAAAAAAAAAAAAGAAAAAAGGAAAACAAAGCAGGGGGGGCGGGGGAGGGAAGAGCATTCTGTCTAAAAAGTGAAGTTGTTCTAAACATTACTTTCAACCAGTCAAATCCTATTTTCCAATGTTCCTTCCAGAACATAATTACTGTTTAGTTGCTCTACTTGACTGTTAGTCACCTGCAAGCCATTTCAAGGTCAACTGTAAGGAGAGAAACAAAACAAAACAAAACAAAACAAAAACAAACAAACAAAAAAAAACACACAGTAACAACACTTAGTTACAAACCTCAAAAAATAATACTGACACTTTATTTATAACTGGAAGGGTTTTTAGTTGAAAACAAATTTCAGTAAATACTGAATTCTTGAAATATACTTTAAATACATCACTTCCAACTTCTTATAAAAGTTCTCCTAAACCCTGTTGCACTGTCTGTTCTTCATTTGGATACTATTTGTGCAGATTCAATGATAAAATGGAGATACATTAAGAATACCAAGAATTTGTATTAACTGCAATAGTACATGCAGGGGTGTAACTCCATCCCTGTACATTCACACAATTTTTGTTCAAGAAGTTCTTTCTGTAAGTCAGCTTCATTCTAGTGTTTGTAATCTTCAACACTACTATCCAGGTTTATATGTTTTTAACAGTCTTCCATGATTGGCACCATTCAGTTGTGACAGTCCCATAAGTAGCACTCATAACTAAGCTGTTATACGCTAATTAATTTTAGGATGGGAGAGAAAATTACTTGGTATGAGGGTGGTTTCTCAACACTTTGATTAAAAAGACTGCTACAACCATTAGCTGCAACTGGCTAAGCAGATGAAGTCCTATAGAAACTCACAAAACTATATAACCATACAAATATATTTATTAAATAGCATCTGTATGTACCAGTAATAAGGGATTATGAGTTAAGGGGAAGTGAAATAGTAAATAATTTTTATGCACAAGATTTGTTATTCCATTATTTGTAGAGCTATAGCGTTTGATGAACATCTACATTAGGATGATTAGGGATGAATTATTTAAAGGTCTTTTTGAATCTGAAGTCAGGTGAAAATTTAGGTATGATTAGAAGAAAAAAAAATCAGAATTTATTTCTTAGTTCTACTTCCTAGACTGAGCAGCCCAAGTGATCCTGGTACAGCAGCAGAAGTGTACAATGCAATGAGTAATCACAGCATAAGAAACGAGTAGCCAAAAGCCATAACAAACTAGATGCAGACAATCTACAGGGCACAGTTCAGTTGTCAAATGGTTTAGTATGTATTTAAAGTTAAGAGAAGATTCTGATGAATTGGTATTTATTTGCAAAAAGCTAGATTAATTGATTTATTTGTAGTGAACCATGTGACGACTCCACCAGCAGAAGCAAGCTAATGGGCAAGGCTGACACCACAGAAAACAGGGATGACCTGTTATTAGCTATTAACTAACTAATGTTAAATAACTACATAGTTACTAATCCAAGGCAAAATCCTTATAATGATATTAGCCACTGTGTTTCACAAAAAGTTAAAGCCTGTAAGGAAAAAGCAAGATGTATGTTGACCTTCTCTCTTCTTTACTATCTGCACAGGTAGAAATAGGATTGTAATTTATGTTAGCTAAATTAGCACAAAAGTACATTTTCATCTATTGTATGCATGTATATTTGTAGAAATGTGGATGAAAGTGAATTTTGGCTTGTTTAATCTTTAGCCCTGTTTTCTAGGTATTTGGTGTCAATCTGACTGTATTGCCTTGACTAGGTGTGTGTCCTAGCAGCCTTTCAACATCATATTAGTCATTTAATATAAACACTTAAGAATGAAATTATGAATATCCGTTCTGTGATACAGATCATTATGCATTCCTAATCATTATACATTTCTTATCAGAATGTTTACTAATTCATTTTAAAACTTATACTATTATACTACTTGCAGGAAAACATGAGTAACTGTCAAATTAAGATAATTCTAAAAAATCGGCATTGTGTAGGTTTCCTCCTCAAGCCCCTAAATATTTCTGCCATATAAATTAAGTCACTGTTAAGCTATAGTTTTTATAACAAAAGTCTTTAATTATTGCACTTGTTTAATCAGTTCGAAATCTGTGGTGTGACACGCTTAGTGGATGAGGGAAAGGCTGTGGATGTGGTCTACCTTGACTTCAGTAAGGCATTTGACACCGTTCCCCACAGCATTCTCCTCAGGAAACTGGCTGCTCATGGCTTGGACTGGCGCACGCTTCATTGGGTTAAGAGCTGGCTGGATGGCCAGGCCCAGAGAGTTGTGGTGAATGGAGTCAAATCCAGTTGGAGGCCGGTCACTAGTGGAGTCGCCCAGGGCTCGGTACTGGGGCCAGTCCTCTTTAACATCTTCATCGATGATCTGGATGAGGGGATCGAGTGCACCCTCAGTAAGTTTGCAGACGACACCAAGTTAGGTGTGTGTGTCGACCTGCTCGAGGGTAGGAAGGCTCTGCAAGAAGATCTCATAGGCTGGACCGATGGGCCAAGTCCAATGGTATGAAGTTCAACAAGGCCAAGTGCCAGGTTCTGCACCTGGGGCACAACAACCCCAACCAGAGCCACAGGCTGGGAGATGTGTGGTTAGAAAGCTGCCTGTCAGAGAAGGACCTGGGAGTATTGGTTGACAGTCAGCTGACTATGAGGCAGCAGTGTAGTCAGGAGGCCAAGAAGGCCAACAGCATCCTGGCTTGCATAAGAAACAGTTTGGCCAGCAGGTCCAGGGAAGTGATTGTCCCCCTGTACTCGGCTCTGCTGAGGCCGCCCCTCGAGTACTGTGTTCAGTTCTGGGCCCCTCACTACCAGAAGGATATGGAGGTGCTTGAGTGAGTCCAGAGAAGGGCTACGAAGCTTGTGAAGGGTCTGGAGAACAAGTCTTATGAGGAGCGGCTGAGGGAGCTGGGACTATTTAGCCTGGAGAAGAGGAGGCTCAGGGGTGACCTTATTGCACTCTACAGGTACCTGAAAGGAGGCTGTAGCGAGGTGGCGGTTGGTCTATTATCCCACGTGCCTGGTGACAGGACAAGGGGGAATGGGCTAAAGTTGCACCAGGGGAGGTTTAGTTTGGATATAAGGAAAAACTTCTTTACTGAACGAGTTGTTAGTCACTGGAATATGCTGCCCAGGGAAGTGGTTGAGTCACCATCCCTGGAGGTCTTTAAAAGGAGTTTAGATGTAGAGCTTAGGGATATGGTTTAGTGGAAGATTTGTTAGTGTTAGGTCAGAGGTTGAACTCGGTGATCTTGGAGGTCTCTTCCAACCTAGACTATTCTGTGTGATTTTGTGATTCTGTGTAATAATAATTTTAATCAGGAGTACTTTGCGCTGAATAGATATTAGATATGAATACATATTTATGAGATTTATGAGGACATGCAAGGACATGCAGAATTAAGTATTTATGTCACACATGTATGATATAATTTCTTATCTGCAAAGTAAAGATGTGTATTTTTAAAAGTTTATTTTATGTTTGTTTTGTTTTACTTCATGTTATTAAAAAATGATTTAAGAAGAGTGTGTTAAACACATGGAAAATGCAACCAACTTTCCACTATCTCATTTCAGCCAAAGTTAGTGTAGAAGTATCTTCTCCATTCATGTGGAAATTAATACTAAATCTCTCATCTGGATAGCCATCTTCAAGAATTGGAAAAGATAGTTAATTGCTGGTTTGCAAAAATCCCAAGGAATCTGTGGCTGTAAGGAGAGGGAAGGGAGAACAGGATGTTTTTTTAGCTCGTTAATGACAAGCTAAAACTGGCCTTTACTTTTGTCTTCAGTATTGTTTGATTCACAGCAATATAAATATGAGCAAAATTTAGTCCTTGATGCTTTAAGATTATCTCCTTTGCAATGTATTGTTGATTACCTATTTTTCCTTTTATGGACAAGTACATAATCTGTTATTTCCAACTAGTAATTATAGTGTCTGGTAAAATTTGAACTGACTTTAATTATCTTGTGTTTACATTTTAAAATGTGATAATTGTTCCATGTGGCTAACCCTACTGCCAGTCTCTCCCACCTGCTTCTTCTGTTTACATATTATGAAACTTATGAGTGAGCTCTTTTCCAAGCAACAAATAAAAAGTTAAACAGTCCTTCACAGCTTCAGTGAAGCAGCTAAATACAGAAAAAAAAAAAATAATACTGCATTCTTCATCCATGAACTAAGAATCATATGGCATATCATAAAATATAATTGAATATCACATGGACCATCTAACAATGAAATTACTTGCTCAAAGTCACACAGAAAGTGTGGTAGAATTTGTAACAGGAGCCACATCTGACTGCAAGTCCAAAGCATTTCAGATGCCACCCAACCTGTATCCTGTGACAAGTTCCAGTTATTGAAACCCATACAAACCACGTTAAGAAAGCCTCAGTGCAAACAAGGCAATCATTGCTCTTTGGTTTTGACTCTTTGCTCAGTTAGAGAAGTTCCTTTGCCTTGTTCCTGCTCACTTGATTTATTTCATGTTATTACTTTCCAATCTCTTTTAAAATGTACTACACTAACCCTTTTCCTCCTCCTGTCGCCCTTCCTTTATACCGACTCTGCACTCTCATGTATTTTCTTACTCTCTACTTAACCTACTATACGGTTGGTCAGCCCACTTTCTGTGTGGTGGAATCATTAGCTGTGTAATTCTTAGGTCTGTCTTCTTCTAGCTTTCCTTTGCTCCAGCGGCTGCACACTTAACCTCATTTTTGATAAACATGAATCTCTTTATAATGTCTCCAATACTTGGTCCTTCTAGACCACCAGTTAAGTTCTTTCTGTGTTTCCCACTGAGTCATCTTTTGAATTATTCTTTTTTTTAGTAACACTTTAAAAACTGTTGCTGAGCAAAAATAAAATCAGATTACCATAACATATTTTAATTATGATTTAATGATTTAAAGTCATAATTTAATTTGTTGTCTTTCCTTTTACTGATGCATGCTAGCATGGTACTTGTCAAAATGGAAGCAGTATTCTCTGAAACACCATCCCCTACACATTTAAGATGGGTTTCCATCACACTTAGTTTCTCACTGTTATTTGATACAGCAATACTTGTGACTTGTTTTCTTTCAATGTCTTCCTCACTCTGGCTTTTTTTCCATTGATGTGGCTGATTCTTTTTATAATTAACTATTCACTGTCTTGACTTTCATCATTTTTTTCTCTTTAAAAACTTATTTTGAGAGACTGATAATTCCCACCTTTCCTTGCACTTACAGAACTGCTTCACAACTGCTTCCCAGAGAGAAAAAAAAAAAAAAAAAAAGTGAGAAAAAAACATACTTTGTTCATACCTCTTTAAATGTTGCTTCTTCGATGTTGTATTATTTTATTTACATTGATTTCCATATCCTCATACTTTGCTATTTTTCCACCTATTCTTTACTTGCTTCATATAACTCCTTCCCTCATCTTTATCTCTTTATTTATCATTTCTACTTATTTTCCAGCACACAGTATGATTCTTCTTTTTCCCCTTCTCTTTAATCTCTTCCTTTCTCCTTGCTCTCTCTAAAACAGTGGAAGCCTGCTTCAGTTTCTCAGTTTTCCTATGAAAATCCTTTTAGCCAGAACAATCTGACTTAATAAATACTTTATAGAATCATACTATTATACAATGGTCTGAGTAGGAAGGGATATTAAAGATTATCTAATTCCAACCTGCTGCCATGGGCAGGGACACTAGACCACATTGCTCAAAGCCCCATCCAACCTTACCTTAAATACTTCCAGGGATGGGGCATCCACAGCTTATCTGGGAAGCCTGTTCCAGTGCCTTGCCACCCTCAAAGTAAATAATTTCTTCTGAAAATCTTACCTAAATCTACCCTCTTTTACTTTACATTTATTACCCCTTGTCCTATCACTACACTTCCTGATTTTGGTTTGCCAAGTTGTGGGGAATTTGCTGCTCCAGCATGATATAAGACTATGGGGCCCAATGGGATTCATCCCAGAGTTCTCAAAAGTGCTGGCTGATGTCATCATGAGACCTCTCTCAATTATTTTTCAACAGTTTTGTGAATCTGGAGTGGTCCCAGCCAACTGAAAGCTGGCAAACGTTATCCCAGTTTTCAAGGACAAGAAAGAAGATCCTGGTAATTACAGGCCTGTCAGTCTCAACTTCAGTCCCTGGCAAAATTATGGAGATTATTCTGCAAGTTATTCAAAAACATTTGAAAGAGTGCAGTCTTTGGTCACAGTCAATACAAGCTCATAAAGGGAAAGTTTTGTTTAATGACTTACTTTTCTTTTATGACAAGATTCCCACCTAGCTGATGAATGGAAGCCAGCTGATGTGATCATTTTGCATTTCAGCAAATCTTTTGATAGTATTTCTCACAACATCCTTCTGGACAAAAAGTCCAGCATACATCTAGACCAATATATAATACAATGGGTGAACAACTGGCTGATGGGTCAAAATCAAAGGGTTATAACAAATGGGGTTACATTGGTCTGGCAGCAAGTCACTATTGGGGTTCCCCAGGACTCCATTTTAGGGCCACTTTTCTTCAATGTTTTCATAAATTACTTGGATGAAAGGCTTGAGGGTATACTAAGTAAGTTTGCAGACAACACAAAATTAGGAGGAGCAGTTTACTCCCTCAAGGGTAAAGAGGCCTTGAAGAGATCTTAACAAAATAGAGAGTTGGGCAATCACCAAACAAGTTTAACAAGAGCAAGTGTTGGGTTCTGTTCCTGGCATGTGGCAAACCTGGATATATGCACAGACTGGGGAACAAAAGACTGAAGAACAGACTTGCAGAAAGGGCTCTGGGGGTTTTGGTTGATGGCAAGTTCAATATGAGCCAGCAGTATGCCATGGCAACCAAAAGGGCCAACCACATCTTGGGGTGCATCAGGCACAGCATTGCTAACTTTTTGAGAGAAGGGATTGACCCGCTCTGCTCTGCACCGATATGGCCTCACCTTGAGTACTGTGTGCAGTTCTGGGCACCACAAGATAAGAACTATGTAAAACTATTAGAGAGCATCCAAATGAGGGCTACAAAGACAGCAGAGTCTAGAGGGGAAGACATATGAGGAGTGACTGAGGTCACTTGGAGACAGCCTGGAGAAGTGGGACTGAGGGGAGACCTCATCATGGCCTACAAAATCCTTACAATGGGAGCAAAGAAGCAGACACTGATCTCTTCTCTCTGGTGACCAAATATAGGACCTCAGGGAACTGCATTACATTGTGCCGGGGAGGTTCAGGTTGGTATCAGGAGAAGGTTATTCACCAAGATGGTGGTCAGGCACTGAAAGAGGCTCCCCAAGGAAGTGGTCATGTCACCAAACCTGCCAGAGTTCAAGAAGTATTTGGACAACATTCTCAGACGTATGGTTTGAGTTTTGGATGGCCCTGTGCAGAGTCTGGAGCTGGACTCAATGATCCTTATGGGTCCCTTCCAACTTGGGATGTTCTACAATTCTATCATCCTGAGACAGTGGTGGATGCATCATGAAGAACATGAAAGTGAGGAAAAATCATAGTTCACATTTTGATCTTTTGACTAACTCCAGCCACTGACCATATATGACCATTTGCTTGTTGAAATGGTTTTGGATATTAACTATAGGCTTGGGTATACATCTCCCATAATATCCTACATTTCATTATTCTTATGTTTAATGATTAGTTATGCAATTAGTAAATGAGATCATAATTTTAGGAAAGTGTTGCTGCTTTGGATAGTCTTAACTTACATTTGAATTCTTACATTCTTTTTTAAGACCCCTCTTATCATCACTCACAAGAGAACCTTTATGACCTTTGATCAGGCTGTATGAGCAGGTTAACTAATGTCTTTGACCACTCCTCCACAATCAGAGACATTCAAATACTGGCATGGAGCATAAAACTAAAATGCACACTAGAGTATCTCAGGCAAGACAAACCTCAGAAGGTTTAGAAAGAAATAAAAATGGATACTGCTCTGGTCTAAAGACCAAAGCTGTTGCTTGATATATTGTGTGAAAGTATTGTGTTCAGTCTAAGCACTTCAGAATCTTAATGATTAATTTGATATACCATATAGAAATAAAGGCAAAGGACATGGGTAAAAGTGTTCCATTTAATATGTGTATGGTTGCCACTAAATGGAATTGGTAGAAATTATATGCATCTCCTGGGCAACATTACTTTAACCTCAGAGTCTTTGTGTATTATATTAAGAAAATGGCATTAGAAATGGCCAGTTTTTTGTTTTTCAGTGTTGTTTCCAAACAGAAATAAGTCTGTTTTATAGAACCCTTCTGTGAATCACAAGGCAAGAGAGGGATAGCAATAACTAAGCTAAGAAAAAAGATAAGGGTCAAATGCTGATCTCCTAAGAATGATATCTCTATACTTCTACAGTTCCAATTTCCGACTTGCCACAAAGGAGCTAAGCTACTTGAGAAGCAAGCTAAAATCACCTGAGCAATGCTCTGTACTTCTACAGCTAGGCTACTTCTAGTCTGGAACAGGTTTATTTACAGTTAACATACATATTGAACTTCCTACTTCTTTGCAGTGTTCATTGTGGAAATACTATGCTTGTCTAAACATTCATCACTGTATAAACTCAGCTCCTCCTAAAAATTTAAAGACAGAAGCAAAAATCACAAACGATGTGCTTACCTTCTGCTTCTGTCTTCTGGTTGTAGATTTATTTATCTATTTATTTATTTATTTATTTATTTATTTATTTTTGATAGGCAGGACATTGAGAGGTCATGCAGTGGGGCTTTCATTAGGGCATCATCAAGTTTTTCTGTTCTCTGTTCCCTCCTGCAAACCAAAGCCATGTCAGATCAAGCCCTCCATTAGTTTTTAGTTACCTGTAAATTTCCTAGCTCCACTGAAAGCCTCAAGAGCTGCAGTTGTTTTTCTTAAAAATAAAAGGACAAAATTGCTTGTGCTGCTGTAATTGCAACAAGTCAGGGCCTTAGCATTTTAAATTAAGCTATATTCCTACTGAGTTGTAACTTTTAGATACTTGAAATGTTCTTTTTAAAATAATAACTATACATCCAATTGCAGTTGTATTTTATTTTCAGATGGTAATTTTGCTCTGCTGTTGCACAGTCTCTCTACAATCAGATACCCTAATTCCACTAAGACAGACATCACTCCTAATGCAAATAATGTAACATGAATATGAACAGTAACGGTAAACCTAAGTGTTGTAGATAAAAAATGGGGTCACTTCTGATTTGAAGCTTAAGGCAAGTTGGCAAGAGGTCTTTCAAAATACATTACCAGTTGTCCAATGCCATAACAAGGAGGGAGCAGTCTAGTAAAACAAATGCATGGTTAAGGCATGATGAGTAATAGTGAAAAGTGAAGGACTGTGGGGAATTAATTGAGATACTTGGAGTTACTTTAGATTGATAGTGCACTCACTTTCTTCGCATTCTGCACCTTCAGGTCTCAACAGAACTTAAAGCAATTAATTCCTCAGTCCCCTGTACCTTTTTTTTTTTTTTTTTTTTTTTTTTTTTTTTTTTTTTTTTTTTT
>CM021766.1:75427009-75484040 GCA_011076525.1 Nettapus auritus
TTCCTTTCCTTTCCTTTCCTTTCCTTTCCTTTCCTTTCCTTTCCTTTTTTTTATATTAATTTTAATTTTAATTTTTTAAATGGAGAGAGAGGAAGGGAGAAACAGCTTTATTTTTTATTTTTTTATTTTTTTCCCTACCTCTATCTTCTTCCTCTTCTCTCTCTTCCCTGATCCTCTTTCTCATCTCCCTCAGTATATCAGCAAAATCTTCTAAATATATGGTGAGCTCTGTTCAAACATAATGAGCACTTTCTGTATACCAGAAAATTAATATTATGAGTGACGGTATTACCTCTACTTGCTCACTGTTTGTGAAGAAATTGGCTTTGGTGTTGGACAGTGCTTTCACAGTCATATGCCAGCTAACAACCATTAGCAGATCAATATAAGAAGGTTTGCACTTTGCGTACAAACATTCATCTTCTATTACATTTACAGAAACCAAGCAATTTCCAGACTTCCAAGAAAGTTCAGAAAACATGGGTTTTATGTTTCTTAGCTACTTTCAGTCAAACCTTGTGTATCCTTTGTTTCTTTCTGTCAAATAGTTTTATGCCTTAGAACTACAATACAACTTTATTGTGACCCTCCTCCATAATGGACTATGCAAAATAATTTAGGAATTTGAGTTGGATGCTACTAATTATACTAATTCAGCCAACCTTGTCATTCCAAAACAAAACAATATGATTTTGCTCAGAACTCCTAAAACTTCATGTCTTAAGTGCACAGAAAAATACATACAAATAAGTAACTGATAAAAAAATAAAAAAAAAAAAAAAAAAAAAAAAAAAAAACACCAGAAATGGCTGTTTTCTGTGGTGCAATGTGAACACTGATAAATGTGGTATACCTTTGCTGTTGATTAAGACTCTTGTGAAGATCAGTGGCCCCAATTGACTTTCTGTAGTGAAGCAAGATTAATTCTCAGCGGAGATTGTAAGGCCAGATATAGTAAACATAGTGATGATAAGGTAAGGAAAGAGTAGAATCATCTTTATCATCACTGTAGTCAGCCAATCTATATGTATTTTAAACAGATTTGAAGGAATAATAACCAGATGGATGACTAATGATTTTAACTTGGTGACACTTTCATAGTCTGAAACAGTTACAGTCCCGGTTTTAGTGCACTTGGTTTTGTTTTCTGTTGCATCTGCATCTCATATTCATTAAGCCAGATTAACATTGGCCTTTAGTTTGTTCAGGGATGGGTGAGAGTTTTAAGAAACTGTCTGTTTCAAGGTAGAGTTGGAAGAATTGTTTTGATCTCAGATGTGCAAACCATTGTATGGAACTCCATTTTGAAATACACTTTGCTGAGGCAGGAAAGAATTGCTCATTTGGCAGTGATTTATACGATGCTCAACTATTACAATTACTTAGTATCCTACTCAGGATAGCTGCCCTATCCTGGAAAAACACTTTACAGGAAAAGTGTAAAAAGTGTACAATGGATGTTAGAAATTTGTCCCTTATTATTCAAAAATGTCTGTGTTTCATCTAGAATTTTAGATGTGCACCATGAGGCAATTATCTTGCATGTCATTTGTCATTGAGGAAGGCTTTTTCCCTGTCCTACTTAGAGGTGTTACTTTGGAATTTCTTTTTATTTTTTCCCATAACACCACTGGAAAAAAAAAAAAAAAAAAAAAAAAAAAAAAAAAGCAGGAATAGGGAGCCTAATACTAGCCATTATTCTTACAAAAGTTAATGTGACTTTGATCCCAAGAACCAGCACCATTTGAGTGTTACACAGCTTGCATTTAGTGGGTTTAATACTACTTCCTTCTATACTTCCTTATAGAAGGCCACACATTTTATTTATTTTATTTTATTTGTTTTGTTTTGTTCTATTTTGAACCATTTAAATCTGGATCAGGTCTGTAAGACAGGAATTGAAGTATGAATCGGTGTAAAATTTTACCACTCTATGCTTGTGAGGAAGAAACAATATATCAGGGAAATTCAAGTTTGAGGAAACTAAATCTTCAATAGCAGAAGGTTTGCCTCAGTAGTCACCTCTGAAGAAATTCTCAGTGGTATGATATTTATCTATGGACTCCACAGGGACAATCTCTTAAAAAAGGTAATTTGTACTTCCACTCTCAGCACTCTGGCTCTCAGACCACTAGCAGTGCAATGTGACTGTATTCAGAGGACATTCTTGATTGTCAAGTGTGTTTTATAGAAAATGATCACCCAGGTGTTATGGGAATGCAAATTTATTTCTAAAATGCTCTGAAATATAAAAGTATTTCCTTAGAAATATATATATATATATTTATTTTTCCCAGAGGTGTTGCTTAATGTACTGCACACAAGAAATCAAACACTGCTGTAGGAAATAAAATAGCATTTTTGCAAAATTACAGAAGCAGAATTAAGTTCTATGATTTACTAAATGCCTAAATCTTACAGTGAAATAATTCAGGCCCAAAAAGCATAATTTGCACTATATTCCAGGCAAATCTTACACTAAAATGTGGCATTTGTGAAATATTAGCAGTGACACAACATTTTACTGTTCATAAAATCTTACAGACTAAGTTACGTTGTCAGAAACTAGTAATTTTAATATATCAACTTTTGTGATAAATAACAGGAAAAGTACCCTTCGAAAGAGTAGCAGCAAAACTATTTGAGCATTACTTAAATAAACAATGGGACTAACCCAAAACCCACTCAGGTCAATTGATGCCTTTAGATTGACTTTAGTGGATTTTTGATCAGGCCTGTACAGTCACAGATTTAAATATTTTTTGCTTCACTGTTAATTCACAAATTTGTTTTGTTAATGCACAGAAAAAGATTTTAACTCATGACAAACTTTACCTTGGGCCACTGATTTTCATATTGCAATTTTACGTTTTTGTGTATAAAACTGCTTTCTTTTTGGCTTTATGTAAGAGAAATAAAATAATTTCAAAGAATTGCCTACTGGAAATAAGAGTGATAAGTATCATTATGGACTCTTGGATTTGAGCTACATTCATGTTCTTAATAATATTAGCATTATACAGGTTATTTTATTGTTAATAGGTCAGAATACATGAACAAAAAGATATTCTCAGTGTTCAAGTCCTGCAGTGGAGATTTAAGCTTTTATTTGTTCTTGAGCCATGATTGCTATAATGAAGAAACTAGGAAAATATCTAGGGGAATATCAGGTACTAGAATCCAGGGGAAAAGTTAGGATGCATGCTATCATTTGTGCTCGCTTCAGCAGCACATATACTAAAATTGGAATGATACAGAGAAGATTAGCATGGCCCCTGCACTAGGATGACATGCAAATTCGTGAAGCATTCCATATTTTGGGCCCCTCACTACAAGAAGGACATGGAGGTGCTTGAGCAAGTCCAGAGAAGGGTAACAAAGCTGGTGAGGGGTCTGGAGAACAAGTCTTACGAGGAGCGGCTGAGGGAGCTGGGACTATTTAGCCTGGAGAAGAGGAGGCTCAGGGGTGACCTTATCACTCTCTACAGGTACCTGAAAGGAGCCTGTAATGAGGATGTAATTGGTCTATTCTCCCAAGTGCCTGGTGACAGGACGAGGGGGGATGGGCTAAAGTTGCACCAGGAGAGGTTTAGTTTGGATATTAGGAAGAACTTCTTTACTGAAAGGGTTGTTAGGCATTGGAATGGGCTGCCCAGGGAAGTGGTTGAGTCACCATCCCTGGAGGTCTTTAAAATTTAGATGTTTAGATGTAGAGCTTAGGGATATGGTTTAGTGGAGGACTTGTTAACATTAGGTCAGAGGTTGGACTTGGTGATCTTGGAGGTCTCTTCCAACCTAGATGATTCTGTGATTGTGTGATAGTAATAGATGGTTTTGGTACACCTGCCTATTTGTGAGATCAATACAGACCACAAGCCAGTATGTACATTATATGTGCAGTTTCCTTGCCAGAAAATGCAATAAATAAAACCTCAGATCCAGGTCTCTTCTCCTTGCCTTTCTGCCTGTGAGTGACCTTGCATCATTCCCTCTCTCTCTGCTCTGTACCCTGCATGTGCTGATGGTGCAGATTAGCCCTGATTTTAGCTGGACAATTTTTATTTTTATTTTTTTTCCTGGTTCCCGAACTCTGTGTGTTGGCTTTGTTTCGAAGACATATTTAGTACAGTAGAAGACCTCTGCTAACAATGTTCTTCCACACCCTTGTTGCATGATTAAAAAATGGAAGTGTAAGAATTGAGGAGGTGTTGGTTACAAAGGATGCAGTTTCCATCTGGGGCTGAACATCTTTCTTGGACAGTGTACAATTCCAGAGTTCCAAAATTAGTTCTCCCTTTTTTTGACCACAGAATAACACACTTTTTAAAATCATGGCTAATATATTCTGATATGTGGCTGTATAGTGTCAATCTGACAAAATAATAATAATTTAAAAAAAAAAGAAAAAAAAAAAGTTGTCATTTAGCTTGAAACTGATCAAATAAATATAGATGACATTTGTACCTATATCTAACATGCCGGTAATGTAGAAAATATGTGTGGAAGTTGGAAGATAAATGAGTTGGTTCCTCAAAGAAACTTTAATCAGGCATATCTAACCCAGTTGGGGACAACATAACAGAAATCTCAGCCAAAACCCTGCTTGCCTAAAGAAAACGGTTATTGCTAGAGTGTGGCATGGATTGCTTAGATAAAGGTCACATAGTTTCTTGACTTGAAAGTGTTTCTCTAAATGCTTTGCAGTCTTTGTTGGTTTTGTTCAAAATAAAAAGTACTTCATGATTTCTTGATGACAGTCTGCAGAACAGCTCAATATAGGTTGTTAATACTTTTAAGAAACAGTACTGCTGTCAGTAAAATTTAGATGAACATGGATAGATCATTGATTGGTAATATAATTCAGACTCAACCTCTGTCAATAAGGAAGAATGGTAAACACAAATCTGTTTTTAAAGAGTTAATAATAATCTTTTTAGACAAAAATAATCTTTTTTAGACAAAACAGACTAAAAACAATATGATAATAAGAACACATAAGAACTGTAGTTTTCAAGATTAGAATTGAGCAGATATATGAGAGGTATGGTGGGAAAAAAAATAGAAACTTTTGCATAGATTGTAATGTATTTTGGAGATTTTTGAAATGCTGTTGGAATTCTAGGTCATAGTCATAAGACAAACTGAGGTCCTGTTTGACCTCAGTTTAAGACTTTGACCTAAGTTTAAGAATTTAAGAATGCTGAACATCACACACACTGAGTATTTTAACTAATTGTTTGGAGAAGAAAGGGAAAAGTTTCTCGTCCTTATCTAATTTTACAATGACAATGAATTGCACTTGGGTTATCAAACATATAGAGTTTTAGGAGGAGATTATATTAATTATTATTTTATTTTATAATGAAATATTTTATACTCCATTCCTAAGGTAAAAATGTTAGTACTGGTCTTCTTTTGAGTTTTTCCTAATAGAAATCACCAAACAGTTCAAAATCAGCTGATGAACCTGAATAAACAAACCCCTGAAATTATAAACACAATCAATTTCTGGAAAATAAGTTTTCAGTAGTCCTAAAATTCATCACAGGTATGTAAAAAAAAAAATGACTGAATAATACTGTTGGAGAAAAAACATTTCTTTTCCATACTTTGATCTTTGCAATGAGCTGATAATTCAGTGACATTCTTTCCTATCTGCTCAAAAGTTCAGAAACTTATCTCCTCTCGTCAGGGAATCTGAGCCCATAGTTCCTGCTTTCCAGGGGAAGTGTCCTAAACACATACGACAAGGTATTCATGATGAGGTATTCATTCCAGTTCTGGCTTTTTGCATGAATTGATAATGCACCACCATCTGGCTTCGAAATATTTTCAAACTATTGGCTTGATTCTAAGGTTATGATCTCTCCTCTCAACTGAATCAAAGTACTTTAAGTAATATAACTTAGGTCCATGTGTAGAGACTAAGGGAGCATCTGTTTTGAACACCCAAAGTCTGATAAGATATGCTTGTGCAAATATTATCTACTGACCTGGCAAGAAAGTATATTTGAAATATTGCTAATAAATCATTTCATCATTTCAACTAGAAAACAAACAACAACAAACTAAAAAAAGTAAAATTAAATTTGATTTTAATTAATATTATTTTCACTATTTGTGATGCAGAAGCTAGACCAAATATATATATATATATAATGTGCATAATTTTGAAAAAGAGCTCTTCTCTAGCTCTGGTCTTATAACTCTGTATATCTTTCTGTCTCCATTCCAATGTCTCTCTTCTGCTGCCAGAGGCTTTCTCTTGTTAATGTATATAGTTGTTAAATGCATGTTTGCTTTCATTCTTTCTTAAGGGTGAATTATAATGCTTGCTGGAGGAATCAGATGTGTAAGAATAGGCATTGACTCCTTCTTCACTCTTCCTGAGAACTAGCTAAAAAAATTCTCACTGAGCTCAGAATCTGGTGCACAATACCACCTTCTTTTATCCATGACACATATTCTTTCCTAACTTCATTTTTTTTTTTTTTAACTCTCTGAGTGGAAGCATTAATGCAGAGAAACATACGGAGATGATACTAATAAAATAGGATTGGATAGATACCTTTTTCACTGTAACACCTCTGCACTGTAAAAAAAAAGCTATCCTGAGTTTCATTATAACAAAAATTTAAACCATTGTAGGAAACAGATAACCTATTCTGTTGCATGTTGTTGTGAAATAAATACTGAAAATTCTACAGGTGATGTAACATTCTAATAGGAAGTGGAAATTCTCAGACGTTTCAGGTGATGACCACCAATACATAAACCTTAGGAGGTAGTCAGAAATAAGAAATTATCCTTCACCATTAAAAATAAAAAATAAAAAAAAAAAAAATGCTTTTCAGCACTATGGTTTTGATTATGTCTAAAAAACATTAAATAAAATAAAGACTTGTCATCTATCAGTATGCACAGAATTCAATATGCCAAACACAAGACAAGCTGAGTTTGACATTAGAAAATATTGAGTGTGACAGCTGCAACAGTTACTTCTTGTACAAGGATGTTTGTGCTGGCAAAGACTTTACATCAGGTCCTGGTTGGGAGCTGGCATTTTCAAAGGTCATGAAGCTCCTTAGCACCATTCAATTACTGCACAAAGGGTACCACTGACAGTTTTAACACTGTGGTTAAATTAGATGTGCACTAGCAGAGACAGTCAAGCTTTTGACAAGAATGGTTGGATAAAATCCAGATATAACCAAAAAATTCAAATATAATATCTGTTACCCCCTCACCTCTCCCCTCATCATTATTTTTGAAAAGCAAGGAAAATGCCAGAGAACCATTTTGTAGCCTATGAAGTCATCACGATTTGTGTGCCCACTCACTTGTCTGAGATTGACAATTTTTATCATCACTTTGCACAAATATAGGTATTGAATGATATAAAAGGCTTTATTATTATTATTATATCTGCTTTTGATTTTCTTTATTTTAGCTGTTTTCTTCTGAATAAGTGAAGTAATCTGAATCAATAACATACTGATCAACCACTGTTGACATATCCATACTTCTCAAAACACAAAAGAACCAACATTGTTCTACTGTTTGCAAATACACCTACTTTTCTGTGGCTTGTCCTAGAACTTACAGGTAAGTGAGTTACGAATTTACACAGTCAATTTTTAGGTTCCTTGCTCAGAAAGCCATCCTAGATTATTACAAATTACAATAGGAAATGTGATAGAATTCCAAAGCCAGGGGTCAGGCAGAATGTTATTACAAATAAAAGAGAAAAAGAAATGTATGGAAATAATATTTTAAAAAATCATAATGGTTGTTGCTACTGTATTTTATAAGTGAAACACAAAGAGATGTTACAATTTGAAATGTAGATCTTTGATAATAATATTTCATTGGTATTGATGTTCCTTTGTGCTAAAGGGATTTTTTCATAATGAGCCTTTTCAAATCCATTTCTGTCTACTAACTGATCAGCTGAGGGAAGTCTTTCATTATCTAAATCATTTGAATTTATAAAGTTGATACAAATAGATTTTTATGTTGCCTTTCAGTAAACTTTGTGGGCCTTTATTTTGTGGGTAATAAGAAATACCACCACTTTTACAGACACAACAGCAAATGAAATTCAAATACATATTCATACACTACACGAATGATGGTTCATGTGCATTTAAGACTTTGTAATTTTTAATTGTTGAAAAGGAAGCGAACTTATCTTGTGAACTTTATTTCAATTATTTTGTTGTGGTTATCCTGGACACAGCACTGGGACTTCTATTCTCTGATTCTCTGCACAGGATGGATGAGCTATATGATATGTGAAAAGGAAGTGCAAAAGTACAATTGGTGTCACTGTACGTTCTACAAATGCTCAACAGTGTTATGAAAATATGCACACGTGATCAGTAGCTGTTTTCCAGGAAGTTAAAAAATAATAATAAAAAAATGCTAGATGCTAGATATTTGGAAAATTACAGGAAAAAAAAAAAAAAAAAAAAAAAAAAGGCAGAAAGATGGCTGTGTCCCATAAGATCCTCTTAACGGAAGTGGAGTTCGGTGATATGCAAGAAATATCATTATATGGGAAAACCAACAATGGGCCAGGGATTCTTGAAGGACCTTTCAAGTGGTAGGAGGTTGAGGCTGGTTGCTTAAAAGTCACATTATTGAGAGTGCATAAAGAAATAAGGACTTTTTACATAGTTTCAGACAGTTTCTTAGTTTGCAAAGGATGTTTTTCTAAAAAAAAAAAAAAAAAAAAAATTAGAAGAAAAAAAAGTCTATATGTAAGGACAAAAAAATACAGTATTACCAGATTTCAAAGATTACTATTATTATTATTATTATTGGTGCATATTACCATAAACCATGCCACTAGTTCAGTGATCAATATACATAGCTTTTAGTACATCTACTCTCAGCACATCCCCCAAGAGTCAGTTAGCCACGGGTGTATTGATAATGCTTAAGAAAGTAACTATAACCTTGAAATCTCTAAAGAGACTTGGCTGGTCTAAGCAATATAAAACTTGAAAAGGTACATAGTATTAAACGTTCTCATCTGTTACAAATAAATATGAACCAGGGCTCAGTTTAAATAAACTGACAGATGCTTTGGGTTTTGGTGATGTTTTTTTTCTCCATCTGATTGATTGATTGATTGATTTAAAAAGCATATTCAGTGTAAAAAGAAAAAAAGAAAAAAAAAAAAAGAAAAAGAAAAAGAAAAAAAAAAAAACAAAAGCTTGAAATTTACTCCTTCAGCCTTGGTCCCAGGATACAAAGAATTATAGCAATGTGTCCCAGATACAAGCCTTTGCCACATATTTTGCTTGGGAAACAAAAGGTATTAGAGTGGGAGTGCCTCCTCCATTGGGGTAATATCCTTTTCGGAATACTTTTTTTTCTCTTAAAAAATCTCCAGAGAAAATTTTTAAGTACTACTTAACTTATTGCCACTTTTAAAAGAACTTTTCCTCCCTTACTTCAATTGGGTAATCTGAAGAAAAGAACCATAAAACAGTCAATTAAATGAATAAGTATATCCTTGTCATCATCTTTTTATTTTATTTGTATTTAATTTTATTGTCTCCCCAACAGTTTGGTAATATAAGCAGTCAGTAAAGGGGAAAAAAATCCAGAAATGACTGACATCAAACATAACTCAGTGTTCAATCAGTGGTATACCATGCATATTTTGTTAATATAGATTGTAATTACTTTCTCACCAAATGCTATGCCAGATCTTTTCACTGAATGCGTGTGATATGTCACCATTCTATCACTGCCAATTTAACAGTCGTCTCTTTTAGAGAGACGATAAGTGAAGGTATTTAACTAATTTCTTTAAATTTGTGCATTCAGTATTGAACAGTTATGTTTGATAGGGAACACGATTTTTTTATTAAAAAATTGTACAGAATTAACATCTAAAGTGGCAGTGAGTAGGAAGCACAGAGCAAGAATAAAAAAATAGCTCTGAGCCCTGAGCACCTGGGACATTCAGTTTTTTTCACTAGGAACAAAGAAGAAATAAGAAAAATAGATGTGATAAGTTTTTGTTTGTTTGTTTGTTTTTTCAGCTCTCTAGCCATCTGTTTCTTCCAAAAATGAGAAATAAAATAAAAATGAAAACAAAACAAAACCAACACCAAAACAAACAAATATTAATAATTATAATAAAAATTTGTCTAAACTCAGTACTCATTTTTTGGTGTGGACTGTTGCATACCCATTTTGTCTGGAATCCCTTCTCAGTTGAGTATGCTATTTCATTGTACATTCTTCTTGTGAAATAATGGTCAGAAACACGTGTAAATAAAATGATATTCTAATGCTTGTTTGAGTTTAGAGCTGACACAGCATCAGTGTGTACCTCTGCACATGAAAATACGTTGTGTTCACAGACATTTAGATTGAACTGTATGAGAAATGTGACTGCAGCATGAGAGAGCAGTAAAGGAGTGAAAATGAGCAGAAGAAATAAAGACAGAATGCTGAGTATAACATGTCAAACCTGTTCTTTGATGTGCTGTTAGCTGGCAAAGAACACAACCTAGCCATTGTGGAGACAAAGAGCAGTAGCAATCTATAAAACTATCTCTCTTTGACAGTTTCTGAACCACACTCAGTTCTGGTCCCTCTAACTCAGACTACAGGATGGGTATAGTTTTCTGTGAGTTTTCTGGTATATTTACTAGCCTTATACCTTATATATAAAACCTTATATAGGTTTTATTTAAGATGAGGATTGCACATTTTATTTCACCCAATTTCAGTAGAAGTAAAGACAAGGGAAATTAAGACTTTATTAGGATTTCATCAGCTTTAGATCAGTTACTGAATTTTACCCACTTGTCTAGTAGCTTGGAAACTCACTCAGGTTGTGGAAGACATCTTTCCACCCTCTTGGCTTAAATTAGAATGCTTTTGAGTAGTATGGAGTTGGGATACTTTCCATATATTTTGTTGAAATTTTTTTCAGGAATACTTCGCTACATCTTTAAAGCAGGACATAAAGTTCAGATGTCCAGTTAGGTAAATAGCTTATTGATTAGGTTATAGAGTTTGATCTCTGACAAAAATATTCATGTATTCCATGAAAAGTGGAACTGCACCTAGGGAAAGGGAATGGTAGTGTCCCATACACCAAAACTTAATCTATAATTATGATACTTTTTTGGGGAGAGGCAATTTGGATTCAAATCTTAGACATCTCTGATAATTTGAACTAGAATAATAAAATCATAGAATCATTTAGGTTGGAAAAGACCACTAAGATCATCTAGTCCAACCTTTAACACAGAACTGCCAAGTCCACCATTAAAACATGTCACTAAGCTCTATATAGTTGCATAATATTCACTATTGCTTATTTCAGAAAATAGTATATTTATTACACAGAATTTGCATTTCTGTTTCCTAGAGCATAATTTGTTCCTAAGACTAATTCTGCACATTCATTATGTTCTTCCTTTTCATAGAGAATTTTTTAAAGAATCAAGTAGGAAACCTTGGGAAATCCTAGAAAGAAAAATATATATTCTCCAGTTAGGTATTGCAAAAGTTGGCCTTAGCTTATTCAGGTCTTTGAGGCTCCCTAGTTCCAAACAATGAAATGCTTGAAGAACTTCCACATTTTCTTCACTTCCCTGGCATTAATTGCCCTCAGTGGTAAAGATACTGGCAAAAAGCACCTCTTCACATGTTCTTTCTGTAAGCCCACAGCATTTTTGAGGATTTAACTCATAAATATTTATGCAATATAAGAATTACTAAATATGTTAATTTTTAACAAATGCATGTTGCATTGAAAATAGGCCACAAGAAACGGAGAAAGAAAATCTCAGCCAGCATAAGAGCAACAGATAAACAGGTAGTAGCCAAAGAAAACACACTCCAGCTATGAAAAACAGCACAACCATAAATGGGAAACAAACAAACAAACAAACAAACAAACAAAAAACAACAACAAAAAAAAAACTATGCAATTATGAATGAATTATCTTAAAGAGCTAGAAAGCAGAAAGATTCTTTAAATGCAAAACAATAAAATATTACTTAGTACTCATTGAATAAATCTAAAAAAAAAAAAAAACTTAAAACACACAACTAATAGTATTTTTTTTTCTTGAAATCATGAAATAAACTTGTGATTCAGCTAAAAAGTTGGCCCACAGTACTAAACCATGTATGTCCTGAATGTTCAGTGTAAATATGTAAGGATTACACTGAGATCGAAGACACCTTTATCTTTTTAACTCTCTATCTTGTCTTGATGATCAGCTATTAACTCAGATTTTCAGTCTTTATTGAGCTTTATAGTGTTTCTATTTATCTATTTATTTATTTATTTATTTATTTATTTGTTGGTCTAAGGATGCTTTTAAGATTTCTAAAGTTATGGTAATTGATAAAATAACAATTTATATGCAAATTATTACTATGTGTAAAAACTTAGGAAGAATTGTGAAGCCTGAGTAATTTTTCTTTTTGTATTTTGTATCAGTAAAAGCCAATGGAAAAAATTTAAACTGCAGAACCAAGCAGCGTAACATTCAGGATTAAGGTTCAGCTATATCTAGAGCAAAAATGTGACTTTTAACATCTTTCTTTCTTTTGATGCAGTCTGGTATGTGAGGGACAACAATTTGCCCAGTCTACCTCACTTTTTAAGTAAAAGTGAGGAAGATTAGTCTTTTCCTCTGCTGAAGGAGAAGAGTGAACTACAAGACTATATTCTTGTTCCTTGATATTATTTCATTTTATTACTGCTTTGTTTGATTATATTATTCAATAAAATAGGCATTCAATATTCCTGTCATACATCTTCTGACTCACTCTACTGACTACAAAATTTGCTCTCAGAAGGGTCCCTTAGCTGTTTACTTGGGGGGGGGGGGAGGGGGGGGAGGGGAGAGAGAGAGGGTATTGTCTTGTAAGAAAAATGACACCAAAACAGGAATGAAAAGGAAGATCAAAACCAGGCAAAAGCTTGTAGATATTATTAACATTGAGTTTGACTAGAGTATATATATATATATTCTATATAATGGAGGGTTCTCTTCTGAGATTTTCATTGCATAAGCCTCCCTGATCATTTTTCTTCATCCACATACTTTTTATGCTTCAGTCTACCTCTTTTTTCTCCACTCAAGTCTGTATTGTAGATTAACTTTGGTTTTAAGTCCTTTATGAACCCTCACAGCAGACCAGGTAAAAATTGTTAGTTAGTATAGCTAGTATAGTAATCTCTGTAAATCTTTAGTATTTGAAGCTTCTCTCTTTGCTTTTCTTAAAAGGCAATCTTCGGTGTTCAAAAACAAGGCTACATATATATTTGAATTCCTATGATTTCCTCTAAGATTTGTCAGGGCGGATGATAAATGTTTGAGCTACTTTCAGTAGACTTAGTGAAAGAAAACAGCCTAGATTCATGTTACCGTCAGTAAGAGAGTAAGCATTCTTGTTAGATTCTTTTTTCTTCATTAATTTAATGTTGGTGAAAAGTTCTTGATTAACAATTCCAGAAACTGAAGTTGTAGTTGCTCCAACGGAGTTATCTGAATAATGAAAATGATGTAATTAATACTATTGTAAGATTAGCCATGTAAACTTAGCATTTAAAGTGTTCAGTTGCTTTAGGTGCAGTATAATAAGAAACAAACAGTGAACTCATGATCGGGATATATCCCTCCTACTTGCAGATGAAGAACTGTTGAACAGACAGAATGAAACTGCTTCCTTGATTTCAAACCCAGGGATTGAACCTGTATCTTTATTACAATTTCAGTGGGTATTGATTGGAGCTACTATATCTTCCATATATCCTGAGGAGTTATTTAGGCAGCTGAGCCCATATGTTTCTTATACTTCCAAGGCTAGTTTAACTTGTGGAGAGGTTGCTTACTACACTGATGCAAAGCGGAAGTCCTTCAACCTCCAGATCATCTTCATAGAATCGGTGGTAAAAAACAATCATGATTGTAAATGTTCAACAGTGAAAAATAAAATTTTTAAAAAAAGAATGTTATGGTTTTACAAGAGAACATTCAGAGCTCCTAGAGGGACAGGTCAAATCACATCAATGCACTCTGGTCAGATTCATGACTGCATGGCAATGAAACTATTGATTTTGTGGTTAAGGTAGAGGTGGTATTTTCAAAGATGAGGTAAGAGAGCTAGATAAGTGCTCTCCCTGACTTACATGCTTTAGAATGGAGTTAGTCTTACAGACCTTTTGAGAAGACATAACCCTCAACTTATTTTTTTCAGCATCACACTTTTTGTCTTTTTATAGTAATATTTTGCTACATAATCTCAAAATAAAAATTACCCTCCCCCCCCCCCCCCCCCTTTTTTTTTGGTATTACAAAGTCAGCCAACTCTCTCTCACCATCTGTCCATCCGTTGGCACTACTTGGTCTTCTCCTTTTGATCTCCCTGTTCTAAATTTTTGCACAAGACCTTGTCATAATTGTTTGTAGTATAATAATAAATAGTTTGTCACTCTTCAACAAATGAAAAATCCAGCAACCCCACATTCATGAAAATGGTTATGTTGTGGCATAATTCATCAAATTGTTTCTCAAATATTGTTCAGCCAGGCCTTATGATAAGCTTCAGTTCTTATTATTTCAAAGGTATCAGAGACTGAGTTTCTCATGGCAACATGGGAACAGTTATATAGGTGTCATATAATGAAGCATGTGTTTTGGAGTTTAGGACTTTTTTTTAGAATTGGGGAAAATAAATGTTTCTCATTGATGTGTAAAAAAGATGGTAAATCTTGCTACTAATTTGGCACAAATGGAAAAATTAGACTTTCAGTTTGTTCAAAAAATGAATTGGATTAATACACTAAGAATAATAGAACAGCTTCTCACAAGGAGCAGTACAGTCCAATTTTGTATTAGGCAAAAGTAATCAGAAGTTTAACAAAAATAAACATGGCCATGAGTTGTTTCCACTCAGTGTGCTTACACCTTGAACATCAATCCAATGAAACTGTTCTCATGTAATAAGTGTTTAAGAGCAAAAACACAGCAGGTGCTTTCCATTGAAGTTTGAAGTAGACTTTTAAACTTCCTCCCAAAGGAGTAGCAGATTGTGGCTTTGCTCTCTGTAGGTTCATGTGATGTAAGAAACAAAACACAAGAAATTTGTCTCATTTTCAGGCCTTCTGAATGAGGGCTTACCTGGATGCACTAAACTTTTCATGTACTGTTTCTGCAGGTTTTTTTGGGGGTAAGTGTTGCCTAAGAGGAAGATGAAGCTGTGGCTTTTATTGCTGATGTAAAGGGTGAAACAATAACCTGTAGATAAAGGGCACTTCTCCAAGGGTCATGATAGCTCCTCAGTAAAATGCTTTATTTCCTCAGCTCTCTTTCAGACTTCTTCGCTCTGTTAGTTTGTGCCTTTCCAGAATAAAGTGTATTAAATTCAAAATGAGAATATCTTTATGGACCATGTTATGCTGAATGTTACCTAAAATGAGTTGTGCTAGACAGAAAGATATATCAGTTTCACAGTCATTTCAACGGTAGTTATTACTGATACCATTTTCAAAATTAAAAAACATTCAATGTTTAAGACTTAAAACTTTAGCACATGGAAGCATTCATATAAAATAGATTAGAAAATACTGAAGTTTTCATTCAAACCTTTTCTCTCAGAAGAAATTTGGATTTTCTACCTTTTTTTTTTTTTTGGTAGGAAGCATTTATTTTGTTCAAGAGCACTATATTCATTCTTTCTCTCATTGACTTACAGAAAAGATAAACAGAGTAATATATTTTTTTTTTGAGTCTGTGTCTTAACATAGAGGGATTACTTGTGCAAGTTTTAGAAATTACAAGTCTCCAAATTAAATGTAAAAATCTAAATTTTATTTAGCATTCAGTGAAGAGACAGTATAATATTCACAGTGTAATGGACAGAACACTAAACTTATCCTAGGTTACACAGGAAGATGAATCACTTTCAGCTTTTTAGTGCTGTTCTTATTCTTGAAAACTAAGGTTTGCAACAGCCATGTCATGGGTCTCCTGATGACCTGTAGATGGAAGATCTATGCAGATTGTCTGCAGTACTGCAATTTAAATTAAAAGTCTAGGATTATAAGCTCTGATCAACAAAAGGCAGCCTCCCTTAACTGATACCTTTTTTTTTTTTTTTTTTTTTTTCTTTTTTCTTTTCTCCTCAGTGTCTATTAGCAGGGTTTTAGGGCCCTATGGTACAGAGCAGTTCCTGTGTTTTTTGTTGGTGTTGGTGATTTATGTCTGCGTACAGAACCGACTGCTTTTGGTCTGGTCTCAATGCCTCTTAAAAACTGCAAGCTTCCCAGACTTCACTGTATGTTCTGTTTATGTACTGAAGACTTAAAGAAAAGGAGGTAGGTGTTTGAGAGAAACTGAATGTGTGGTAAAGTACACGTTTGTTCATTGGCTTAAGGAATATGTTTATGCACTCTTTTCTGTAGAAGCTGTGGAGCCTTTTCAATAAAACACCTCTTCAGAAAGCTTTTGTTGTAAAACTTACAATTGTATGTGTGAGGTTTCACTTCTTGCCTGGCATTCTGTGGACTTCACTTTAATATTCCACCTACTTCTTTGTCTTCCTATGTGGTAAGGCAGATAACTAGTTTGCTAGATATCTGGGAGGGCACTGACCAATGGCTATAAAGACTTGAATTCTCTCCTGTTCTGTTGTGGTGGTATGTCAAAGTCATACAGATTTTCTCTTTGCTCTAGTTCCCAAGCTGTAAATTTCGAATAATATCACTGTTTGGATTCACAATGGTGCTGTGAAGCACCTATTAAAATTTGTGAGCTATTTAGATTTTATATGTTTTCAGAAAACTATGGAAAACTGAGACAAACAGATTTATCTCCTTTAAATGGTATGTCCTTATCCTTTCTTGATTATTTATTTATTTATTTATTTATTTTGTGAAAATAATTAATTGGGAAATATGATTATTCTCTTTTTCTGGAAAAGTTAGCAATAATCACAGACAGAATTTTGAGCATGGATAGGCAGATAGAAAAAGAGGATAATCAAAGATTAACCTCAGGCTGTATGAACCTAAAATAAAGCAATCCCATATGAACTGTGGGACTTATACAGAGATATTTTAATGACATGACATTACTTGCCAGTAAAAGCCATTAACCCCATGACAGTTCCATAAGCCCTTTTATATTAGGAAAAGCAATTTTAAACTCTTGAGTGATTCCTGAAGGAACTTACTGTACAAATCACTGTCCAAACATAATTAAGTAGTCTCTCCTATTCAGCGTAGTTTGTGTTATATGAAAGATGTTATTGGCAGCAAAGATGTATAACATACATACCTTACTAATATAGCAAGAGAAATGTAGTATAACATTTGTAGTAGATATTTCTCTTACGGAGGTGCCTAGTCCATCTTATATGATAAAGAAATAATCAAGTAACACAGAACAAATAGCTGCCTTGCCATGGATAAAGTATATGTTCATACATTGCTATGCAGTTACAAAAAATTATGTTTTCATGACCACTAAATAATAAAAAAAAATCTTAACAGAATCACAGAATAGTCTAGGTTGGAAGAGACCTCCAAGATCACCAAGTCCAGCCTCTGACCTAATGCTAACAAGTCCTCCACTAAACCATATCCCTAAGCTCTACATCTAAACATCTAAATTTTAAAGACCTCCAGGGATGGTGACTCAACCACTTCCCTGGGCAGCCCATTCCAATGCCTAACAACCCTTTCAGTAAAGAAGATCTTCCTAATATCCAAACTAAACCTCTCCTGGTGCAACTTTAGCCCATCCCCCCTCGTCCTGTCACCAGGCACTTGGGAGAATAGACGAATTACATCCTCGTTACAGGCTCCTTTCAGGTACCTGTAGAGAGTGATAAGGTCACCCCTGAGCCTCCTCTTCTCCAGGCTAAATAGTCCCAGCTCCCTCAGCCGCTCCTCCTAAGACTTGTTCTCCAGACCCCTCACCAGCTTTGTTACCCTTCTCTGGACTTGCTCAAGCACCTCCATGTCCTTCTTGTAGTGAGGGGCCCAAAATATAGAATACTTCACGAATTTGCATGTCATCCTAGTGCAGGGGCCATGCTAATCTTCTCTGTATCATTCCAATTTTAGTATATGTGCTGCTGAAGCGAGCACAAATGATAGCATGCATCCTAACCTTTCCCCTGGATTCTAGTACCTGATATTCCCCTAGATATTTCCCACTGTACTCGAGGCGTGGACTCACCAGAGCCGAGTACAGGGGGACAATCACATCCCTGGACCTGCTGGCCACGCTGTTTCTTATACAAGCCAGGATGCTGTTGGCCTTCTTGGCCGCCTGAACACACTGCTGGCTCATAGTCAGCTGACTGTCAACCAATACTCCCAGGTCCTTCTCTGACAGGCAGCTTTCTATCCACACATCTCCCAGCCTGTAGCTCTGGTTGGGGTTGTTGTGCCCCAGGTGCAGAACCCGGCACTTGGCCTTGTTGAATTTCATACCGTTGGCCTCGGCCCATCGGTCAAGCCTATCCAGATCTTCCTGCAGAACCTTCCTACCCTCGAGCAGATCAACACACGCACCTAACTTGGTGTTGTCTGCAAACTTACTGAGGGTGCACTTGATCCCCTCATCCAGATAATCGATGACGATGTTAAAGAGGACTGGCCCCAGTACCGAGCCCAAGGGACTCCACTAGTGACCGGCCTCCAACTGGATTTGACTCCATTCACCACAACTCTCTGGGCCCGGCCATCCAGCCAGCTTTTAACCCAACGAAGCATGCGCCAGTCCAAGCCATGAGCAGCCAGTTTCCTGAGGAGAATGCTGTGGGGAGCGGTGTCAAATGCCTTACTGAAGTCAAGGTAGACCACATCCACAGCCTTTCCTTCATCCAATAAGCGTGTCCCCTTGTCATAGAAGGAGATCAGGTTTGTCAAGCAGGACCTGCCCTTCATAAACCCATGCTGACTAGGCCTGATCAGCTGCTTGCCCTGCAAGTGCCGCATGATGATGCTCAAGATAATCTGCTCCTTGAGCTTCCCTGGCACTGAGGTCAAACTAACAGGCCTATATTTCCCTGGGTCTACCCTCTGGCCCTTCTTGTAGACGGGCATCACATTTGCTATCCGCCAGTCAAGTGGGACCTTCCCCGATAGCCAGGACTGCCGATAAATGATGGAAAGTGGCTTGGCCAGCTCTTCCGCCAGTTCTCTCAGCACCCTCAGGTGGATCCCATACAGCCCCATCGACTTGCATATATCCAAGGGCTGTAGCAGGTCGCCAACCATTTCCTCATGGATTGTGGGGGCCACATTCTGCTCCCCATCCCCTTCCACCAGCTCAAGGTGCTGGGCGTCCAGAGAACAACTGGTTTTGCTGCTAAAGACTGAGGCAAAGAAGGTGTTAAGCACCTTGGCTTTTTCCTCATCTCTGGTAACTAAGTTTCCCCCCACATCCAGTAAAGGATGGAGATTCTCCTTTGTCCTCCTTTTTGTATTGATATATTTATAAAGACATTTCTTGTTGTCTTTAACAGCAGTAGCCAGATTGAGCTCCAGATGAGCTTTGGCCTTTCTAATTTTTTGTCCCTGAACTGCCTCACAACATCATTATAATCCTTCTGAGTGGCCTGCCCTCTTTTCCAAAGATTATAAACCTCTTTTTTCTCCTAAGCTCAAGCCACAACTCTCTGTTCAGCCAGGCCGGTCTTCTTCCGCGCTGGCTTGTCTTTGGGCACGTGGGGACAGACCGCTCCTGAGCCATTAAGATTTCTTTCTTGAAGAGCACCCAGCCTTCCTGGGCTCCTCTGCCCTTCAGAACCATCTCCCAAGGGACTCTGCCAACCAGTGTCCTGAACAGCTCAAAGTCAGCCCTCTGGAAGTCAAGACAGCGGTTTTACTGGTCCCCTTCCTGACTTCGCCAAGAATCAAGATGTCTATCATTTTGTGGTCACTTTGCCCAAGACAGCCCCTGAGCACCACATCTCCCACTAGTCCTTCTCTGTTAGTGAACAGAAGGTCTAGCGGGGCACCTCCCCTGGTAGCCTTGCCAGCCAGCTGCAGCATCAGGAAGTTATCTTCCACACTCTCCAGAAACCTCCTGGACTGCTTTCTCTGGACTGTGGTGAGCTTCCAGGATATGTCTGGGAAGTTAAAGTCCCCCACAAGAACAAGCGCTGATGATTTCGCAGCTTCTGCCAGGACACTCATGCAGGGAAACCTGAAAGGTAGAGAAGAGAATTGGCATTTTTTTTTTTATTGCATTTACCAAACCTAACCCAGCAACATGATGAGATTGAAAAGGTTTCTAGAAATTCTAGTGAAATTATTTAGTAAATATTAAAGCTATTATATTTGGTTAGGGGAAAAAAAATTGTTATAAAGAGAGCTCTCAAAAGCAGGAATGTAGGAATGTGGAGATGAAACAAGACATTGATCCTGCCTCACTTTTTCCTAAGGTGTACCAGTTCTGTGAAAACCTTTGTAAATGTGCGATCCAGGTCATATCCCAAGTCCGAATCACCACTTTAATGAACACTGAAGATCACACAGGAATTTCGGTCAAGGAATCTTTGTTTTATTCTGTGAGCCAGGAATAAATTTTGCTGGTAATTCATCTGTCTGGAAAACTGTTCTTTTTTCCTGTTGATATTGAGATTGACATGTAGGTTCTTACATTCATTTTGGTGACCTGAGTTTAAATTCATCATGCTCATGATGTACCATGCTTATTCTTCACCACAATGGTGTGAAGTAGCTGAAGACTTTGAATGAATAAAATTATGTCTGCAGCATTTTGGGGAAGACTTATTTTCCTAGGTGACAGAAATTCACAGTTACAATTGAGTTAAAAATACATATTATACATAAATATATAATACTTTACTATTAAGGTTGTATATTTCAAACCCTGGGAGAGATTTCACTGAATCTTTTGATTCAGTGCAATTACTTGAGACATTATGAGCAATTGAGAACTTTCCAGTGTATATGAAAAAGTGCCTTAGGGTGAAAGAATTTTTTAAAAGATATTATTTCTGAATTTTGAGACAGAATGAGCACCTGGTTTCCCCAGAGGGGACATTTCTTCGCTGTCATCTCACCCAGTTTCATCTGCCTTATGGTTACCTTCTTCTGCTTGCACTGAGTTGATTCATCTCACTTTATAGAGAATATGTGGTGATATGAGCTCAGGAGTATCACAGGCAGCTTCCAGCATTCCCTACACTTTCTCTGTAGTTGGAATGTCCCACAGCTTGCCTGTCTTCCCCAGAGCAAAGGCGATGAGAGGCAAGACAAGAATAGGTCTGTTAGGTGTGGTTTTGTGAGGATTTTTTTGTTGGTGTTGCTGGTTGTTTTGTTGGTGATGCCGATTTTTTTTTTTTGGTGGCGTGGGTAAAACTGCATCAGTATATTTATACAATATGAAAAATTATGTATATATCTATATGTTATATTCAGTCTTGAAACTTGAATGCCATCATAAGGAAAGTGCAAATTTCTTTTGGGTCAGATATTATGAAGCTTCGTTTTATTCTTGCATCTGATTTCTGAACTATTTTCTCTGAAGCAGTGTACTACTCTGTGTTGATTCTTATTAATGTTATTGGCACACAAATCCATCTATTAGCTTTTTAGTATACTGAGCTCTTTGCAGTAAAATGGTTTTCTAGACGATATAGAAGTAAATATTTAAGTAGACGTGTCATCATTACTATATTATACTATATTGCATAATCTAGAGCATATTTTGAATAATTCAGTAAATGTAAATTAATATGGAATGGCTCTTTTCCTTTAGATGTTAGGAAACTGAGTTGATGCATATGAACTATACAATAGAACTGTGTTCATGATCCCATTACCTGAGAAAATATTTCACTCTTCTGTCTTATCAAGATAACAGTAGTCAGCAAAAAATGGTAGCTATATTTCAAAAATGTCAAATTAATTTGTGGAAGGGGCAATATGACTGTGTTACAGGCTATCACTTTGGAAATTGAATCTCTACCTTGCCAATTTTACTTGACAAAAATTACTTATTCAGGCTTTTTCTCTAGCCTTTCTGCTGCATAACTTACAGGGTACTTGTACCTGCCTACTTTGGATTTATTGGTTAATTTGCAAAAGGAGTCTTTTAAATATAGTATGTGTTGGCTTTTTTGTTGTTGTTCAAATTTCAGAAATGTGCTAGGTTAAAGTTTGGGCTAGATGATCTTAGAGGTTTTTTCCAGCCTAAATGATTCTATGATTCTAAAAAATATTACATTTTACTGAGTACAGTGAATATGGTAAAATCTGTTTAATGAGTCAAATACTCTAGGTTGTGATTCCAAACTAGTTGGGGGTTGGGCCACATATAGAAGTTGTTAATGGCAGATGTCATGAGCCTTTGGAGGAATATTCATAAGGAGTTTTCATGTGTATTTGGCTGCTCTTGGAGGTGGGTGAAAACCTTGGTCTTGCTTTTGAGTTTTCCATACATACAAAAACATTAAGAAATCCCCTTGAAGAAACTTCTTGTTTATTGTTTTCACATAGTAGAGTGGAGGTGAGAAGGCTAAGGAGAGCATGTTTATCATGAAAATTTTTAGTTTATCTCCTCTTGTTTTGATATCTGAGTCCGTCATTTCCTCCTGGTTTGCTGTTATCAAAGGTGGTAATGCTTAGACTCTTCTGTCTGACAGCTGCACTGAAAAATAGAGACAAGGGTTTTGCTTACCAAACAGTTCTGTTTGGTTTCTTTTACTAGGTTGATAATGCTTCTATTACTTTGTCTTCTGTAAAATCCTTTAAATACTATATCTTCATCACCATTATCCCAAGGCCAGTTTTATTCTTGGTTCTATACCAAACCTTAATGGGTCTCATTTACAAAGACTTCTGAAATTTTGCGTGCATCAACATACTTCACTTTATGACCTAGTGATTTTGGGTTTTGGTTGTTGTTTTGTTTATTTTGATATAGAGAATAACATTAATGCAATTTGTTCTAAACTTGTGCTGGCATACAGACATTGCAGACATACTTATGTGTGTAAAAGATTATGTTTCTTATGATGGTCCTAAATAGAGGCTGTAATATGAAAAAAACATAATATGAAAAAAAAATATATATTTTTTCAAGAAACTAGTATACCTTTTTTTTTTAGGGGGGGTGTTTTTTTGTTGTTGTTGTTGTTTTGTTTTGTTTTTGTTTTTGGTCTGTTTGTTTGTTTTCTATATTACCCATTTTGCTAGGGATGTTAAGCCATTACTGTATCTTCTGGCAACATAGCTACAGAAGGCCTTTATCATGGGGGGAGAGGCCAATTCTGTATCCATTATGAAAAATCTAGAGTGATAGTCTATCAGAAATTCGTCATGGTTTCATCCATTTTACAGAAGATTTTTTTAAAGAAACTTTAACTTTTGCCTTACAGGCAAAACAGTCTCATTGTATATGTTTAATATTAATTCAGTCATGAAAGCTTGAATACCAGCTCAATGACTAAATTTTTTAGAGTCAGAAGTTGGAAGCACTAATTACAGATCTTTGTGCTTATAATTGACTTCAGAATTGTTCAATTCATTATTCTGCTTTCACAATAAATCCCCATTAGCAAAGATTACGAAAAGACTTGTCATTCAAAATGGCATGGGGCACTTTGTCTTGATTAAGATGAGGAGTCAAGAAAGCTGACCCAACAATGAATCTCTGACAACCTCCGTGTTTAGAGGTCCTGGCAGTCTTCTGCTGATTAAGTCCATCTGTAAAAACTGTTCTAATATAAGAGCCTGATTCTGTAAGATTTTAAATATCTTAATTCCCCTCGATTTTCACAGGGTTCCAATTTTACAATAACTCCCCATAAACAGAAGGTGATGGATCAAATTTCTGAACTGCTTACTCTATGTCTGGTCTCAAAGAATGCACCTTTCATTCTGTTAAAATATTGGTACCTTTTGCTGACTGAATATATGGCATCTTTTCCTCCATCTTTTGCAGCATCAGATTTCCGTAACTAGAGAGGGTCCAAAGTATTGATCATTTCCCACATCATGAATAAGATGTTAATCTGTGAAATGGCAACAATACCTATTCTTTAACTGACTTTCCCCACACACATATTCACACAACTACATTCTAAAATGGCTGATGAAAGATAATACATGGTATCTTTCAGACTCTCCTAGCACTTGACTCCTTCACTGAAAATTTGGTGGAAACTATTCTGCCAAATGGAAAAGTCCCTACAAAAATAAAAACATTGAATTCTAACAACTAAATTAGTCATTTTTAATGACTATTGCTGTTGCACTAAATTTAAATAGTAGTTACATATCTAGTGAGCTGAAAGTAAGCAGGGTATGCTAAAAATCTCAACTTAGAAAAACATTTTAAAAAGTTAAATGTTTTTTGGCATGCTTTTTTTTTGTTGTTGTTGCTTATTTGGAAGTTTTATACTAGTTTCTAATCATGTCTTGAAGATTTTCCTCTGCAAACATAAGGACTAGACACTTTTGTTTTGTTTTGTTTTGTTTTAAATTAAACTCTCTTGTAAACACTTTGTTCCAGAGAGCTGAGTTTTTTTTGTTTTTTTTTTTTAGGAAGAACCCAAATATTTTGAGACTTGCAGTATAATTTTCAGAATTGTTGATATTGTATTCAGGTCCAAATGTAGTCCTCAACTTCTGTCAAGTATGCAGCAAATGTACAGCATATACAAAATCAGAAATGACAACTGTCATGCACTTTGGTGTTGAAGAATGAGAGGGGTTTTCTGCAAGTAAATGTAGCATTATTTCAAAAGCTCCTTATAGCCCCATAGAATAAATTCCTCTTTTGTCCCCCTTTCCTTTCCTCACTTGAGACCTGCAATAGACTTAAAGAAGCAGCATATGTGTTTTATTTGCAAGTTAAATGGCAGTACAAGAATTTAACAAAAAAGGGTGTTATGAGACATAGCAGAAGGTAGCAAAAGTAATTGTGTTGTGAGAAACAAAGTCAGTCATTGTTTTATGATAGTAAGAAACACCACTTTTCTTTCTTTCTCTTTTTTTTTTTTTTTTTTTTCTTTAATTAACTTGAGCATATTTCAAATGCCCTGAATCTTTCATTTGAGTTAAAATTTTGGCTCTCTGCCAAACAATTGACTTTTAACTCTAACATTATCAGTTTTCTAGTTAGTATGATCATAAACAGAAATATCACCATCTGTGGCAATGTCATTCATTATGAAGATATTGTCTGAAAGGAAGTGGAAAAACTCACTCATTCTCTTGAAGTAGCTCCTATGTGGGTTAAGTCATGCACTAGGGTGGAAGAAACAAGTTCTGCTGTATTCAAAGTTTTAATCTGTGTTTGCCAATTCCCTAAAGTATTTGGGGATTTTTGGGTGGAAATAAAATGTTTTCTCATTTTCAACCTCTTTTACTTCCCCTTCCCCTTCCCCACAACAAAAAGAACAGTGCAAATGAATGCTGAAAATGGATGTGTTCGGTGTGTAGGGGTATTTCTGTTTTTCTTGTATGTTTGTCCTCTGTTTCACAAGCAGAAAAAAGGGACAAGTTGTGGATGGCTTTTGAGAAAAAAAAAAATCTGTTTTCCTGATAGTTGCATTTGTTTATCTTCCCATGGAACTTAAAGGAATAAATAGTTCTCTCAACACATTTTCCATTTAGCAAGGGGTATTGAACCCTTCTATTTATTTATTTATTTTAAAGTTCCATTCCCCCAAATCATTCAGACATATATGCACCCATTTTTAACTGAAACCACAGTTTACACACCCCTGACAATTGTTTTGTGTTGGTGGCCATTGTTTTATATAATTTGTGATCACGCTGTTACTCTGCTACACTCCAGTCTTCCCTCTCAGTTTGCTGCTGGGGTTGGGTTGCCTGTGGCTCTCAGTGGGTATGGCATCTCAGAATTCAACACATACGTTATTCCTATTTCTGTGCACTGGATTCACATTCAGATCTTGCATAACGAGCTGAAGGATGACAGTTCATCATCAGGAAGCAACTGCAAAAGTATTCAGTTCAAAATAGAGTTAAACACAACAATTTCTTTTAAGTCTTGTTAAAGCTGCTCTCTTTTTACTCCACTTCAAGCTACATCATATGGAGGTTTAGTAACTGTGCGATATTGATTTGAAGTGCAATAATGTACTTGAAGATTCACTTCTAAGACTGAGATGAAAGCTGTGTATTTTTCCCGGTGTCAATGGCAGTAGTGATATGGTTGTCCATACACTAAGGGTGAAAGGTATTTGTTTTCACCCAAATCTCTATCAAAACTTTTATGTTATCTGGTCAGGCTCTTGATGTCCTTCCTTATTCCTTATATGTCCTATGTCCTTATTTGAAATACTGGGCATTTCCTGCACTGCATGTGTGTGCATTCAATGACATACCCTGGGAGAACAGCTAGCCTATAAAATAAGATGAAATACAGCATTATTTTTCCAGTAAATATATTAACTGTAGGTAAATTACACTGTGCATTGTTCTGTTTACACTGTGAAACATTGCTTGGAATGGTCGTTGAAATGCAGCATATGTTTCTGCTCTACCCTTATCCTGTTTCAAGTACCACCATCCCAGAAAGAGTGGCTAAGTGTATTTTAGTTATTAGTTTTAAAAACTATACTGTTATTGTATGTAAGCAAATATTTGCTTAAAAAGTAGAAGTGACTATATCTATAATGTCTCTGGGGTTCACAGCCCCACCATGCTCCCAAGATGCAGCTCCAACTGTCAGTATTGTTCTTGCAAAAAGATTGAAATCCTACTTGCTCTTGCAGCAAATGAGGTTGGGGACTTTACGGGAAGGTCTTCAGACTGTTTGTCTGTTTCATATTGATCACGTGAAGGTGTCAGAAGAGATGGATAGTGCATGACAATGCCTGCTGGAAGCCTACCTAGATGGCAAGTAACAGAATGCACTTCAAAATGCAGGGCATGCTCAGGGTTTTCCCTTTGTGCATGTAAATTGATTCACATGGGGTCTTACCCTTATGTTTCTGAGAGTAAATAGCATGAGAGTTTCTATTGGTTGCATATGTGCTGGCTTTTCTGCAAATTCTCCCATCAATGGAAGAAATGGTAATGCCTTATTTTAAGTAATTGATTCTATTTAAGTTTCATTATGATTGTGTTCTGACACTACTGTATTTTAATAGCTCCAAATTAAATGTTTTGTAATTTCTATTCCATGAGAAAATTTTCAGCAGCAATGCTTATCTGCAATTCTGTAACACTGAAAGCAAAACACAAGCACTTTAATCCTAGTCTTTCCCAGAGATGAAAAATTCATTTTTTTAGAGTAACTGAAATAAGCAGTGGAATTACTGTCATTTGTGACAGATACATTCCTGATTGAAGTGCAGTGCTGATTTGTACTTTGAAGGGTAATTTGAAGAAAGTTTATGCACTTGTTTGCTGAGTTTTGTTAGTATAACCGCTTTTTCACAAGGAAGACAAATTCTCTCTCCTCCCACCATTTGGGCTCAAGACTTTTTTTTTTTTTTTTTAATCATTATTTATTTATTTATTTATTTATTTATTTTCCCTGCTTCATTATGGCAATTGATATAGGCCAACTCTCTCTTTTTCCAGGGCAAGATCCATTTGGACATCTATACCTGAAAGGACATCAAAGAGAAGATCAAGCTTTCCTAAAATTAAATTAAATTAAATTAAATTAATTAATTAATTAATTAATTAATATATATTTGCAGTTAGCATGGCATAGAAATTATCCTTGATTGTCTATTGACTGCAAAAGAAAATACAATAATGGGACAAAGGTGCATGATATGAGTGTAATATCCGAGGTCTCTTTATGTTGTCTTTCATTTTCTTTTGTTTTTGCATGTTTGGACTGTAGCCTTCTGGGGACAGTTTTCAAGTGGTGTTTCCTTGCTATGGAGAAAGAGAGAGACGGAAGCTTATTACCACAGTTACTACCAGAAGACCAGCTGAGGACACTGAGAGCAAAGGTAAAACAGCTCCCTTGAATAGGAAAATATGTTGGAAGGAGGCCAGTTCTTCCTGGCTTGGAAGAGTCTACCTATCTGTTCTGTGTTGTTGATCATTCCCCCCTCACATTTATGTTCTAAGTGCTGTCTTGATGTGAAATGTCTTGTTTTTCTTGTTACTTTTTTAATGAAGACTTTTGATCAAGGTAGCCTGCAAGATAATGTAGCACAAAATTGTGATTCAAGTGTTTGGCTCCCTTTCCAGTCTGTGAAACAGCCTTATGTAGATTCAAATCATGCTGACTCAGTTTATCAGTCTGTCAATTGAAAATGAAACATACTGGGGAGAAATGTCATACAATTCTTATGATGATACATGATTTGAAGATGAACATCCAATACTGTAGGCACACGATGGAAGGTATAAGAAGAGAAAGGGCAAATCGTAAAGTTAATTGCCACATAACCTTAAGTACTCCTTGTCTCCCACAAAGTTTTTATATTTCATCTTCTCACAGGTTTTGTTCATTTTTAATTCCTGTTCCAGGTATCCTTAAAAGGCCTATGTCAAGATTTCTACATAATGCAATGACCCTGATCATAAACTTTTAAGCATTTTACTTGTTTATACTTTGCATATGCCAGTTTGGTATGTGTTGTTGTTCATATACATTAGAGGAAGATAATTTCAACCACACTGTACAATGTAAGTCCCTGTGCACAGTGATTTGTGTGTGTGTGTGTGTGCCCTGAGGGGCTTTAAGCATAGCTTCCTAAGGCAATAAGGTTATCTGCTCACAGTTCATCTGTCACTAAGTTTTGAACTCTTAATTGTAACCAAATTTTGAATGTGATTAGGTGGTGGAGTTAGAAAGCAGGTATTATTTTTGGCAATTATCTGTTGCTAAAGATGCTGAGTATTTGCCATGAAACTAACAACGCTGTTCTTCCCACAAGCCATGGCATGTCTATCTCTGGAAGGCCATGTTGTTCTTTGCCTCTGGGTATAAAAAAAAAAATGAAAAATTAAAACTAAAATGCTGGGAAATAATAATGAGGAAGAAGAAACAAGCTTCATCTGTTGATTTTTTTTTTTTTTTTCCAAAATTTTCCCCTCTACGTCTTTCTTTGCTATAGATTCTAGATACTTTCCTTTTCTATAGATCTTAATTTTTTATAGTATGTATTTCTATGTCTTCCTTCTCAGTTCCAGTCTTTGCCAGCTTTACATCAGTTTTGACTACTCCATTTCCATCCAGTAATTTTCTTCTGTCACTTTGTGAAGATCATATTCTATTGATAGCATATTCTGGTCAATGTACTTATGTAAATTTATCTTGTCCCTTACTATTTCTGAATATTATGCTGCTTGCCTTTTTAGGCAAAAAGCCTCCATAGTATACAGGCTTTACTGTGTGTGTGTATGTATATATATATATATATGTTTTGTTGTTGTTGTTGTTGTTGTTGTTTTTCCCACTAGGAATATCAAATTCAATGTTTTAAACAAGCCTGAAATGTTCTAAGCCAAAAACAGAGCTGAATCCTCACTAACAATTTCTGCCAGGCTTGCAAAGTATTTCCATGAACTTAGA
The DNA here is from genome assembly GCA_011076525.1 of Nettapus auritus. Taxonomy (NCBI): domain Eukaryota; kingdom Metazoa; phylum Chordata; class Aves; order Anseriformes; family Anatidae; genus Nettapus; species Nettapus auritus. Next base: position 75,456,565 of record CM021766.1, read on the forward strand.
AAACAGATCACAAGATTATTCAGTATGATGCTCAAAGTATGCAAATGTTGCCTTTAAGGAACAGACATATGAAAAAAAAAATCATTTGTTCTTCTTGTTCATTTTAAGAGAATATTTCCCGTGTTTCACTCTTTTCTATAAGTAATTGACAGGAATTCTTTTTATTTTCTCCCATGGTAGGTTCAGAATTATTATTATTTTTTTCCTTCTCTCTAGATCCTTTTCTCTCTTCTGTTTTATTTATTTCCCTCCTCTACACAGTACTATTCTCTGCTTGTTTATTATTTGTACTTCTCTTGGGGCAGTCTCAAATATATTCAATTCTCATGGCAAATGGCCACAAGTAAATGATAATTAGTTCGGTAATTGGCCTAGAGAATAATAAAACTAAACAAAAATAAAATAAAAAAATAAAACCTTCTAAATTAATAAAGTTACATTTATAACCTATGTTTTCCTATACTGGACCTAAAAAGGAAATATGGATAAATAATAGGGGAAACAGGCAAAATATGGAGTTCTTATATCCTCTTATATGACTAATTAATTTTATTTCATAGGTCTTGGGGTCCAGGCTTGTTTATACAACTTCATGAGGGACAAAATTCCTAATATACATGGAGCAAGGTAATTCTTCCAGGACTCTAATAAATTTACTTTTCCTTCAAATAATTTATTATTCTTTTTGTTTTACTAAAATAAACAATAACAACAACAACAAAATCGTCTTAAAATTATTATATGTCCTGGTCATCTTAATATTGTGTAACAGAGACAACATTTAATTAAAAAGCAATAATTACGGCTGTAAATAGCTACTTACTAGTTTTTGTGGGGTAATATGCTTAAAAATATAATCTATAACTTTATCATTTGTTCAAGAATGACTCAAATGCTTTATTAAGAATTGTTGTAAGAAATGAACACAAAGGAAGTCACCTCTTCTGAGTTGCTAGAGCTATCGAGAATAAAATAGATACCTTTGAATGTTCAGCAACAAAGCAGCAGCTCCTGTCTCTGTGTTACTCTAGTGACAAATGCTGCTTGGCTTCTCAGCACAAAAGAGAATCTACTTTAATAGACAGAGCTCATGCCTGCAATTCTGATGCTGCCAAGCCTGACAAGGAAAATCCTCCACTTCTACTTTCCTCATTGTGATGTTGGTGTGGCCTGCATGTAATGGAGCAATGGTTACATTAAAAATGTCTGTGTACAGAGTTGAGAGTCAGTACTCATCTTAAAGGCAGACAGCAATTCATAAGAGCAAAGTAATGGTCTAAAAGTATGGCATAAAACATTTCAGACATATCCCATGAAAATAAGAAATGGCTGTTACCTAGCTTTCGCATATGGTATCAGAAGCATTCCCTGATAACAGTGTAGCACAAGGTCACCCCTGGTCACTTCCTTTACCTCTTACTTGTGTTCACCCATTAAAATTTATGCTCAATTTACAGCTATAAATGATTGTCCTGCACTGCTTTTGAATATTAAATTGCAAATATATCTCAGCATTTTTTAAATTTGTTTAAAGTGCATGATGATTTTCTCTCAGAGTGTAAGTACTTAAGGCTCTCTTTTAAAGTCCCTTTACCTCTGTGGCATTCAAGTTAATTGCATAGAGAAGACACTGTCTAGAAACGGTTGCTTTTATGTTGAATCTTTGTATGCTTTCTGTGTGCTTCTACTGAATAACTAAATGACCCTAATAGGGTGTTCTTAAGAGAAAGAGCAAATCATCCCTCCATTCTCTTATCACAGCCATTAGTTTCTTCATTGCATAGTGATTTCTTTCTAACTTTTAAATTCATTTTTGTTAACTATCATACTAACATTTCCTTAGTGAATAGTGAAATATAAAAAAGTAACACAGGATTCATGAAAGCCTCCATTGTTTCCGTTCATCTCAAATACAGTTACACAAGTCCATTGAGCTACATTTCATTTGGATGTGGCTCCCTAGAGCTAAATCAATACGTAGGAATGATGTTACAGAATTCACCTCTACTGAGATTATTGCAACTTTCACATATGTCTGTCCCTTTAGCTGCAGAAGAGGGGAGTAACATCACTGTGCTGTTCTGAATAGGTTGTGAATTCCAGGCTGTGAACAATTGCTCATATCAGATGCATGACTGATATATTTTTGAAGCATCATGACAAAATTTTAATTGGTGAATCTGCCTGAATTTTGAAAAACATATAATTGCCGATTCATTTGTTCCCTAACCTCAGTTCCCCAGCCTTGGGAACATCAAAAAGCCATCATATATTTTATTATTATTTTTTTAATTATTATTTTAAGACTGACTTTTTTAGTAGGACAAGATTCCCTGTGAATATATGGTTTTGTGTAACTAAAAGCACTTAAATATATAATTTGAACTGAAATAGGTAGCTAAGCTAAGAGTGGGCTATTGCAATTACTCTTTGTAACATTTTCTCTAAGCTTTTAGTACTTCCTGGAATTTTTCCAATTCCAGCTACTCATTAGCACCTCATAAAAGCTATACATTTTTTTCATTATTATTATTATTATTATTATTTTTTTTAAGAAAGGAAGGAAAAATCCCGTAAAACCATGGAACTGCTGTCATAGAAATAGAAAGAACACACTCTTCCCTTGACTCTTTCCTTGATCACTGCTAAAATCAAAGCAGTGATCCACAGCAGAAGGAGAGCTCCTAGCAATAAATATTCAAAGTGTTCCGTACTAACTAAATTTGTGTGACTGTTCATGCAGGGAAACATGAAATTCCAGGAGGGTAACACAAAGAACAAGGGCACTCAGCCTGGCTTTCACAGCTTTCTTGAAGATAGACACGAGAGGATGGGCTGTGTGAATATTAAATTTTAAAAGCCCTTTATACTTTAGGAAGCTTTTAAAACTATAAAAATTTTAAAAGGGTTTCTAAAAACTATATATACACTGTCTTCAAAAGAGCTTGAAATATATTTGGAAAGATCAAAGAAGAATGTCTTACATTATCATGTGGTGGGGGAAGGAGAAGGGAGGGAGGAGAGTAAAGAAGTGTCTGGTGTTCTGTGTTACAGGTGAAGAACAGAACTGAAGATAAAGGTATACTTTTCACAGTCTTATCTGGCACACACTATTTGCCATCTTCACTTTTATATCTATCTGAGTGCTACTTAAAAAATTGTAGAAGGAGGTGGGGTGTGAAATGTCTGAATAACCCATGATATTATGTGGAAAAGAAATGTGCCAGTTTTAGTGCTTGAATGTCTCTAATTATCATATTGTGGGCGAGAGTGCTGAAAGCTTAACATTTCAGTGAAGTATGGTGGGATTATACAATGCAAGATGTTGATATGTACCTATAACTTGCATGTGATGTAGTGTGACATTAAAAGCAACAACAGAACACTCTTTGCCTTTAGGCTAAAACCATATGTGAAATTTCGGCCTGTTGGCCTTTTATAAATATTGCATACAAAATGTTGCAAGAGGCTTGAACAGTGGTACTTGACAGTTCAAAGATTTCCTTTGGTTTTACTATGGCAAGCAAGCTTCCAAATCTAAGATTGAAGTATCCTCCACTTCTAAGCAATTACAACATCTTCCAGAACGTTCTAGGTGATATTCATTAAGATTGTATCTTTTGATCATTCCTTCTCCACTCCCCATCCCACCCCCCCTTTAAGAGTTGATGTCAGGTTAAATTTAGTTCATGTTTTAAGTTTAAAAATCTTCTCCACACCCTACCCCCAATATAAATATATATATCATTAATAGGAGAGAAAACAATAACCTTACTTCTTTTTATGTTCTTGTGTTTGCAACTGTTTCCAATTTTTTCATTCATTGTCCAAGCAGATGGATGTAACTACCCTGCCAGTCAATTGCTCGTTTTAAGTAATTTCTTCTTGATGCTTCACTTCCATTTTGTAGATCTCCATGTTTTTTTCCATAACCATTGGTGCTTTGTTCTCAGTCAAAATGATTTTAACTCCAGTTTATCTTCTTCTCCAGAGACATATTCAACTCTTGACCCAACAAAATTAACTCCATCTCAAACACAAATGGTGCCATGTGATAGTCTTTCTTCTGTTAAAGTCACTCTCACCCCCTAAACCATTATCATTCCTGCTTCTTAGCACTTTCCATCTTGCTATACTAGGCTCTCCTGCACCTGTATACTGCATTTCGGTCAGAACAAGGCTTTTCCTGCAAAGCACACAGGGGATGTTGGTGGGGTGCCTCTTCTACCTCTGCCTTTGGCACACGAAGTATGGCACAATGGCTGTTACCTGGCACTGCAGTTTGAGGGTGACAGGCCTTCCAGTTTGGCTGTGGTAGCTGTTTTTGAGCCTGGTTCCTTTCCTGGCCCATAATGTGGAGCCAGGAAGACTCTAAAAATGTTTATTTTGTTCTTTTGTGGAGCCAACTCTGTTAGCAAGAGGACTGCTTACTTTTTTATTTTTTATTTTTTTTATTTTTTTAATCAATATGAAAGTTTAATCAAGAAGAAATCAATATTAAGTAAATGCAAAGGATACAAAAAACAGTTGTCTCCACTGTCTCAGTATGAAACTCCTGAAGGATAAAATTCATTTGTCTTCATGAGTCATATTTCAAATTTTTAATATTATCAGAGCATACAGATGAATAACTATGCTTATTAAAGGTGGTCAGGCAACTTCTATATGTGACTGCTATATACTGTGTTGTTTGTGAGGCTCTTTATGATCTACTGAAATCTTCCAACAGGGGTGCATTGTCTCACAATGTTAGACCTTTCATTACTGTGTAGTTCCTCTCCCTCCTTCCCTCCTTATCTTATATAAAAAGACAGTATTTTTCCTTGTGGATGATACCAACATATTTTACAAACTGTTTAGCAATTACTGAATACTTTGAATATGTTTAAACTCACAATAATCCTTTTAAGTATTCTCTTAAAATAGGTATATGCATGTGGAGATCTGTATTTCTGTCTGCCCTGTGAAGCACACAGAAGCATTGCACATCATATTTATAAGCTCTGTCATGAATTCTTTCTACAACTAAGACTCCCACTGAAGCTATCAAGCATGTTACTTTCACAAGGAATGCAGACTCCTATTCAAAGTGAATATTTATTGCTACAGACCAAGCCAGGGGATGCAGAGGGAATACTTACTGTTGCCTTTAAAAGTTAGTCAAGTTTTAAGTCTGTAAGCAATAGTATTGCAGTAGAAGAGAAAGGGTGTTCAATGAACAATAAGCCTCTGTATAACCAAGCCTATTCACTTCTCACTGTATTTCTCAAAAAATAGGAATGACTTCTAGCACAAAAAGGAGATGGTTTCTGTAAACAAATGAGTAGAATGAAGGAAGAAAATACTCCCTGTGTCAAGGTTTGTCTTCAGCTAGACCACTCTTATGAAGCAGCCATGCCAGATACGCTCACTTGTGTTTGGATTTAGGTAAGTGCTTTTCCTTCCTGAGTATCCTAATTACCACCAGAGACTCCTGTCATACCCAAGTTTACCATTTGCTTGTTTACTGTGTCCACATAGGGTTCTGGCTTAAATATTTATTCGGTTTGCTAACCATGCAAAGTCAAAATACAATACTGAAACAAAAGCTATTGAAATGTTTTGAATTCTGAAACCAATTTTGGCTTCACCAGATCAGAATAGTTAGTTGCTGTAGCAACAGCATCACAGGGGTTGGCGAGAATTAAACATCATTACAATCAGTTTTGGAGAAGTATTGAATAGCTGCTCAAAGCTTTTCCTCTTGGCATATGGCAAACTGAAAGGTTCATAACACTGTTGCAGCAAGAAGACAACCTGAATGGCTGTTTTTCTTCCCCTGCTCCCTCCAGGGCACAGCAGATTAGCAGCCTTCCTAGCAGTGAGAGCCAGAATAACAAACTCTTGTTTGGAGAAAGATAGTCTAGTGGTTAGGAAGGATAAGGAGACTTTGGCTTCCACTCATGAAACATTTATCAAGCCAAATTCCTGGAAGTAATATCCTTTAACTGCATATGGAGAGTGAAAGATAATGGAGAATGTTTGAACTCTATTAGCACAATAAATTGCGTGACAATTTGCAGAGTTCTATAACACCAACTAGTGTTAATATGACACCAATGAATGATGATCAGTTTGGAAAAAAGAAAATCAGAAAATGTGAAGGGAAGTTTTGCTATCACATACCTTTTTCTTTGTTTTTAAAAAGTAACAAAAGCCTAAGTGCTCACTATGTTAAATGTATTATGTTGGGGGCAAGGGGAGGATAACTAAAATATTGTGGAATGTGTAGTTCTGTAATAACACTAAATGAGGGTGAAGTAGGGCAAATCTAACATTTTTATTCATATAAGCTTTTCAGAGTGTGCTAAAATTTCCTGCCTAACAAGCATGCTAAGAAATCTCAGTTATTTCTTTGATGTATGTCATGCCATAAAAATACATGAAAACCACTGTAATTTTACAAACAAAATCCTGTGATGATGTTTTCAATCATTCCAAATGAACAATCTATTTTAAGTGCATGGTTTGGCTGTTAGTCTCCACTTGTGTTTGCACAAGTGTTACATTAGTGTGTAGTCATGGAAATAAAAATTAAAACTAAATATCATATGATTTGAATAATGAGACTCTACTTAATAGCACTTACAAAGAATAAATAACTTTTTATATCAGAGACAGTTGTCCTGCTTCTCAGGTGTTCAAAATCTCTGCATTATGGTTTGAGGGTATGTACTTTGGGACAGTTTCTCATGAAGGACTTGGACACCTTCCAGTTAGATGTCACAATTTTTAGGGGTCTGATATTTAGGTTATTATACCAGAACTTTAGTGAGACATCACAAGCTCCTTTATTTTGCTTTGGCAGCATCCTGTTTTTTGTTTTGAGTGATTCTTGGAAAATGGATTTCCCATAGAAGTAGTCATTTTGAGCATTCTGGTGATAACAGTTAAATCCCATGTTGTTTATTTCCTGCATGCCCCAGATCTGTTCATGCACAGAGAGCTTGGTGTGCCTGTGTCAATTGACCATGCAGTGCATGTGCAGAAGCTCTGACAACTGCAGAACAAAGACATTGCACAGCTACAGGAAATATTTAGTAAAGAAGTTTTAGCTTCCTCTGTCTCTCTTGTTAAGACAGGCACCTGTTAAACTCTCTTTTAAACAACTGACCAGAGTACCCAGTTCTTTCCTGAAAGAAAACTAATGGAGCTTTTTATATATATTTTTAAGCTAATAGAGAATTTTCCCAGGCTGCAAGGTCAGTTGAGGTCTCTGCTTCTGATAATTTCTTGTAGTGAACCAAATCAGTATCTTTTACCTCTTGCTCTAACCACAAAACTGTTGCAGGGGTAGGAAGGGAAGATGAGAGAAGATGGAAACACTAGATTGAATGGGAACGCTTCATTTTTCTCATTAAAAGTCAGTAACGGTTGAAAAAAAAAAAAAAAAAAAAAAAAACAAAAAACAAAACACTAAAACAAACAGCCAAAAATAAAATAAACACAAAACCAACCAAACAAAAACACAATAGTAAGTTTGCTGAGATGGGAAAAAAGCTCTGAAGTGAATATAGTTTTGATAACCTACTTTTTACAGCACTTGAGTCAAAAGGAATGCAGATTCCATTCTTTGCATTCAGAACCATCAGAACCCGTCTCCCCCAAATATTGTTTCAGGTAATTCATGAAAAAATATCCTTATATTAGGGAATGGACGTAGTCATCATAGGTTTTAACACCTTTGCAGTCGGGAAGCCTTGAAAATTAGGTGACAATACCTAAGTTCCTTTTTTATTTTCTCTTTGCAAGGCTCATGATTTTGTTCCCCTGAATGACTAAAACGCTATCTACCTGCCATATTGCACAAATTCACAGGAGCATCCTGTAGTAATGCATTCTTCTTTTCTGTATTCTCCAATACTTATGCAAAGGCACTTGACAAGATCATTTCTACACCTGAAGTAGGCTATGATTATTATGCTATCGATAGAAAAATGTGTAATATATGGAATATATATCATTTGTCTGTTGTACCCTACAGGATTGGTTCCCTTCTCTGGAAGAATTCTTGAGTAAAGGTATCAGATGGATGTGCCAGCTCTCTCTCAATAGAGATATAGGGAGAAAATTGATAACTCTGTGTTCAGTGCTTTATCTGCAGTTTGCAGTAAATTATTTATGTGACAAACATTAAGTAACGACAGTACAGCAAAATGTGAAGTAACTTTCCCTTTATGAAGTCTGCCACACTGTGCATGGAATGGGAGGCTAGGGAGGGTCTTCTGGGGAGGGAATATGTAAACAGCCATTAAAGACTGTATCATAATGCATATACAGTAGAGGATAAAATATAGGTTCTGTAGTCATATTTATTTGGAGCATGCCCTAGCTCTCTAGGAGCCTGACTTTTTCCCAGAACAATTAGCAATTTTTGTTATCTGCTGACTTTTCAGTGTGATTTGTATTTCTGCTGCATATAAAGAAAGGGGATCTAACACATTTCTGTTAATGTTATAATTTTTCAGTTTTTAAACAAGGAGAAATAAATATGGAGTTTTTGTGCATTCTGTGGTACCACTATAGAATAGAATAGTTCAGTTAGAAGGAGTCTACAAAGATCATCTAGTCTGTCTGCCTGACCTCTTCAGAGCTAGTAAAAAGATTAAGCACACTACTGGGGGCATTGTCAAAACACCTCCTAAGCACTGGCAGGCATGGGGAATCAACCACCTTCCTAGGAAGCCTGTTCCAGTTTTTGACCCCTCTCATAGTAAAGACATTTTTCCTCTTGTCCAGTCTGAATTTCCCTTGATGCAGCTTTTTGCCAATCCCACCTGTCCTGTCATTGGTGACCAGGAGCAGAGACTGACGCCTCCCTCTGTGCTTCCACTCCCCAGGAAGTAGCAGAGGCCACCTCTCAGCCTCCATTTCTCCAGATGAGACAACCCAAATGTCCTCAGTCTATTCTCATAGGACATGACTTCCAGCCCTTTTACTAGCTTTGTTGCCCTCCTCTGGACGCTTTGAAGTATCTTAATATCTTTTTATATTTTGGAACACAGAACTGCACACAAAATGCTAACTGCTAAATAAAGATAATCAAAACTGCAAAAATTGTAACTGAATATTAATCAGAATTTTGATTCTGATGGTTCCCAGTTCAGGCATATTCACGAACACTTTCTCCACAATTTTACCTGCACAAACAGAGTTTTAACCTACTACTGTTCAGAATGCATCTGTACCTCAAGAAGAGAAAGGTTTTACCTAAGTGTCTGAAATGTCATTTGTTGTTTTCTGTTTATTATTTTTCTGTTTCAATTAGCTGCAATCAGTCAGAGACCAGGAACAGTGCTAAGTCATTTAATTTTGTTACTGTTGCATGAATGTAAGACTTTGTGCACTTTACGTCTTTTTTCTTCTTATGGCATGCTGTAGTACTTATGATTAGTGTCCTGACGTGGGTTTATCATAAGGATCTGCAAATCATCTTGTGTCCCATGGTGTAGGGTAGCATGTGGAGGAAATGTTCTGCGGGCCCTTAGAATCAGGCATAAATTGGTTGTGATTGCAGGCTGGGCACAGTTAATGATTCCCATGCTCCATCCTCCACCTCACCCCCTAGTGCTGTGTTCTCTCTTTTTCATCAACAAAGGGAAAATGAAAAGCAAATTGACAAGTACATGATATAACTGTTGAAAAAAAAAAAAAAAAAAAACAAGCAAATATCTGATGATGACCTGCAGACAGAAAGGTGCTTACTTAAGTTGCTGGTTATGAGATTCACTATTATTCAGAGTCCTCATGCTTCAATGGGATAAATTTTATCCTTCATGAATACAGCATGAATACAAATACAGTATATGAATACTGTAGTGGGTTTACGTGGCAAGGTTTTGGTAGCAGGGGGCCATAGGGGTGGCTTCTGTGAGAAGGATCTAGAAGCTGCCCCATGTTTGGTAAGGGCCCCACTGCTGACCAGAGCTGTTGATAAGTGATGTTGTTTTGCGCCTCTGTGAGAGCATATTTAAGACGGGAAAGAAAAAAAACGCTGCGCCACACAACAGCTGGGAGAGTGAGAGGAGTGAGGAACAGCCTTGCAGGCGCCAAGGTCAGTGAAGAAGGAGGGGGAGAGGTGCTCCGGGCACTGGAGCAAAAGTCCCCTGAGGCCTGTGGTAAGGACCATGGTGAAGCAGGCTGTCCCCCTGCAGCCCATGGAGTACCACGGTGGAGCAGGTGGACCTGCCCCGACGAAGACTGCGACTTGTGGAAGACCCCTGCCAGAGCAGATTCCGGGCCGGACCTGTAGGCCGTGGAGAGGAGACCACGCAGGAGCAGGGGACCCGGCAAGAGCTGCTGCCCATGGGGGACCCAGGTTGGAGCAGTTTGCTCCCGAGGGATGGACCCCGTGGTACGGACCCCTGTCTGGAGCAGTTCTTGAAGAGCTGCTGCCTGTGGGCAGCCCACACCGGATCAGTTGGGCAAGGACTGCATCCCATGGGAGGGACCCCACAGCACAGGGGACAAGAGTGACCGAGAAGGAGCAGCAGAAAAGAAGCGCTATAGACTGACCATAACCCCCCATTCCCCCGTTTCCCTGCATTGCTCGAGGGGAGGAGGTGGAAGTGGGTGGATGGGGGGGAAAGTGCTTTTGTTTTCTTTCATTTGTTTCTCACTTCTCTAGCTTGTTAGTAATAGGCAATAAATCTTACTATCTATGCTGAGTCTGTTTTGCCCGTCACGATAATTAGTGGGTGATCTCCTTGTCCTTATCTCAACCCTTGAGCCCCTTTCATCGTATTTTCTCCTCACTCCTCTTTGAGGAGGGGGAGTGAGAGAGCGGTTGTGGAGGAACTCGGCCGCCCACCTGAGTAAAACCATCACAAATACAAATACAGTAATAATGTTCAGAAATTAGGGTTTGTTGAAGAATGCTCAGTGGGACTGGACGTTGAAAAGCATTTGGTTAGCCATATGATTGTATAAGGTTTAGTGAGTAGCTTTTAACCATTATATTTAAGTTGAATAATTAAGTGCAAAGTTGAAGCTTCCATGTAAATAAAACTTAAAATTAAGAGTACAGGATACTGAAATTGTGGTAAAACTGAGTTTAGTAGAAAGGTATGGGCGGTGATGAAATTTGACTTCAAAATCAAATCTCTTAACAGATACAACAAATTATTTAGGTACTCATTTTCTTTTTCTATTCCACAGTTTGATATCTGGGAGATGGATTTTTTTTTTATTCCATATCTAAAAAATATCAGACGGAATCAAACAACAATTGCTTTCTAACTTACAAACAAACAAACAAAAAACATCCTTCTCCCCACAAAAACAAATATTCAAACCCTAAGACAGATGGAATAAATCATAGAATGAATCAACTGTAGTAGAAAATACCAAAAGAAAAATCCACAAAATATATAGATTATTGACTATATGCTGTTATTATTTATGAAATAAAATTATAGATATTACTGCCTACACAGTATTTATCAGTTAATGGAGTTATCTGTCACTGTATGTTTAGAGGATATCATATATACTATAGGGCAATCTAAAGTAGTTTTATTTTTCACATAGTGGATTTGCCTTAATTTTATTAAAGAGGATAATGGTGGAGTAAAACTAATTAAACAGCAGTGATCTCTGTTGTCTTTATATTGTCTCTGAGGTCAAACTAGTTCTGTTAAAATATATATTTCTTTCAAGGTGATACAGATGCTTCTGTGTACATCTAGTTTTAAAAGAGTTTCAGATGTCTTTTGTTCTTAGTTTTCAGAATGTATTTTGCTAAAAAAAAAAAAAAAAAATCAATGTTTGCATTTGCTGGGTTTATAATGTGTATGTAATAAAAAGAGGGAAGAGCTTACTCAAAAATATACTATTGATGAAGGCTGTTTAACAAAATTACTAATTTTGTTAAATGTCAACAACAAATTTTTGCCAGATTAATTAATTAAACAAAAGCTGAGATAATTTAATATTCACAGGGACAATCAAAATTACGTATTGATTATGACTAAATTGTTTTCTGGGTAATTATATGTGTCTAAAATCCTTTAAATCTTTAGATTTAAAATTTTATGAAATCTGAACCTACCGACTGTTCAGTTTAATTGGTGGCATGTCTCTTAAGAAAAATATGAAAATTCAATCAAATCTGTACTGGTATATATATATTTTCCTTTATTGTTAAAGCAAAACTACTTAATTCATTAAAAACAACTACAAATAAAGTGCAATGTTAATGTCTTTATTCAGTTATATATCTGTCAGCAATACTGGTCATAGTTTAATCAGAAGCATCAGTAAAATTGTTGCCACTTAGCAGAGTAGCCCAGAAAATTAGATCCTGTTTTGCTGTATATATTTTTTTAGTCATTTTTAATGTGTTACTTAACAGAGAAAGCAACAACAGCGTAAGTCTTTTATCTGTGGTTTCAGAAGTGTAGCAGATTTTCTTTCATATTTTTACTGTTTTTTTTCCCTCTTCTTCTAGCAGATAATAGTATTAATGATAATAAAACAAAATTTCATATTGTGATCGATCTCTGCAAATACAGATTGTGCCCTTCAACTGCAAAACATAATTTAAGTTTTCACAATATCTGAGAATATTCCCATGGTGATTTACCAGTAATCCAACACTATATATATTCTACACCCTTATTCAGTGTACAAAAGAACTTGAGCATGAAACCAAACACATTTTTTGACATAGCAATTCTAAAGTTTCATAGCCTTTTAAAGGGTACATATTAAACTGTAAATAAAAATTGTGTAACTTTACTAATTATATAATCAGGTGGGAATTGACTTCCCCTGTGTCATGCTTTGCAAATTGGTAATACACATTTAATGCATTTTAAGTATATGGCTTTTGTGACATTTAGTTTTTCATACTTTCATAAAATGACTACCTTTGGAGAGCAATGTGGAATGTTTTACCAGAATCTCCCACAGGTACACACTGTGAACTACAAAATCTAGTTTACAAGTCTTTGAAAAAGAAATGAAACATCCTGCCTGCTTGTGGCTTATTTCCTTCCCTGCCTTTCCTCCACAGCTTCACCTTCCAGACAGATATGAGTTTGCATCCTTTTACTCCCCCACCTCACTTCTCCTTCTTATCTCTTTTTCTCTTTTTTTCTTATTTATTTATTTTTAACTTAAGAATATCTTTCCTCCCCTGCAGATACCTTTCCCAGAATGCATATACACTTGATTCTGGACAAGACAGAGAAGGTCAAGAAGAAAACAATGAAGAAAATACTTGACATTCTTAATAATCCCATCTTCTGAACTATCTCCATAGCAATTCTAGTTATCACGCAGTTACTTTTCTACAAATCTAACTCATTTTTGTCTTTCAAATTTTGGTAACTTTGTGTTGATAAAACTTCTGCCTATAAAATAAAAAGATTAGACTCACTATCTTCCATTTTCTATGCTTAACTGTACTGTCTTCCTCTGCTTCCTTGTCTACACAAAATAGGTTTCCAATATCATTTTACAATAATAAATTGTAAATTGTTTCTCTTACATGTTTTAAGGAGGGGAATAGCAGGTTAAGGATTTAATTGCTGGCATTAGAATTATTATTAAGGCATCACTTTATGATAAAGATTAGCATCGTTGTGAATGAATACACAGATAATGTAAAATAACTGTATACAAGGCAGTTACTTAGTGTTTTTTTTTGCTTTTTTTTTTTTTTTTTTTTTAAGTAAATTGAAAGGGAAACAATGGTTTTAGCATAGCTGTATTTAAATGATGGTTGCAAACCAAGATATGCTTTCTGTTTTTTGACTAGATTCATCAATTTGCTGTGAAAGGATAATTATTGGTAATACTGCTCTTTAGAATGAGCTGTATCTGGCAGTAACATTTATGAGATCACTGAGTTAGTATTTTCAGTGGCTGAGTGAATAACTCGTCAGTGGTACAAAATCACTAGGGAGGCTGGGGGAATTATTGCTGAACCAATAAAGACTAACAAAATTATTAGTGCATCCTTACATCTACAAGCTTTTCCCAATGTACAGGGAGTCACTATCCTTTTCACAGGAGAATAAAATTCAATTTCCTCTAACAGTAAAGCTAGTCTAAAGCTATATTGCATAAAGACTTGGAGGGTTTTGTCCTCATGATGCATGTGCAGAAGGACGTTGCTCTTTTCTAGAGTTTGGTGCAGAAAGACTTCACAGAAAAACAGAACCTAGATTCAGCCTTTTCTCAAGAAAGACTGTACTTTCTCTTCTCCTTCCTCCTCCCCCACCCCCCGAAGAATAAAAAAGGTATGTAGCACAATTAACTGTAGCTGAATTTTAACAAAATCTTAACTATAATTTAGTGAAGATTCAGAGCATGCCTATGGATGACACATGTATATTTGCATTTCAATATACTTTGACATTGCTTCTAAATTATTAGCTATTCTGTGAGCATAACTGATTAATTAGATGGAATCTTAATGACAAGGCTTAACATATTTTAATACAGATAAATGAAATAGAAAGTATGATTAATAAGGAGAATTGAGAAGTATCATCTTTCAGTCAAAGCATGGAAAAAATTTATCTTTGAAATAAGGGTAAAAATAGATATTCATTTCAGATCTCCAAAGCTGACATAAAGAAACCATGTATTCTGACATATTATTAAACTAAAAAAAAAATCTTTTCAATGAAAGATGCTGAAACCTGAATTCAGGTGAATACAGAATAAACTGCAACATATTTTAACATAAATTTCCAACAAGATAAGTGATCATATATGAGGTACTATGAAAAGTTAAGCTCTCTGCATCAAAGCTATCCATGAATATTTAGTTGTGATAATCTTCTTGTGAAACTATGCTGTCTTATGATGGAAAATTTTAGTGTCTTGTAGACTATGAGTTTGAGTATCCCATTCACACTAGTCTTTCACTGGTTATTAACTCTAAAATCTTGTCTTGAACTGACCCAAGAATCCCAGAGTTAGGCAACAGTATTGAACTAGCAATCTGAGAAGAGGTAACCAAACTGTAAATTGGCCAAGTATATTCTGTTTATGTTGTGTACTACCAGCAAGTACACCCCTTTCCACTGAGATAGGGAGCTGGCATCAAGGAAAGTCGTACCCTGCCAAGTGTCTCTGAATGGGCACAGTAGGTTGTTCAGGATGTTTCTGAGGTTGCTTTGTTATCTAAATATTTGTTCAACTGTGAAGTGGTACTGGGGCACAATACCAGAGATTCCAGTATGGATTCTGGTAAGGAAAGTGTGGGGAAAAAATAGGACAATAAAAAGAAAAAATGGAGAAGGGCAGAGAAATTGATAGACTTGACTTGAAACTCAGTTAAAGCAGCAGCTCGTTGGAATAACCAAAATGCATTCAATCCACTTTGAAGGTGGGATTTTAGGCCTTGCTTATGTTTTCCTGTATGGCAGTTTTGTTGATATATTTGACAATGGCAAGTTTGCAAGCATGCAGTGCACAGTTCAACACTTGTTTTTCTTTAGTTAACCATGTCTACAGAAATTGTACTGCTATTCAGTGATTTTCTGTGACAAATTACTCTAGAGTTTTCATCACAACCATTTAAGTAATATTAAAAATCTTATACTGCTAAGGATTAAGTTTGGAAATACATAATACAGTTGAACTAATTTTGTTGCTTCTTTGAAGAGCATTTTCATGGTCAGATTAAAAAAAAAAAAAAAAGCATAGCATTAAGAAAACTTCCATTATCTTCTTTGTTATGCTTAAGGATATATTAAATATAAAAAGAAGCAGACAACAACAACAAAAACAACAGCAACAACAAAATATTTATCTATAGCTTTATTTGTCCTGTTCTTCATGAAAATAAACTTCTGAAGAAATGTGTGTTTTCAACAAAATTTACTGATCTTCTTTATACAGCAAGTTTTTAACTTGTTATGATATAGCTTAGTAATCAAATAGAAGATTTATATTCTACAAGAATTTTTACTTCCAAAATTAATGGGGATAATTTAAAAACCATTTCCAGTAGGTCAGGCTTAAGTTTTGTAATTGAGCTTAATTTTATATTATGCCATGTCAGTTTTAGTGAACTTTTTTCTACGCAGAATAAATTTGATGAAAATTAAGATATTCAGTGTTGTTCAACTGGTAAATTTCTCGAAGCTACTAAGTACTCAAAATGAAACATGAAGTAGGGTAGGCTTGAAAGTCAAGGATTTATTTATTTATTTATTTTTTCACCCTGAAATATTTTGGTTTAAGTACAAGATAAAAGCAACAAAACTGTGTGTGAGATCAGCTTCATGGCCTCTTGGGGCTTATATACTGAAATTATAACCTGCATTTTTCCCCCCATTTTCAAGGTGCAAAGGACCATAGTGAAGAACTAACCCATATTCCTAAGCACACCTTTTAGGTTCAGCTATATGTTTAGCAGACTGTGATTCAGAGATGTATTATACAATAAATGGGAAAGAATAAAGAAGAGTTCCACATGGGAAGGCTAATATTTATATATGAATATAGCATACAAAATGTTTATATGCTACTGAGATTTAAATTTCTATATCTGACATATTGGTGATTTGTTTTTCTTTGATTACATCCTGAGAAGTAACACAAGAAATGTATGCTGTTAACAGCTGATGCATTGAATGTCATGTTTAATAATTTTCAAATACAACCAAAATATTTAATATTTTCTTCTGGTTTCTTCTGTATAATGCTGAAATTAAGACTGTTGAAACACCTTTATATATATATATATATATATATGTATATTCCTAAGAAATGGGAACATATAAATGACACACTGTGGGCTGATTCAAGCATTTTTCTGTATTAGCATAAACATTTCTTTTTGAAAACACGCATAAAAAGCACAGCAGGATTGTAAATTTGGCATTACCATGCCCCAAAGGGCTTATGCTTATATAGCAGTGTTAGAAAATGAGAACTTCTTCCAAAAAATAGGATTTTGCCATATAAAGAACACTTGATAGAGTTATTTTGCAAATATACAAAGGTTTGCCAGTGGAGAAGCTCTGCACGACTAGGTTCTGCATCTCAATGCTGTGTCAAAAGAAAGGGGATATATATACAAGTATTTAATATTGCAGATGCTGCAAAAGAGGACTATTGTTTTAGTAATTACCTCTTCATCCTCCTTCCATCCCTTATGCTTTAACATAATGTTTCTCTACTACATTAGTGTTTGTTCTTCTTTTAGTTAATTTAAATTTTATCAAGTAAACAAGCTTCTACATTTGTCCTAGGGAGATAATTCTCCTGTCCAAAAGATATCAGTGCTTGGATATCAATCTCCTCATAGTCAGTCTATATGCCCCTATTTCTAATGTTAAATGGAAAACCCTGTGGTTTTGAAGACAAATGTGTTGTAGACTGTACCTAGTATGGTGCATCTCTATCATGGGAAACTGTTTGTTGTTGTTGTTGTTTTGTTTTGTTTTGTTTTGTTTTGTTTGTTTGTTTGTTTGTTTGTTTTTCCCAAGGACACTTCATCCTGCCATTTTGTTTGTTTGTTTAGTGGTGGTTGGTTGTGGTTTTGTTGTTGTTTTGTATTTTTTTCTTTTCTTTTTTCTTTTTTTTTAAATCATCCTCTAGTTTACACCTGGGGTACTGGTTGGATTACTTGTTATATTATGTGATATTGCAAGAAGTTTTAACTTTTTTTTTTTTTTTTTAAGTACCTGAAACTATTCTCCTTCCATTTCCCTTTTCCCTCTGTAAGTTCTAATTGCAGAACTGTGGGTGATGCATGAGCAGAAAAGGGAAACAGCATGACTTCCTGCTCCCATGCTGTTTTTAAGGCATTGCTAAGAATCAAAATGACATTTTTACTAGGAAACAGAGCAAATATGATATTGAAGTCACTGGCAGTTAATACATTTGTAACCCCTGTTTTTGCTAAGCTATTTACTGTTCTAGGACTGTATTGTCTGTTAGCAACAAAAATATGTATGTAAATTCACATCTTAGAAATAGTACCTCAAATTATATTGAGGATGCTACACAGAGTTCTTATAATATGAACGAGCTAGTTTAAAAAAATAAAAGTCAAATTTGGGAATTATGTGTCTTTTGAATACAAGTGATATAAATATTGCACCGTTTGTGACTGAGAAACGTTTGAAAGCCATCACTCATGATGCAGCGATTAAAAAACAAGCAAACAAACAAAAAAATGAACAAAACCCAACAACAACAATCTACCAATGTATCCTTTTACAGTTCTCTGCTTCTCCTCACTACTGAAACTGATAGCATAATGTTGGCCATAAGCGTATGTGTAGCCAGTTCCTGTTCTTGGTCACATGTCTGACAGATCGCTATACAGCCCTTTATCTGTCTGGCTACATTCTGTGATGCTCGTGGTATTTGAAATGTGATCAGAATGTTTTATTCCAATTGCTTCCAAATTTCTCTTTCATCTCCCTGTACATGTAACCTAGTTCATATTATCATTCTGATGTCTATATATCTTTCGTGTTATATTTTGATGTCTCCCAAATTCAAATGAGATCTGTTTACTTGTATGTGAACATTATCCTCTTGTCCCTCTCTTTCTATGACACTCCATTTATTGTATGAAAATAAAAATAAAAATAAATCTATTTTCTATTAATTTTTCATTCTTAAGCAATTAGTTACCACAAGGATGCTTTATAGCCTCTGATGAGCATATGTGATTTTTCAGGAAACTGAAACAACGTTACATTAATCATCTGCAAATCAAATGATAGCCTTCAGAACTTCAGCAAGTTGCCAGTGCCATGTAACCTCCAGATTTTTTTTTTCAAATTAACTATTCGAAGCTATGTATGTAAAGGTATTCAAATAACTTCCAAAAAAAAATTAAAACAAACAAACAAACAAACAACAACAACAAAAAAAACTGTTCAACCTGATCTCATAGTTTATTTAGAAAATCAGATAGCATACTTAAAAGAAGCATAGATAATGATTAAATAAGAGCTATTCAAGGTTTGAATGGAATCAAAAAAAAGCTTTATGGTAGATAGATCTGTTAACGGCTTATAAAATGGTGGTCCAGAACGGTTCAGGATGGGTATTGAACCAAGTTCTCTTCTCCTTTCATTTGTAGAGCCTGCTTATTATTAGCTTAGTGATATTATAGTTACGCAGAAGACAGAACATCCTTCCCTGCCCCCCCAAAAAAGAGAGAAAAGCTATAAACATTCTTTACAGTCTTGAGATGAGAATGAGTTGTTTTCTTCATAAATTATTTTGTTTTTATTGAAATGGGATTTTATTGAATATTGAAATTTATTTTTTATTGAAATGGAAACATTTAAGATAATTCCATTATTGCCAGTTAGGCATCTTTTATGAAAAATGCTAGTTCCCCAATACCAAAACCAACCCAAAAGAGCTAAACTGCTGAAGAATTTTTTCCATGTCAGGAGGAAGACAGAAAGAACATTCCTTTTCTCAGCCTGCTCTATTCAGAGACTGGAAGTTTGCTTACTTTAACAAACTATTAGTAGGAAATCATCACCAGCAACAATATTCTGGAGAGCAAAGGCCCATCCAAGGTTGCTTGTGCAGTTTATTCAGTGAGCAAATTAATACTACAAAATTAGAAGGCTTAGTTCTGGCTCCACAGAACACTAATGTATGTGGATGCACAAGGCAATATGCAACAGCAATCACTGCTTTTATACTCAGAAACTGTAGGCAAAAGTCTTGGGGTTAATGGCAAAGGATTTGGAAGGGATAGCAGTGGACAAGAAACTCAGGTGAAGATGAATTTGTTCTTGAACTTGGTAAGAGATTAAAGTTTTTTTCAGTTTGTTCTTGAACTTGATAAGGGATGACTGCTTTGTTCATACCTGTTGATAGGCACTGTATAGGTTGAAAGGCTTATGCCTTTCATATGAATATGCCTTACATACTTGTAAGGCCTAAATTTATACTTTTAAACAGTGTATGTTCTCTGACAAAGGAAATTTGTACAGGTTCTACATGACATCATGCACTTTCAGCACATTTTGTAAGGAAAGGGTATGGTGCTGTGAGACCAACGGCTCAATGCTCTGTCCAAGTCCCGAATAATTTGCTCTGGAAGGAGTACAAAATAAAATCTGGAGCAGCTTAGTATAATGTGATAATCTCTTCACCATGTGCCTCTCAAAGCTAGAAACCACTCTATCAATGAACTTTCATTTCTACATGTGCATTCACCCAGGTCTGCAGTGTCCTGTTTCATTAGGATATTTAGAACAATACCATCACTAAATGGAGATACAGGAAACCATAAAATCATTTGGACAGAATTCCATGATGGTATTGCAGCTTGAGAGATTTGCCTCTAATGGTATTCCATATTGGACCATTGCTGGGAAGCAAAACTTTGATTTAGATGCAACCCTTAACTGAATCAGAAAAGTAACCAAGTTTGGAAGGATGAAGGTTTGGAGTTGTATGTTATATATTTGCTTTTGATTTTTGTCATCCAGGTCTGCAACATCTTTTGCATCTTTTTTTATCTCCTTCATCCAGGGTTTCCGTCTTTGGCAGGATAGCCATGACATTGCAGGCATTGAGTAGTGGTCAATGGTTCTATGTCCTGCTGAAGACTGGTGATGTCTGGTGTCCCTCAGGGTTCTGTCTTGGTACTGGTGCTTTTAATATCTTCATCAATGACATAGACGATGGGATTGAGTGCACCCTCAGTAAGTCTGCAGATGACACCAAGCTGAGTGGTGTGGTTCATACCAACGAAGGAAGAGATGCCATCCAAAGGACCTGGACAAGCTGGAGAAGTGGGCCCGTGTGAACTGCATGAGGTTCAACAAGTCCAAGTTCAAAGTGTTGCACCTGACTTGGGGCAATCCCAGGCAGGAATACAGACTGGGAAAAGACATCATTGAGAGCAGCCCTGCAGAGGACTTGGGGGTTCTGGGAAGATGAAAGGCTAAACATGAGCCAGCAGTGCAAGCTTGCAGCCCAGAAGGCCAACATCATCCTGGGCTGCATCAAAAGAGTTGTGACCAGCAGGTCAAGGGAAGTGATTGTCCCCCTCTACTCTGCCCTCGAGGTCCCACCTGGAGTACTATGTTTGGGGCTTCCAGCACAAGAAAGGTGTGGATCTGTTAGAGATAGTCTAGAGGAGGGCCACAGAAATGATTAAAGGGATGGAGCACCTCTTCTATGAAGAAAGGCTAAGAGAGCTGGGGATGTTCAGCCTAGAGAAGAAATGGCTCCTGGGAGACCTCTTTGCAGCCTTTCAATACTTAAACAGGTTTTATAAAAGAAAATGGAGAACACTGCTTTACTCAGGTAGATAATGATAGGACAAGGGGGAATGATTTTAAACTAAAAGAGGATAGATTTACATTAGACATTAGGAGGAAATTCTTCACTGTAAGGTTAGTGAGGCACTGGAACAGACTGTCCAGAGAAGTCATGGATATCCCATCCCTGGAGGTGTTCAAAGCCAGACTGGATGGGGTCTTGGCCAACCTGATCGAGTTGGTGGCATCCCTGCCTATGGCAGAGGGGTTAGAGTTACATGATCTTTAAGGTCCCTCCCAACCCAAGCCATTCTATGTTTCTATTACTTTCCTGTAATCCAACACCTGGATGCTTCAGTGTACTCGCTTGAAAAAAGTTGTGTTATACTTTAAAGAACTGCATATTGTACAAGACCCACAGGACAAATTGCTATTTAAGTACATAGTAAAATATATTTAGAATACGTATGTATTACATATGAAGTGTGTACTGATTTATCTCTTAATTTCAAACCAGCTGCTTCGAAACTCCACTCTTCTGCCTCCTTGTGTGTGTTAATGGTTCTGTACTACAAAATGTGGGCAGTGTGTTGCCCTACTGGCTGAAAACTGAGGTAAGAAGGTTGTTCTTGATGATCCTAGTAGGTCCCATCAAGCTTGGGATATTGTATCATTCTACCATTCTCTCATAAACTGACTTATGGACATAAGTTGAGTGAGTTGAAATGAGAAAAGTACTAACTGCCGGATCTCCCTAAATGTAGTTATAGGCATGTCAATACATATACATTATGAAAGTTGCCTTAAAAAAAATACTCATTTGCAATTTATAAGTGAGAATTATATTAAACAATTTAAAAAAAAAAAAATACAACCAGTAAAAACTCTGTCTTGGACTTCCGGAGGGTTGACTTTGAGCTGTTCAGGACACTGGTTGGCAGAGTCCCTTGGGAGTTGGTTCTGAAGGACAGAGGAGCCCAGGAAGGCTGGGCGCTCTTCAAGAAAGAAATCTTAATGGCTCAGGAGCGGTCTGTCCCCACGTGCCCAAAGACAAGCCAGCGCGGAAGAAGACCGGCCTGGCTGAACAGAGAGTTGTGGCTCGAGCTTAGGAGAAAAAAAGAGGGTTTATAATCTTTGGAAAAGAGGGCGGGCCACTCCGGAGGACTATAAGAATGTTGCGAGGCAGTTCAGGGACAAAAAATTAGAAAGGCCAAAGCTCATCTGGAGCTCAATCTGGCTACTGCTGTTAAAGACAACAAAAAAAGTCTTTATAAATACATCAGTACCAAAAGGAGGACTAAGGAGAATCTCCATCCTTTACTGGATGTGGGGGGAAACTTAGTTACCAGAGATGAGGAAAAAGCCAAGGTGCTTAACACCTTCTTTGCCTCAGTCTTTAGCAGCAAAACCAGTTGTTCTCTGGACGCCCAGCACCTTGAGCTGGTGGAAGGGGATGGGGAGCAGAATGTGGCCCCCACAATCCATGAGGAAATGGTTGGCGACCTGCTACAGCATTTGGATGTATACAGGTCGATGGGGCTGTATGGGATCCACCTGAGGGTGCTGAGAGAACTGGCGGAAGAGCTGGCCAAGCCGCTTTCCATCATTTATCGGCAGTCCTGGCTATCGGGGAAGGTCCCAGTTGACTGGCAGATAGCAAACGTGACGCCCGTCTACAAGAAGGGCCAGAAGGTAGACCCAGGGAAATACAGGCCTATTAGTTTGACCTCAGTGCCAGGGAAGCTCATGGAGCAGATTATCTTGAACATCATCACGCGGCACTTGCAGGGCAAGCAGCTGATCAGGCCTAGTCAGCATGGGTTTATGAAGGGCAGGTCCTGCTTGACAAACCTGATCTCCTTCTATGACAAGGGGACACGCTTATTGGATGAAGGAAAGGCTGTGGATGTGGTCTACCTTGACTTCAGTAAGGCATTTGACACCGCTCCCCACAGCATTCTCCTCAGGAAACTGGCTGCTCATGGCTTGGACTGGCGCATGCTTCGTTGGGTTAAAAGCTGGCTGGATGGCCGGGCCCAGAGAGTCTTAGTGAATGGAGCCAAATCCAGTTGGAGGCCGGTCACTAGTGGAGTCCCTTGGGCTCGGTACTGGGGCCAGTCCTCTTTAACATCTTCATTGATGATCTGGATGAGGGGATCAAGTGCACCCTCAGTAAGTTTGCAGACAACACCAAGTTAAGTGCGTGTGTTGATCTGCTTGAGGGTAGGAAGGTTCTGCAGGAAGATCTGGATAGGCTGGACTGATGGGCCGAGGCCAACGTTATGAAGTTGGGCCAAGTGCCGGGTTCTGCACCTGGGGCGCAACAACCCCAAACAGAGCTACAGGCTGGGAGATGTGTGGATAGAAAGCTGCCTGTCAGAGAAGGACCTGGGAGTATTGGTTGACAGTCAGCTGACTATAAGCCAGCAGTGTAGTCAGGCAGCCAAGAAGGCCAACAGCATCCTGGCTTGCATAAGAAACAGCGTGGCCAGCAGGTCTAGGGATGTGATTGTCCCCCTGTACTCGGCTCTGCTGAGGCCGCACCTTGAGTACTGTGTTCAGTTTTGGGCCCCTTACTACAAGAAGGACATCGAGGTTCTTGAGCGAGTCCAGATAAGGGCTACGAAGCTTGTGAAGGGTCTGGAGAACAAGTCTTACGAGGAGCAGCTGAGGGAGCTGGGACTATTTAGCCTGGAGAAGAGGAGGCTCAGGGGTGACCTTATTGCACTCTACAGGTACCTGAAAGGAGGCTGTAGCGAGGTGGCGGTTGGTCTATTCTCCCACGTGCCTGGTGGGAGGCTGCCCAGGAAAGTGGTTGAGTCACCATCCCTGGAGGTCTTTAGAAGGCGTTTAGATGTAGAGCTTAGGGATATGGTTTAGGGGATGATTTGTTAATGTTAGGTCAGAGGTTGGACTCGGTGATCTTGGAGGTCTCTTCCAACCTAGATTATTCCGTGATTCTGTGATTCTGTGAAAAATATATTTTCATTTGGACTTAAAAAGCTTATACTACATGGTGGTATTGGAGATTTTCTAGTCTTTCATGGTCCTAATGAAGGCATCCATAAACCCAAAACACATATAAATTGTGTCAGATTACAGCAATTCTACATGCATCTGTTAGTATTAATGATGCAATACACAATTTATTTTTATTTATTTTTTTAAGGAATTTTCAGAAAACTGAGATAAAGAAGGCCACTAATATGAGGGTTTTGTTTGCTGTAATAAATTATAGTGTTCAATTTGTCATGGTATTTTGCAATGATTTTTGTGTTGGGAAGTATACCATCAAGTCATGGACTGGAAGAAAAATTAACTGGGTGAAATCTTGCCCTCACTGGTAGTGCTGTGCAAAAAATTGTCTGTAAAACACAGTAGGGCTGGCCATGCACCAGTGACAACAAATACTGTGGCACTATCGGACAGCATGCCTGAAATCTTTCAGCCATGGCACAGAGGAAAGGACACTGCCATTACTTTGGAAATGATCAAACTTCCCTATTGGTCAGAAAGTTGAAGATGGCAGCATATGTGTTAGCTAATGGGGAAGATCTTAACTCCATTTGGCTCTTGGTCCAGATTCTTTGTATGGTTCTGTGCTGCCTGATGTCCGTTCTGTAACCTAATCTGAGCATTAGCTGAAGCAGAAAGAGCCCTTCACTTTCACAGGGGATTGTATTGAAGAGCCTCTTCACACCTTGTTTTCTCTCTGTATCATTGCTGAGTGCTGGACAGGCTTTTTCCTAAAGATTTGTCATTAAAATACCAATCTGACACTTCTGGGGGAAAAGCAATTTTTTTTTTTTTTTTTTTTTTTTTTTTTTTTTTTTTCAGCAATCAAAATATAACATCTCATCAAGAGATCAAATGGAAAGGCATGGAAGGAGTCCTTTATAATAACAGAGTAACTCCGAAGGAGTGACAGGCAGCTGATGTTGCGTAGTACAGCCTATATGCCCCTTCTGTCCTACTGTCATCTGTTTTAAATTAAAGATTAACTTTTGGGTTAAAAGTACTTCTTTGCCAAATCTGGACATGTTTCTGAAGTTTTTAGGGAATGTCTCCTTTTCAGTTTGTACCTGGAATTAATGGCCTTTTTAATTCTCCTTCCTTCAAGAAGCAATCTCTGAAAAGCACCTCAACTGCTCTTACAGCTAGCTTGGACATCACACAGAAACACATGCTTTTCCAAAGTACGACCTTAATTTGGAAAGAATGCACAACTCTAGGTATTCCGTGGAACACCATCTTATTTTAAGATGTCTGAAGTTCTTGGAGCAGTAAAATCTATATTAAAAACAAAATTTCTCATCAGTTTAAGCAGTGAGAGTACATAAACTAAAGCCTCCTAAATGGCAACCTATCCTTCTCAAGGCAACGTGGCATGTGAAGAGCAGGCTTCTGCTCCTGTCTCCACTACTGTCCTGCAGGGTATTCTTGGGGAAAATGGTGGACAAATACGTGCTTTTCCTACCTGTAAAATGGTGATACTGACCTTCTTTGTAAAAGCTTTAAAAACTAGGGATGAAAAGCATTATATAAGAAGTAAGCATTATTATTGTTGCTCCTAGCAACTAGCAGCCTGCTTCCTGACAGCCATAAGAGAAATTCTCATGTGCCAAAAATCCCAGCCCTAATTTCCTTCTCCCAGTTTTTACTCATGAAACTCTAGTTTTCACCTCTTCTTCCAGTAGTAAGTGCCAGATATGTACTTATGTGGTACAGTGTCTGAAATGGTCCTTCTACCTCTTGATGCTGGAAGGGAGGGAGGGCTGCAAGGACCCTGGACTGTGTTCTCAAAATAAGTTTTATTTTTTATTTTTTGATTCTGTACTGCTCAAAAATTACCCTTGCACTACTCTAAAAGATAATAAACTGTTGCTAATGCGGTCTAAATGTCTGTCAGTAACTCAAAAAGCAAATTGAAGGACAGAACTACAAGCAGTGAATAATCATTTTACTTCCACCAAATAAATAAATAAATAAATAAATCAAAATCTGTTTGTGCAGGCTTCCTTTGTACAGCTTGTCATTCCCCTGTAAGAAATGAAGGGAGAAATGCTTGGCATACTGACTCTAAAAGCAAATGCTTTTTAAAATTATAGAGCTCATTCCAAAGTTGATGAAAGTATATTAATATGTGTTATGACAGAAGCTGTGTCAAATTCCATAGTAAAATTAGCAAAATCAGGAATATGCTCATATTTTAAATCATGGAACTGCAATGAAAATGTATTTCTTGCTAAACAGTGCACACTAGCAAGAGGAATAAAACCACTGAAGCTGTGATAAGACACTAGCACTTCTTGGGCTTTTAGTGGTGACCTGAATTTTTTTTAAAGTTATTCTAATGAATTTTTCTGGGGTGGGTGAAGGTGTTGCAGAGTGCTTTGCTTTGAATGGGAATGGCAGGGGGTGGGGATTAAAAGCAATGAATGTTCCTGGATCTCCTCTCTTTCAGGGTGCCCTGTGACAGCCAGTGGGCTGATTACACATTCACTTTCTCTGCAGAAATAACATCAACATGATTTCTTTGGAAGGCAAGAGGAATGATATTCACAGCCCTCTTCCTGCATTTCTTATTATGTGAGGTCTTAACAAAAATGCAAAATCACAAATTTGAAGTTTGTCTTTTTTTTTTTTTTTTTTTTTTTTTTTTTTTTTTTTTTTTTTTTTTAAGTAAAGTTCAGTCCAGATCCCTCCAAGTTTGAATTATGATTCATGAGCTGGAGCTGAACTGAAGTGTAAAATACACCTTCTAAGAGCAGGCTACTGTAAAATCAGATTATTTTATGTATTTTTGTGTGAAAGTAGTTTAATGTGTCTTGTTTTCTGCCCTGAGTTTATTCTCTCTGATGAGCACCACAGTTTGAGTAGAAGTGGCACTTACTATTGGCTAACCCTACAAATAATAGATTCATTTTTATACATGCATATATATTATACACCTACACATATAGATATACACAGACAGTTGTGTATATGAAGAAACATCCATGTTACATTCTCTGAATTCATTTCTTCCCCATACATCTTCCAAAAACAAAGGCAAAAAAGTTTGACTTGCCCATTCTGCTGCTTCTTCCTTCCTTCTTTCTTTTCTTCCTTCCTTCCTTGCTTCCTTTCTTCCTTCCTTCCTTCCTTTTTCTTTCTTCTTTCTTTCTCTTTCTCTTTCTTTTTCTTTCTTTCTTTCTTTCTTTCTTTCTTTCTTTCTTT
>CM021766.1:75484050-75512697 GCA_011076525.1 Nettapus auritus
CTTTCTTTCTTTCTTTCTTTCTTTCTTTCTTTCTTTCTTTCTTTCTTCTTTTTCTTTCTTTCTTTCCTTCTTTCCTTCTTTCCTTCTTTCCTTCTTTCATGTTCTCTCATTCTCTCATTCTCTCTCTGGTTCTCTTGTTCTCTGGTTCTCTCATTCTCTCTCAGGTTCTCTCTCTTTCTCTCTTTCTCTCTCTCTCTCTCTCTCTTTCTTTCTCTCATTCTTTCTCTCTTTCTTTCTTTTTCTTTTCTTTCTTTCTTTTATTTCCTTTCTTTCCTTTCTTTCTTTCTTCCTGGAACTACTCGAGTTCATCAACAAATTGCATTCTAAAGCATTAATTATGTAATAATTCTCCAATATGCAATGACCCAAATGCTTGTTTTTTCTTTCTGTCTTAGCACAAGTGAGGAGTGAACTGTTAAATGTGACTTTAAAATACAGGTTTCATTGTGAATTAGACCATTAACTGTGGAAAGGACTTCAGTAGAAAAGAATGTGTTAATGCTTTATGCACCAATGCATAAGAAAACCACTGAAGACAGGTTTTAGATGTTTTCTATGTGACTATTCTATTTTGAAAACAGCTGTATCATGTAACAATTAGAAATTTTAGTCATGTTTATGTATGGTGGTAGTTACTGCTAGGTTGCTTAACCTGACATAATGAGGAGTTTGGATATTTTGCTGAAAGGAGTAACCCTCTGTGGAAAATCATCTCCACCGTTCTTTATTTTAATTTATATTTTACTGATAAGGGAGTTTATTAAGATATTTTCAGAACTTGAAGAGAATGTTACAGAATTCAAAATGAAAAGAAAATACATAAATATTACAAAACAAGACCTTCATTGTATGTTCATCTTTTTTCATCTTTCAAGATGAAAAAAATAAATTTACTTTTTTTTTTTTTTTTTCTTGGAACATTCTTTCAATTGGACTCATACTATTGAATATGGCTGTCACTCTGGTTCTACTTTATAACATGTAATCGAAAAGGCTAATAAATAAAAATAAAATAAAATAACTCAGTAAATGTAAACAGACAAAAATGGTACATAGCAAAATGGAAATAGTACAGTACTTTCCACTGTGAATTCAAATGCCTCTTCTGTGACATGCTGAGTATTTACTATATTGTTTCAGATATAAGAGGAAGAGAATATCCATTAAAAAAAAAAAAAAAAAAAAAAAAAAAAGTATAAAAGAAAAAATAGTTTCTGCAGCACATTTGAATAAGCCAAGACCACATAACTACCAGTTAGGCACATCAGGTGATAAACTAGCCAGTTAGTCTTAGTCATTTTAAGAATGACTGAAATTTTTAGCAATTTTGAGAAATGGCTTGTTTTGCTACATCAGCTATGTGAAATTCTGTGAGCTGTAGATCTATGTAGGTCATCCTTTAAACATATAATGCTTTAAGTGGTACAGAGTTCTTGTGCTCACTCCTGAAATAATGGGAAAGCATTGGAACATACAAGTATTATTCCATTGCTGAAAACAAAGACTAAAAAATCTCTTTGCTTTAGTGGCAATGACTCATGAGATGGAAAATCAGGAGTGAGAGAAGGAGGTTCTAATGCTTTTATTATTATTATTATTATCATTATTTAT
Source organism: Nettapus auritus (assembly GCA_011076525.1). Taxonomy (NCBI): domain Eukaryota; kingdom Metazoa; phylum Chordata; class Aves; order Anseriformes; family Anatidae; genus Nettapus; species Nettapus auritus. Next base: position 75,485,662 of record CM021766.1, read on the forward strand.
TTTTTTATTATAGAATCATAGAAACACAAGGTTGGAAAGGATCTAAAGATCATCTAGTCCAACCATCCATGATGATCTTAGGTAATTTGTGCTTTTCTCAAAGTACCACAGTAGAACAATGAAATAATGACATTGAGGACATGCCTCTACCAGAGGCATTTTAAATTCTCAATCATAGATTTATAGACTATTCTGAGTTGGAAGGGACCCACAGGAATCACTGAGTTCAACTCTTGGCTTCACATATCCTCACCCAAAAACCATACCGTATGTCTGAGCCCATTGTCCAAATGCTTCTTTAACTCTGGCAATCTTGGTTCCTTGACTACTTCCTGCTTCCCCAGGCAACCTGTTCCAGTGCTCAGCCACCTTCTCAGTGAAGAACCTTTTCCTAACATCCAGCCTGAACCTCCCCTGTCACAGCTCCATATCATTCCCTCAGGTCCTTTTGCTGTCACCAGAGAGCAGAGCACCTGCCCCACTGCTCCCCTCATAAGGAAGCTGTAAGTCACCATAAGGTGACCTCAGCCTCCTCTTTAGGCTGAACAAACCAAGCAACTTCAGCCACTCCTCAAACATCTTGCCCTCTAGACCCTTCACCATCTTAATAGCCCTCTTTTGGGCACTCCCTAATAGTTTGATGTCCTTTTTATACTGTGGCGTCCAGAACTGCACACAGTACTCAAGGTGAGGCTGCACCAGCGCATCTGGGGAGAGATGCTTTTTTATTTTCCTCTCTTCTGACATTCTACCTCACTATGTAATATTCACATTTCTGATGACAACTTACAAAATTACTAATAGATTTCCATGTAGTCCAATCTACTGTATTTGTCATTGGAGTTGAAGTTTGAGTTTACAACTTCTTTAAATCAAGAAAGTATTTCCTAAATTCTTCTTCTGATTTTTTTTTCCCTGTCATTTCTCTTCAGAGAAATAGTTGCTTTACTATAAACCACCACCCTTCAATCCTTTGTTAAGTCAGTACCTCAAATTTATCAAAATATCGCTGATAGACTAACACATTTCTGTGTACTTCCTCTTTGCCAGCAACATTAAAGATATATATTCTGAAAGTCTTTTGTTTTCATCTCCAAAAGACACAAAAAAGAAGTATGCATTGTTATACTATCAAGCTTTAAACTGTTTTGTTACTACATCACATCCATGTACATGGCTGCCACACAGCTGAAGGTTATTTTGACTTTTTGTCATTAATATTATGTGCATTCATCTTAGCACTGCAGACTTGACATGAAGCTCACAATGAGAAGTCCAAGTGCTAGCTTGGATCCCCCTGTCACCGTGACCTTAAGCACCCTCAAAAGGGGGTCAGTGTCAAAAAACTTGAGATGCATCATTGGAACTAGCAGAGGAATGTGTTAGAGGGTTAAAATAAATAACAGTAAAGAGATATTTTTGAGAAGCTGTCTGAAAGCCAACATGATGGAGAGGAAAAAATAGAGAGGGAGAAAGGTGTTCTTACATCTGGCTGAAATAACATTGTGTGTAAACTATTAAAATTTTGGTAAGAAAATAGTGCCTCAGTAGTCCACGCTACATTCCCTTTTGGATAAAAGTGGTAAAAATGAGTACTGTAGAGTCAACTAAATACATAAAATATAAATATTAAAAGAACTTTTAAGTCCTCTGTCCCAGACTCCAGCTCCTCTTGGGTGGGATTATTTCTTCTGTCAAAGTTTGAGCATTTGTAGAATGCCAAATATTATTTCATGCTTTCAAATATAAAAGGTACGTACACGGTTATAAAAAAAAAAAAAAAAAAAAAAAAAGTAGTTTTTCAAGTATTATAAATTATCCTAATGAACAAGTGCTATGTGTTTGCAATATTTTCCAGGGACTTCTGACAGAATTAATTTGAGAGGATATCTTAAGTTTTTTTCTGAATAAAAAAATCCGAAATATAACTAAATAATTTGGGGAAAACCTTAAAGATTATTATTTTGTACATCTATGTGCTTATAGGTTCCCCTAAAAATGGATGGCAATGCTACGTACATTATGCATCCTGTATTGTTAATTTCTTCGATTATTTTTCATATATTTTTTTTAAACATAAACTTTACAACTCTCAGTTTGATCATAGGTGATCCAGGTAAATTCCTCCTATCCTCTGTTGGAAAGAAAAATGTTCATAACATGAAAGCTGAGACAGGAAATAGATTTGAAACAAATTCCTACAAGATCACTGTAAATAACATTTAAAAATATGTGCAAATGTAGATACTTCATTAAAAGAAGAGAACACTATCAAATTTAATAAAATATTAGATAGATTTTGTTTTTATTACATGGCTTGCTTTGATTTAGAAAGAAGCTATTAATGACAGAAGTCTGATTTGCCTAATTGTCTAAAAACCCCAAAATAATTTTGGAATACAATAGACTTCCTCTGAATATTGATGTTTGGTTAATTATTAAAAAAAATTAAAAGGTTTCTTTTAAAATGGTTTTCATGTCTACCAGAATAAATCTTCATGGTTCCTTAAATCCTCAAGTCTATATCAGCTAAATCCAGTCATGGATCACCTATTCAAACAAGGTAGGTGTGGAGCAGTTTAACAACAAAGCTATATTCTTATGCCATATAGTAATACACATTGCAAGTCTGGTGGCATTTATTTATAATCACAGTGTCAATTTTTATTTTTATTTTTTTTTATTTATTTATTTTATTTATTTTTTTATTTTTTTTTCCCTACACCGCATTCCTGTTACAGAGCACTCCCTCCATATTGTTCTTGCATGGTACATTTCCAGCACTAATCCATTATAAGAAGATTCATCCAAAAATTGAGCATTACACAAAAATTTCCTATTGTTCATAAAGATTGTACAACTTGTAATTAACAAATTATATGAGTAAATAGTATTTTTATAAATACTATTTTATTTAATAAAAATACAAAAATATAAATATACATATATAAAAATATGTTGAGTCAACACACAGACATTCTTTAACTCAATAAATATGGCGGTAATATTAATCTTTTTTGAAGTATAATTTTGAGATTATATTACAGTGTGGGTGCGCAATGTCCCAGATAGTCAGAAAAGTAAAGCAAAGCACTTAAATAATAATAAAAAAATCTATCTAATTATTAAAGGCACAAAAAGCCTTTTATTGTGTTTTCATTGTAAATGAAAATCTTTCCTCAGAGGTTTCTAGGCAGAGAGGGTGAATTATAGATTTTTTTAAAAAATCTGAATCACTCATATTCATTTATGTTGACTTATTAATTAAGCAAACCCTTACTAAGACAACAACAATTTTTTGTAAAAAATAAATAAATAAATAAAAAATCCCAAGTAAGAGAGAGTAGGCCACTTTATCTAGTAACATAGACATGAATTTCACTAACACTTATCAGGTCACAGATTATTTTCTCAGTCTCAGTCACTGTCCTCTCCACCATACATGTCTGCTAGTTTTTTAAACCGAGGTCCCCAGTCACTGAGGTAATCATAGTCTTGGTTGCCATCTGTGGTAAGTGATTCCAGGCTGCTGAGTGAGTTTGCTATGGAATCGTTTCCTTCATAAGCGTATGTTGCTAGTGAATCATAAGGAGGGGCAGCTGGATCTGAATCATTTTCATGTAGTCTTCGATGAATAAAATCTTGCACATCAATGTTTTCCCAAAGAGGCGTAGTCCGTCTTATCTGAAATATAGTTTCTGGGATGACATCTCTTCTCATCTTACTTTCCTCCCTTGCTTCTGGATTTCTGAGTGTGCCAATGTCAAAAGCTTGGGTGTCTTCTTCCCCACCCCCTTCATCATTGTAGGTCACAATGTTGTCCCGAACATCATCTTTTGAGATGATCAAAGGTTCTTTCTTCCTCTGTCTCTTGAGGGCTGCAAACAAGACGACTAACACTGAAAAGAAACAAAGGATGAATGAAAAAACGCAGAGTTAGAAATGAAATAAATGACCTATATTTTGCATTGCCTGTTGATCTTGGAATGCTTCAAGACTGGTATTTTTAGTAAATAGGTGTAAAAGCTATCTATCTCTAAGTTGAAGTTAATAAGGATAAATATTAATGTTTTATAGCAGCCAAAAATATTTGCTTTTTTAAACTTATGGAAGCAATGATTAAAATATTCTGTTTGATAAAGATATAAATGTTACTAGGCTGAAATTGAGAAGCTGAGAATGTCTTAAAATATGTCATCCTCCAAGTATTTGACTTCAATTTTACTTTTGTGAAGTATTGCCTTCCTGGCAGTCACTAAGGGTAATTTTATCAAAAGTAGCTAAGTCTCCTAAGCAAAAGTAATTCATCCTCTTTGAAAGCTAGTGATTTAGGCATTCCTAAGTGTCTAATTCACTATTGAAAATGGGATCTACAGGTTCTTCTGAAAATAAGAACCTGAAAACCTTCAGCTATCAATATTATTGACAAAAGTGTTTTTGGCTTCAGTGACTGCAAGAATTGAAATCCAGTCTGTTACTCTTTCTCCTTAAAAGCATGATCCCCCTAGTTTAAGAAATGATAGTTGAATAACTCTTCCTTTTGGAGAGGTAAGGATTGACACTAAGCTGAACCTTTACAGAGGGAGATGAAAACTAAAGTTAAACTTTGCAAATACATTCTGCTGCTTAAATGCTATTGATTTCAGTAGGAATTCAATGCTTAAATGCATTTAAAAATTTGACCCTTGCTCCAGTATCTGGAGTAAATAGGAGAGGCCAACAAGATCATCTGTCAATGAGGCATAACACTGGATGCCAAGCCACACTTAAAGGCATTAGAGCAGTGTTGAGCATTTGTGTTGAGCCTTAGGAGCAAAGTTTTTTACTCTAAATGATTTGAGTGCCAGTGAATAAAAAGAATGGACATAGTGAGGATAGAGAGAGGAACAAAGATCCTCCACATGTCATGGTACAATGCTGTGAAGGTAAAGGCTGTTCTGTTTCTGATTTTGTATGTGTACAAGAGCCATTCTTTTCAAGTTTTTCTAGTGCTAGACAAGTAACAGTCCACTTGTAAATTTAGTAACTTCATATAAAAGAGAAGGGCAGCTGTGAGGGCAGATCACTAAAATGTTATTATGAAGAAATGTCATAATTTCTAAGCACAGTTGGGTACTTAATGTCTCTCTCCTATTCTGGACATGGTGATGCTGGTATACTCTCCTATAATATGTCTTTCTGAACAGCAATTAAATAAAACACCAAGAACCACACAAATTTTAAACCAAAAAAATTGTTTAGCCACATTTCATTTACGTTACTCTGGCTTCAGCTATATGTTTAAGTAGAGCAGGGTCTTTGACCCTGGGGCCATGCGACACAAAATATTCACACTTATTTTTCACAGCACTGCTCCATGAGGCTGTTCTGAGTCTCACGTGGTATTCTTATGGTCCTAAGGAAAAATTATGGGTTTTTTGTTTGTTTTTAGTTGAACGTTACTTTACTAAAGCACCACAGCCCATCAAAATTATGTTTTCATAGTGAGAGAGCACAAGTATATGTGTTTCATGGTACATATTTCATATTCTGTGTTTTGGCATGGGAAAAGGCTTTGAAGATTCAGAGCCCACTGAAAAGAACTGTGCAAAGTGGACAGCCAGATCTGGCAGAGCTTGAATCATACTGCCTCCTGAGAGTGGTGGCCTGCAAGTTGTTCTGTTCATGTTATGCCTGGGCAATGTCCTGGGGAACCAAAGCTGGTTTAGGCTGAAACCAGGACAGCAGTGGTGCTCGAACCGGAGCAGTATGGACAATCAACTTGTCAGAGTTCAGGTACTCTCCCTTCCATATAGCCACAGCCTCTGTGGCCCTCTGAATATTTGCTGGAGGTAGCCTGAATTCAGTTGATCTTGCTAGTAATCTAGGTGATAGAAAATATGTATTCCTTAGAGTTATATAAACTGACAGCTGTACAGGTGTCACTTTCCCCTTAGCGAGCTGTGTTGGCCAAGATGGGTGGGAAGAGAAAGAGGTATTTCACATAGTTTGACTGGAAAGTGGAGAAGACAGACCTTTTAAGGAGGCCCTTCTCTGGTAAGCAAAACATAGAAGTTGCAGTTTTTATGCTTTAAAAACCAGGTTATGAGCTAGCATTAGTTCCTTCATATATCCCCTGATTTTCCCAATGTTTCAGCTCTGCAACCACCCATCTAACTTCTGTGCTTGAACTTTATTTAATCATCTGTACTCATTACCACTTGCAAACAATTGAATGGTTCTCTTCTATGCTTTTGAGCTAAATATTTCCTGAGTATAAAAATTACAAATCATTCATGATTAAATAGTTGGTGTAATTGATATTTATTTATTATTATTATTCATGGAGAAAAATATCACTCAATTTCGGGAATATGACTTTAAAATCCCGGGTTTAAATGATGATGTTTTTATAATGTAAAATATCAGTATATAAAATTAAACCTAAATTTTCAAGTTTATTTCACCATTTCACCTAAGTAATACTGATAGCCCCCCCCCCCTTTTTTTTTGCACATTCTTATAAATAGAAATCATGACAACAGCCCATAATAATCTCTTTCCCACTCTCCCACCTCCTCACCCATCTTAGAAAACAGTTCTTACAAAAGAAAAAAAGTATTGTATTAGGTATGAAATATTGCTCTACAGCGTCACGTGAATAAAGGGTGCAGAATGCCAGAGTTCTAGAATCAAGAACCCCTTTACCTCATCAGTCAAACAGCTCATGACAGTTACATACCCAGCAGGATGATGATGCAGAGGAGAATGGCAACCAGTGCCCCTGTGCTGAGGCCAGCAGGGAGTAGCAGGGCCTCTGCATTACAGGACTGCATGTTTCCTCGACTGTCACAGGCACATACATGTATGGTCAGCGTGCCAGTGCTGCTCTGGATTGGGTAGTCATTGTCAAATATTATGACTGGCAGGAAATAGGTACTTGTCTTACTACGGCTATATCCATTTCTTCTAGTCATAATTCCTGCTGTGTTATCTAGAATGGAAATGCAGAATAAGAGTTACAGGATGAATCTTTATGTGGCATTGGTGTGGGGGACTGGCACCTGTCAACAGTTACCTTTGTTGTCTACAACAGAGAAGTTTGGATGAACAGCAAATTCTGGCACCAACTCGAAAAAAAATTTGTGTCCTCGAGGAGGCTCATCTTTGTCAACTGCACTCACAGTCTGTATCAGCTATAAAGAAAACAACATTTCATGGTATATTCTACTTTTGTTTTGTTTTGTTTTGTTTTAGAGATCTTGCTTGTTTTACATAAACTCTCTGCTTTACACGTCCAGTGAAAATCTGACAAATCTCTATAAGAACACAAAAAGTGATGTCCTAAGCCAAACGTTCCCCACATAAACACAGGAGATGTTCCAGTAGACAAATTGTTGTTTTGTTGTTTAAACACATAATAGATAATGAAAAAAATGGCCAGTCTTCACTGCAAGACAGCCATCTGCTTTGATTTGTACTCAGTACCTTGCAGTGGTACAGAAACAATTGCCCTCCTGAATAAGCCATGGACCTCCTGTGGCCTCATATAGCAATGACACAGAGTAGTGCGTAAACCAGTTGTTAAGCAGGTCTAATTCCCAGTACACCTCGTCTGCTCCTGGCAATAAATTGGAGTACTGCACTGGCAGGATGCTCAGCTCTCCTGAGGTAATAAAGAGAGATGTTTTACTCCCTCCTAAATTGAAACCTCTGTCTGTGGAGCTTTACAGCTGTAAACAAGAGCACTCAAGCCCTGCTGGGAAGGAATGGAAATAGCCCAAGCCACAGGGTCAGAGTAAAAAGGACTGAAACATAGGGCCTCAGCAGTGATTTCAGATTTCATAGGCTTTTCTGTTGCATAAAATTATGTCTATGTATGTACATATACAAGTATATGTGTATATACACTAACAATTTGACTTTTTTTTTTTTTTTTTAATTAGCTGCTGCTGGATGCTAAGGAACACAGCTGCAGAACTGGAGCTTCCTGGGAAAAGGTACCTGGGAAAGTGACAGGTTGTGAAATGACTTGCAGCATTTTGAACCATGTGGGGCTGTATGAGCAGTAGTAATCCAGTGAGCCATAAGAGTGACTGCTGTGCCCCTGGTACTCCCTAGCAGGTATGGCATTGGTGAGTGACCCATACTCCACTTTGGCTTTCGAGGTTATGTTTCCTTTCAGATGTCATCAGAAGATGACAAAGCTTGGTGGTGTGAGAATGAGAATAAGCTTCATCTGAGGATGTTGCAACTCAGTATGGCTGAGTTTCTACAGGACCTAAATTTAGAGACAGAAAGAGCTTAGCAGTCAGACTGTTTCTTTTAAAACTGTAAGGGAGCCAATGCCTGCCTTGAAGTTTTCAAGTGTTTCCAGTGCATAGGGTGTCCTAAAATCCCACAGACATCAAAGCCACTTGTTATCAAAGAGTTACTTCATAGCTTGCTTTTCTGATATTTCTAGGAAGAATACAGCATGAGCTCTTCAAGAAATACAGTAATTGACAAGTAACACTGATAGAATTTTTAAGTCTTGTGGCAATCAAGTAAGGAATGGCTTTTTCTCATGTACAGCTCTGAACATCAGCTTGAGTGGGACTTAAGGATGCAATGAAATTTTGGGGGGTATTTAACATCTCTCAGGATGGAACACTATTAGGCAAATAATTATAGGGCTACTAAAAATACTAATGTGACATTCAGAAACCAGAAATCTGCTGCTGTTAATGCTGTACCATGCAATGATTATTTAGCTTATTTTTCTAGATAACCTTGGGGTACTTTTTTACATGTAATAATGTTAAGCTGTTATTTAAAATCAACAATAGTTGAGAAGACCTGTTTGGCTCATTCTCTTCCTAGGTTGTTCTAAAACAACCTGAACCGTTTTGTTGTTGTTGTTGTTTTAATTTATTTATTTGATTGTTTATTTATTTATTTATTTATGGTTTGGTTTGTTCATTTGATTTTTTTTGGGGGGGGGGGCCCCCCCCCCCCGGAGGTTGTTTTATTTTTATTTTTGTGGTATATTCCTGAATATACTATTATCAGAAAAGAACTGGAAAAGGAATTTGCAAATATCAGCCCTGTATAAGAAGAGACTATGCTGAAGATAGAATTATGCAGTTTCTCTAAGCATGATTAAAATAATTACATATTCAGGTCTCTTTACTTTTAAAACATTTGATGACCATTACACTTTGCTTTATTTTTTTTGATTTGTTTTTAATTTTCACTGTTTCTCAAGATTAGCCAAATCCCTGCTTATGGCAATTCTCCGATTCTGTTAACTTTCCGATGTCCCATTTCTCTTCTCTTTGCCACAATCTGCTTCTGAGAGTGGCCATATAGTGTATGATCAAGATGGTGCTTAATTTTAGTTTTGCTTTGCTTTAGTGTAAATGTAACATTAGTACAACAAAACATCCTTCTGATAGAAGTAAAACACCAAACTGAAATGAGAATTTTTCTCTCTCATATTTTTGCAAGTTTGAAAAGACAGAAGAAAAGTAAAAGTGCCAGAGAGTAGAGTGAGAATTAGAATATGTGGCTATATTTGTGCAATTACTTGCTGAAAAACTCAAGGAGAAAATATCCTGATATTATAGCAAACAGAAATTGCAGTTGAGTATCTTGGGGCATTTTGAGATGTAATCAGTGGGATGTTTGTAGGATCTGTATTTGATTCCCTTCATGTGCAAATGACATGGAGGATGACAATTTTTCCTCCATAGAGGAACTTAATTACATTGAAAACTTATTGTTGAGAGTAAGGCTGAAGGAGAAAACAACAACAAGAAACTTACTACCTGCTCAAACTACTGGCTGCATAAAGTGAGAACCAGATGTTCTTCCACAAGGAAAGATAGGAGAATAAAAGAACAATGTGAAAGGATGATTGCAGGTGAATTTGTAATTTTTTTCCAAATGATGAATAGGTGAAATGATATTAGAAATATTAAAATATTATCTATTTGCTTTTTTTTTTTTTCAGCTATACAACTGTAAATAAAAGAGATTGATGTTAATGATAATCACTGTAGAAATGAAAGAGATGTGACTATTACTATTTTGCATTAAAACAGTTTTTTTGGGAAAAAAATGTTGTTTTGTGTGTATTTTGTAATTTCATATTGGAAATGTATTCTTCTTCCATTTTGAAGCATTTATGGGCAGCTATGACCACTCTTCTCTAAGTGTTCAGAGAAAGATCTCTGACATTGTAAGATTTATGAGGGAAGTGTTGTTTCAAGAAAATCACTTTAATTCAAATATGAGTCAAGCACATCAGGCTTAGAGGAGAAAAAAGTATTCCCATTTTCTTTTTTCTTCCATAGTTTCCCATGAGAATTATTACAATTCGGAAAATATAACATTACTGCCATTATTTAGAAGGTTGTGTGTGCATGTGCACTTTTATGCACTTAAAGAAACGGCCTTATACTCTTCGGTGAATCCTTGTGGGTAAATTTAAGTTGTTAACGGTCACTTGTCTTTGAGCGTACTGAAATTTTTAGCTTAGTTATTGACATAAAGTGTTCTCTTTTAAACTCAGAACAAAGTGGTTTTGGTAGCTTGGCAACATATAATGAGTTGTGAGGTATTCTCAGTGGAAGAAATTTTTGGAAATTTCTTTCAAGATGAGGCCGGAGATTTTTAGAGGATATGGGTCTACCTCCCATTACTTATTTATTTATTTATTTATTCAAAATGTGGCAATTGTTTGGTTACACTACTGCATTTATTTTTATTTTTATTTTTTATTTTTTCCTCCAGAATACTGTGTTTCTAAGGCCGTGACTTATGCAACAGTCAAAACTGTTACTGCGGTTTATGTTCAGGCTATTTTATCTCTATTCATATTAATCTCTGGAAAAAAAAGTTCAGAAATGAATAGACTGCCTTATAACACCTACATATAGCTGCTACATCCACAGAAATAGCCTGCTGTCTAGTTTTCTTCGTGCTTTTTAAAGTCAGAAAGTGGGTATAACCTAGGTGGGGACATTCTGTTATATTAAGGGTCTCTGTGCACTTCAGAGCTGTTCCTGATGCTGCATTTTTGGACACAGAGAGCTGCACAAGTAGGAGTTTTGGGTCATGGACTCAGCCTTGGGATTGTCTCTAAAAGGAATACAGAAACCATTAAAGCAAATGTTAAGCTAGCAGTTCATCTTTAATGGTATAGAGCACCAGCTAGTCACCTTTTAGGTGAGGTTCTCAGTGTTTGCTGGCTTGGCATGTCATCCATATGAAACGCAGTCATTTCTTGGCTCCAGGGTGCACCTTTTAACAATGCATCAACAGTCTTCAGACATTATTAAAAGGTTCATTGAAGAATGTTGAACAAGGTGAGGTGGACAGGAATATACTTTCAGGTTAAAAATTTATACCTGTATAAGAATATTTGAAACAATTTGAATGTCTACAATACAATCTGCTACTTCTTTTCAAAACAGCAACATATTGGTGTTAGCTGTTGTATTTTTAATTTTTATTTTCCAAAATTCCTTCATTTAAAATTTAGTTTAAATAAAACAGTGAAAAACAATTTCCCTTTCAGAGGATTTTAAATATGCTCTCCTTTTTAGAAAGTGCTTTTCTGAAGTTTAAAACAATCCAATTTTCATATAGCATGGAATTTGTACCTCCAGTGTCAGAGAAGCAAGACCACCAGAGACTGACAGTGAGAGAGAGACTTCGCAGTAATGTCTGCAGTTTTTTTTTTTTGTTTTTGTTTTTGTTTTTTTTTTGTTTTTTGTTTTTTTTTGTTTTTTGTACAGGATTACAGACCTGCAGAGGAACAGGCCTTGAATGCTTGGGCATTTGCTCATTACATCACATTACATTCTTAGTTAACACTACATATTGAACAACATAGGGTGCCATTTAAAATACAGTTTTTCTACTCTCTTCTAAACTCTCTTCTACTACAATTTTTCTACTCTCTTCTACGCTTCTAAAATAAGACTTGAAAATATCACTAGATAATTGAAGCAGGAATGTCTGAGACATTTTTCTGTTTGTATTTGTTTGTGGCTTTTTTTGTTTGTCTGTTTGTTTGTTTGTTTTTGTGAAGTGGCTTAGAGAACAGAATAAATCCTGGATCTTGGAGCACTGGCTTTCTCATTTCTTGAAATGTATTAAAATTCTTTTGTGCAACACATATTTCTCAATGTTTGATCTGACCACATTATCTGCAATGAACTGTGAATAAAGCATATGGTAAGAGACACTGATTTTGATAGCAATCAGAAAATAATAGTTCACAGACACTGTGGGGAAATGAGGGTTGAACAACTCTGTGTTTCTCTTGTCCTTTCTTTCTCTTGCCCCTTTTCCTGCCTGTTCAATTGATTTGTTTTATTGTAGGGCCAATCAGACTAATTTTGATTTTAACATTACAGCACAACACAGTGGTAAGTGGGTGGGAGAAAGATCTTGTAGAAGATTTGGAAGCAGCTACTTTTCTCTAGGAGTGAAGTAATAGTATTGTTCAATTATGCCCAAAGGATATGTTTCAAAATCAGTGCAGTTTTAAATGGATGTCCATATTTTCATTGTTGTGCTTGAGCAATCTTGTGTTCAGGCAGGGTTGTAGCCTGCGCATTAATGTGATGTTGGCTACAGACAGACGCCTCAGTAACATGTGGGTAAGCTTGAACAGACTTTTGATCCTGATCCTTTATGTCTTCAGAATTTTTTAAAAATACCTGCCACTTGACAAATCTTCATGTTTAGTAATGCAAAAGATTTTGGTTTTCAGTACTTGGCTCTGGGTCACAAAAATGTAGACAGTTTTAAACGGGACTGAATTTTTACCAGAAATTAGAAAATTCTCCCTTGAACTCCAATTCTTATTTTAAAGCAAGACTGACTGTTGGGTCTCACTAGATCAAGCCAATAAGTGCTTACCTAGAGAAGTCAGGTAGAATGTACAACCACTAATTAGCAGCAGCATCTACATTAAAAATGTGATCTCTGTCTGCCCTATCTGAAAAAGGGAAGATGGCATAGAGGGTAATGAAATGAAAAATCTGCTACCTTTCTGAAAAACAAACTGTGTTCTGATGCTTGAGAGCCCCTGTATGGTAGAAAAGAATATAGCATCAATGCAAAATAGCAACCCAGGTCGTTTTCTTAAATATTATTATCAGTGGATGTTGAACTGTTGTTACTAAAATGTTCAGCTGAATCAGTCTCCTTTTCAAGTAAATCTTCCTGGTTTCCATGGAGAGGATTCATCCTCTAATCCAGCTAAAAAGACCCAATTAATTTCCGTGACAAGGGCATGAGAGAACTTGTACCAGAGCCTTCCTCACAGCAGTCCCTGGGGCTTTAGCACACCATCAGAGGATTAGGGATTTCTAAATTTTTCAAGGGAAAAGCTGCATCATACTCTTCTTCAGCCTGTGTATCAGCCACTGGGACTCAGTGGCAAATCTGTTCCAGACTAATGAATGTAATTTTTTCTGTATCTCTAGTGACAAAGTTTCTCCTCATTTGTTGTTTGGAAACAAAACAGTGTCAGGGAAGGAGGAAAGACTGTAGGATTTTCTTTCCTCTGACCCTCCTCAGGCTATCTGAAAACACAACAAATGGATCCTCTAATATCTGCTGATGTAGAGAATGAATAATGCCAATAGAAAGTAGTGAGCAATATTTGATCATTCTGATTGCTTTGTGATGCAAATGTGATTTAAAGACCACTGTAATTAATAGTTGGGCTAGATTTAAAAAAAAAAAAAAAAAAAAAAAAATCTTTAAAAAATTAACTAAATATATTTATCTTCTCAATCTGTCTCTTTACTGCTGTGATGTGTCAAGAAGCAATAATGCTTCTAATAAGACAGCTGCTTTAGATGATCTTTTAAGTAAAATGGAGTAGTAGTAAATGAATACAATAAGTTTCAGTATTTTTATTGTATTACAGAGGGGGCTGTTAGACATGAGCAATTTAGGCTACCTCAAACTTAGCATCCATAGCTAAAATGTTCAAGTTTGCATCTCTGTATTCGTTGTTATTTTAGGCACCAAAATGAAAGTAGTTTCATTTTCTTTTCTTTTCTTTTCCTTTCTGAAATACTGTCAACTACATCTAAATGTCCAAATATTAACTCAGATGCCTGTCTTGAGGAATCTAATTGTTAAGAAATAGAAGAAAGACCTAGATAGAATCATAGAATACCCCGAGTTGGAAGGGACCCATAAGGATCATCGAGTCCAACTCCTGGCTCTCTCATTATAGATTTCTCATTCCACTGTGGCTACACTTCATGTCTTTCTAGTATATGCAGATTTTTCCAGGTAAGGAAAATAACTCCTGGAATTGTATTAATACATTAGATGGAAGAGAAAGCTAAATGGTAACATGCTACCTAATGGTTCTTTGTCATTTACATCTTTAGAAAGGCACGGAATTCACCAGAAAGGTAAATGAAGCTTAATACATAATAGGGTATTTTATCAAGTATGCTGGACTCTCTGGGGTATGAAAACTAACTGAGAAGAGATATGCCTGGATTGAACTTGGTTCAAATATATAACTAAATCTGTGTTTGTTGAATGAATATATTAATTATTAATTTCATTGAAATATTAATTTTTAAGCTCTGGAAGATTTATTTTTATTATGCAATTGAAGAACAAGACTCAGTTTTCTATTAGATATTTTATTTTTTCTTCCCCATCTGTTAAACCTGTAGTAAAACATTGTTTACATTGCAACAGGTAAACTGCATATCCTTGCCCCTCCTAGAGTTCTGCAAGACCTGAGATTCCAGACCACTGCTAGGTACCATATATGCTACTTTCATGCAGCCACTGTGGCTATGTTAAATGCAACACTGAATACAGTCCAAAGTAAAACATCAGCATGTTTTCTGATATATATCTTTATCCCTGGGCCTTATAAATCCTTTGAGTGGTCACTGTGCTATAAAAACACAAGGACAGAACTAGGCTGAGATTAGAGTTCTGTCCTGGCCTTTCTGATATATCAGGAACACACTCAGGAGTGTTCTAGGAGAGTAATGCTATCAAATGTTTTCCTCCTCTCAAAAATGAAGAAGAGTTAAACTTAGGCCCATGCTAGAAAGGCAATTTTGAGGTGTACAATCAGTTCTTAAATCCAGTTCCTTGGTAAGTACTTTCAGAATTAAAAATCAGCCAAACTTATGTCCGTCTTCACATTTAAAACTGAAAAGATGACAGGCATTAACAAAAATATATGTTGATTTTAGTGGCTGCGATAATAAAAGATTCCTGTGTTTCTGTGAGTTCTGCTAGTCACTCTCCTTTCTCTGTTCCCAGTTATTATTTCATTTTTTTTTTCTTAAATCTTATCATCCTTTTAGATTATTACAGGATTGCTGAGATAGTTTCGAAAATGATATACAGGATTTTTGTAAAATTTCAATTCAATTCCAAATTGAATTTAACTTATAATGGAAGCAGATGAATTATCCTTTATTCTTGTGAAGATATTTTTCTTCGACATGTCCTTTACTGGAACATAATAAAATATTTTCCTGTGTTTTTGTACTTGAAGGTGTGGCTACATCAATTAAGGCTTTGAAAAAAATTCCAAAAGGAAATGGATTTATCAGACAGTATAATTTTTTTGTTGTTGTTTTTGCATTATGCATAAGTGGGTTTTAAAAGTATTCTCCAATATTAGAGATGAAAACACACCCTAAATAAATTTATTTTAGTTTATAGTATATTTATTATTATATTGTTTTAGGGTAAAATTCTGCACCTTTTATCTTCTAAAACCTTTTCTGAATCAATTAGTATTTTCTGTGGAATCAGGGAATAAAGATGTTGAGTTGTTTTGCAGTTATTGAAATAAAGAAACTCTGAAGTCTTCATGATGGTATTCCAGGATAGTTTGGTTAAAATTCTCAGTTAACATAAATATGTGTTTACCTGTCCTGCTTTTGCATTTTCACAAACAAATGTTTCATAATATTTGGCAAATTCTGGTGCATGATCATTTATGTCTAAAATCCGGATGAAGACAGGTATCTGGCTACTTTGTTTAGGATTATCTGAAACAAGAAAATTATTTATAGTAAAATACAAAGTTTTCCACAACACATATTTTATGAAAAGATCTGAAATTATCATATATTTTTCAAATAGACATTAAAAATACTCATTTATCTTGATAATATTAAAACAATTACCTTTAACTTTCTAATGATATATTTTGTATGTTTAAAAGCCCTATCTATATTTGAAACACTTTGTTTCAGTATAGTACATTAATTTAAGATAATACAAATGCTACTTATATTGATTTGCTTTAAAAATGGACCACAAAGTTATTACTGATGTTTGACTTGTATCCATACATAATAGAGTAAATGATTCATTTAAAGAGCTTTTTCCTGAGGCAGAGCTGTCAAGAACATTTACTTGTTTGAACCAGTAAAGCAGTTAAAAAAGTGGTGGTGTCAACCCTTCTTAAAATGTAGAGGAAAAAATTATATCTATGTAGATGTTAATATCAGTTGGTATTTGCAAACTTTACCTCTGAGGTCAGTCTATACCTGTAGATGACTCATGCATTACATGTATTGAAAATGGAGGCCATATTTGACCAAACAATGAAAGAGAACTGTATGAGCAAAAGGTAACAGTCTTTCTGATAATAGGAGTATGATTTATCTCTCTATATTACCCTACCCCCAGGCTGTTAAGCACATAGGCTCCTAAGGATTCTCCTGTAGGGAGACTGAAGGAGGAGAGTAGGAGAGAAATTTGTCCCCTAAACTTGGTGTTTCTTCCGTGATGCCCATTTTAGTTCACTGGAAGAAGGCGGCAGACGAGACATCCAGTTCTGATAGGGTCCAAGAAAACAGTAAAGAATCCCAGTGAAAAACATAGGGCCAGGGTTTGCTTCAGTCCCAGAGCAGAAATTTTTCCTCTAGTCATTTTCAGATCAAATCATCTCCTCTGATAAGGAAGTTGAGATAAAGCATTTCTTCCCCTGGTTACAGTGGTCATTCTGAAAGTGTGTTATTTGTCCACCATGGAATTTTTTTTTTTTTTTTTTTTTTTTTTTTCCTCCCAAGGCTTTTTCTTGCTCTAATGACTGAGGTAAAGTCTTTGGCACATTGCTCCTGCACCAAATTATTTGTTGGGAATTCTCAGGGAACAAGGTAACTTTTCTAATTTCTACAGTTCACGGTTGAGTCTGAGAATTCCAAATTATCTTTTCACAAATGAGCAAAGATAATTCTAAAGTAGTAAGCTGTACTTTTAAAAGTGCATTAAAGGATACTCTGTTGAAAATATTTGGCAAAGGGCAAACCTAAATCAAAGATACTGTAAAATTCCAGTCTTATCTCAGTTCTAATGTTCTACTTAGATAAATGATCTCCAACTTACTGATTTCAGTTGCTATGACAGTGATGTTGTGCCAGGAAGTTTCTTCACGGTCAAGTGGCTTTGAGATGAATAAGGATCCATTTCCTGAATAGATGTTGAATATTCTATCGAGGTCAGTGTGTCGATCCACAGAATATCTGTTAAGATACAATACAGCTAAGCATCTATATCTACTGCTACAATCTCCAGTTTAGCTTACAGCCTCCTATAAACATTTGCTAAGTCTAACTGTGGTTAATCAACAATATTTTCTTAACAAGTATACCTAAGCTTTCCTGTAGCTGAGGAGTGCATTATGGTACTGATTAACTGTTTTTTAAGCCTAGTGGGCAGGAAGAAGGGCAAACTAATTACTTTGGCAGATTGTTAGGTTGGTATTCAAAATTATATTTGAGCTTAGAATGTGAATGTTGAAATAACAATTGAAAATGAACATTCATAGATATGAATTTTGCAAATTTTGCAAAATATTTCTTGGAGAACTCAGCTATCAAAGGACACACATTTCAGATATAATTATCAGTTTATGAGATGGTTTTAATATGGCACAGGGACAATCAGAATTGGATTTTCTTGTTAAGATGGTATTTCTTTAAAATCATATTTTGTAACACTTTCTTTTGCTCAATTCTTTCTTATCAATGAAAAGTTGTCTATAGGCGTTTTTAAATTAGACTAATAATGGTCAACCACCATCAGGTTAAAATAAGATTTTATACTTAAATAATTTATAAATATTTCATTTTCTTTTTTCTCCTCTCACACCTCTTATCCCAAACTCTATTGCTGTAGGTAATACCAAGCTTGTTTAGAAATACAGAAATCAGGTTTACTTAACAGTTGAGTGTTGAACACACAAATTTCAGTCATATGTTTGTAACTGCAGATAATAATAGCAGATGGTTAACAGTTACAACAATTTCACAGCACTGAACACTTACCTCTAATTGTTATGACTTTCTCAACATTATTTCTTATTTAATATAACATGTACATTAAGTAGTAAGCTATGAAACACGGCAGAGAGTGTTATGTCTAAAGGACTAGTAGGGTATAGGAAGGGTAGAAATACACCATTCTGAGCATCTTACATAAGTTTGCCATTGGAAATGTCATATAAAAGCATAATACTGTGAATCCAGTTTGGTGAAAGTTTGTGAGAGACAAATAAAGCCCTACAAATGAAGCAGAGTCAGTGGAGGTGTGCAAAGGCAATGTGCCCATGAAGCTCAGGAAATGATACAGAGAGTGACTGAGCACAGTCATTGCAAAGAAGCTGACTTTATCTCAACACAAAGGGGACTTGAGAGTTGCATCTGTTTTAGATGTGAGCTATGTCAGCTGAGTGGATCAACTGACTCTATGAAGAACTGAGTGGATCAGCTGGAATTATAAATGTCTCACAATGAGTTAATTAAGAGTGCAAATGTCTCCCCAGGTTAGCCAGACCATTGGGGGTGGTGATGGGTGATGGGTGGTGGTGGTGGGAGGAATATACATCTTGGCCCAACAATGGGAATGAATTAGGAAAACAATTTTGAAAAGAGCATTGGTTTCAAGGTGGCTTCAGTCCACATATTCCTTTCCAGCAACAGGGGAAGCTCAGCGTTCTGACAGTGAGCACATTACCAAGATCAGCAGTCTTGTGTTTTCAGTATGTTTTATGGAAATCTAATAAATCAGAAATCCTGTGTAGCATCAAATGTCTTCAAATAAGTAAATCTGATATTAAATATTACACTCTCCATTATTGGCGTGGAATAGCTAAAAGAACCTTGTAAGAAAATTTTGGACTGACAAAGTACTGGAACATGGTGACTGACCTTTCTTTTAACATGGTGCCTATAAGCTGTGGAAGCATACCCTGCACTGTTAACTGTTTGACATCACAAACTCCCATAGATATTTCTCTGATATTTTTCAGTGGCTACTATAAGCCTAATTAAACAAATATTGCAGTCTCATCACACTTTGTGTAAGATTTAACCTACATTTAAAACATTTTATAATGTTTAATGGCTTACTTTATTGTATTCTTTGTTATATCTGGATCTTGGGCTACAACCTGTCCAATAATGTTTCCTTCCTTCGCATCTTCATCTACTTCTATTAAGTATGAGGGTCTGCTGAATACTGGAGGTTCATCTATGTCTTCCACAGAAATTTTGACTAGAGCTGTATCTTTGAATGGCCCCAGCTGAAGAAAACGAGGATCCAGATGGGTGTTGGTTGCTTCCACTCTTAAGGTGTATAACATCTTGTTTTCAAAATCCAGCTGCTGGGGAGCAAATAATAAAGAAAATTGTGTCACTTTACAAGAAATGTGTCAGCTTTATTATGCTAAATTAAAAGTGTTAGATTTCTTTTTTCACAGATAAAGCTCTAAAATGTAATGCATCTTGGAGAAGATGGAACACATAATGTTTTGTACTATGTATAAGCAAAACTGTGAGTTTTATAGGACAGCAAGACAACTATGATTCCGCTGCCTACGAATTCTTCAGCTTCCTAGAAAACCAGGAGGAATCTATATATAGCAAAAACAGAAAGAGATAAAGAAACAGAGAGGATGGATTACTTCCATGAGTAGGAGTTGCTAATGTCCTTATTTTTCTCATACTTATGGCAGGAACAAAAACAGTTATCCCAGCATTTAAAGGCTCTCTGTTCTATTTCCACTTTCCTCTCTCCTCCCACCCCCCATTACCATCTATCTTTGTGTATTCTGCATCAGAAGCAACCCAGATGCTTTTCCATATTCCAGAGTGAAAATAGAAGCTGCGATGTCTGATTTCCAATCTATGTGACCTTTATATTTTGCAGAATCATATATGAATGTGTATATGTATAGATATATATACACTGATATATACACAAATACACACACGTACACACAGAAATACACATATGTATATAGATCTATATTACATATACATATCACAATTTATTGTTACTGATAGATTCAGTAAGAACAGAACTGAAAACGGTGTTCATAGTTTAACTGTCTGAACCATAAAAGCAATGAATAAATCTGTCAGAGTGTATTTTTCCTCATTTCTTTGCTCTTTAGACCTCATTGACATACTAGGTAACAACTTAAGTTTCACAAAGGTTGGACTTAAACCAAGACAGATTTAAGGTACTGGATGTACCTGACTGTCAGACAGATTAGAGAGTGACAGTTTGGAGGTGTAAGTTCATCAAATTTCAGGTGAGCCTCCAACCCTTGTGAGCATTACTGCAACACTCAGCTGACAAAACCCACAGTGAACTGAACCCCTCCAGGTTCTCACAGCCCTAATGCAAAAGTACTGTGTGTGAGAGTATATATATATTGAACAGACAGCCACCACTGAAATATTGCTTTATGTGAAGTGACATGCCAGTAAATTTCCCTTGAGACTTGAAAAAAAAAAAAACAACAGATATCTGCTGAAGAAAGAGAAGAATGAAACTAATGCAACAACTCTTTGGCAGACTTGACCGCTTGTGAGATCTACCCTCCTTTCCCCTGGAAAAAGAAAAATAACCATAACACCTGGAGAGCTAAGTATATATAACATAGAGGGAGAAAAAAATAAACCTTTTTGACAGTTATAATCCCTTCCTGAGTGTCCTTGTCAGTGACAATATCAAACATGTCTGATCCATCCCCATTGGAGATGCTATACTCAATCTCTGCGTTTTCACCCAGATCAGGGTCATTGGCTTTAATTCTGCCAAGAGGAGTCCCAGGTGGTGCAGACTCAGGAGAGCTGAACTGGTAGGTGCCTGGAAGAATAAAATCAATTTTTTATTATTTGTTCTACTTGTTCTACTTGTTCTACTGAATAACAAACATTTAAATTTCTTTTTTTTTTTTTTTTTTTTTTTTTAAGCAGCTTGAAATTTGACGTACTTGAAGAAAAATGCTATTAGTCATCATACTCAACTTTAAAACAGGGTTTGGAGTAGATTGACAAACTGTCAGATTCAAGTGATTCTTCAAAGCTATTTAGTACTGTATTTTAATGCTTTCAACATTTTTTTTTCCAACTATAAAGAACAGAGAAGCTCAGTAATATGGTAGCAATTTGAACATTGATTATCTAACATTATATATTTTTTTTTTTTCTCTCAGTCCTCTAGAAATGTTCCCAGATATTATATTTACAAGCTGTAGAAGATTTTTTTTTTTTTCCCTCAAGGTATAAGAGTTGTAAAAAACATCATGGATTGTGACAGGAGACTAAAATAAAATAGTATTTTTTATTATTATTATTTTTTTAATATATTAATTTTAGGTGTACTATCTAAAAGTAATTCATTCAGCCATTATTGGTAATACATACTAAAGAGTCATGGAAAAGAGCATTTGGATACATGTTCATGTTAATTGTTATAGTTAATTGAAATGCAGATGCTTTCAGATTTTCTTTAATTTACTCTGCAGATAGTTTTTGTGCACTTTCTATGGTTGACTTCATTTAATGTTTTTATAATCAGGTTTTGCTAGAAAGAATTATGATTACTTAGACATTTTAATTTTGTCTGTGTGTATGAAAAGTGAATTTATATGTATTTTCTGACAATATTTGCAATAAAATCAAATTATAAAGAAAAAATATTAATCAGATGATCTGCTTGACCAGTTAGAAATAGACAATGAAGACCTTTCACCACTGGTAAGACACAGATGTTTCTAGATCATTATTTTCAGTAATTTGTTAGCAAGTATATAAAAAACAACAACAACAAAAAAATGATATTTTCAGCATTTTACATGCAAATTCCAGAACATAATTTTGGGAGGGAGGAATGGGGGAGGGAGGAATAGAGCTATTTTCTCATGTAAATAAATAAAATGTAGCAGCTTTAGAAAAATAGCATAAAAGTTTTGATCTAACAAAATTAGCTGTGGTCAAAACACACAATTCGTATTTGAAGGTTGCAGTAAGAACCTGTATAAGTTGTATTGACCTATAAGACAGTGTAGGCAAGCATATTTCTTGCAGTTAGACTATTTTCTATATTAACATGTGCTTTAAAAAGGTCCTGAAGTTTTATTTTAAGCACAAAGGCTACAGCAAACCTCTGAGTGTTGAATGAGTCTCTATCTCCAAATGTACAAAGTACGAAAGAGTGTAACTTGAAATATCCTATATTTATATAGAAGTGTAACAAAATGGAAGCTAATGCTTGGTGCTAAATTATATCTGTTGTTACAAAATTGAGGCTGTAAGTGAAAGCTCAGGAGTAGACTCTTTGGCTGTGATTCATACAAACTAAAATGCATTTTATTCCCTTAAAACAAGCAGAAAAAGGGATGAAAGTTAACATTCCTGGCAGCTAACCGTAAGTTTCAAGGCTAACTCAAATTCGAGGTTTGGCTGGTGAGCCAGGAATACTGTAAGAACAGTTTTAATCATGTTACTTATGTCTCCTTCCAGAATAAATAACTCCCTTGAGTGTTTTTGCTTTTGAAAACGTTCCTTATTTTTGTGGTGCTGTGTGAGTGCTACACATTTTTGGCATGTGAGATGGCTAGTTTAGTATAGAGTACAACTGAATTCCATATATGTAAGATTTTCATTATGGCGCCATTTAAATTCAGCTTAGGTCCGTGATTTTGAAATGTGCAGGATCTGTGCCCCTTTCAGGAAAGTGAACAAGACAGATCAGTTCCTTCTTACTGCAGTCCAAACAACCTGTATTTCACAGTGCACTCTGCCATTTTTCATTATTCTATCTACTCTAAGTAATCAGTCTTTAGTTCCGCAGTGCCTTGCCATTATCTCCTGTTGCCTGCACTTGCCATTCATCCTCTGCTTTGGGCCACATTTAAAAAAAAAAAATGGTTTTGGAAGGAGCAAATTTCTAGAACTAGATAGTCATTTGAAGGTATGACCCTGTTCATTACTATCTGAGATAATATCAAAACCTTTAGATGTTTCTATATATTTGATTTTCCTGGAAATATTGAAACCACCTTTCTGAGAAGAAAGAAAATGAGCCAGAAGGGTAATCAGCAAAATGAAAATTGCACCAATGAATAGATACTACAGCAAGACATCTATTGCCAACCTGTGTGTTTCAGTGATATTCTATGTAGAAAATATACTGAATATTCTATGAAGCATAAAATTGTGTGAATTTCTCTATAATCATGTACCAGAACCAAAGCTTTGAAATTATCAGTCCCATAGACTTCAAGCTTCAACTAATCTTGGAAGAAGAGTATCATAAGCTTTTTATTAAGCTAAAGAGACTGAGAACTTATTTTGTAGCTCTGCACATCATTTTATTTTTTAATTTTATTTTATTTTATTTAATTCAGCAACAAAGCTTACAATATGCTACACTGCATTCTACTTTAGGTTCAAGAATTCCTATTTGCCAAAATATTGTGGGCTGTATCATGCTCTACAGGACTATCCTCTCCTGAAGTAAGCAGAAAGGTAATTTAAAAATAGTGGTGTGAATTTCCCATTTGAAGATGATTTTCTGCAAGTAAACTCTGAATACAAATTCAAATTCTTTAGGAAGCCCATACTTTCGTTCCCCTCTCTTCTTAAAAAGATGAATATGTTATGATGAATAGAGGTAAAAAAGTTGTATGCAGCTTCAAGAATCCTCTCTAACCCATCTGTCAGTTTTCTAACATTCAAAAAAAAACCTGTTCTAGGTTGACCTGTTTATATTATTTTGAATGTACTTATTGCCATGGCACTGAAGTGCTTTTCAAGTTCCTGCAAGTCAAGGAGAGTGTTTTTTAAATCAGCCTTGCTTGTTCAGTCTTCGGTGAATCTGTAAAGAGAGCCAGTCAGATCTTTATTCAGTGCCAACAAGCAATTCAAATTTTACAACGTGGACATTTTTCCAACAGTCTGAACTGAGGCTGTAAATTTGTTATATCTGCAGCCTGTCAAGCAGTTATCAGACACTAATTATAACAACATGGAGCTGGATTTAAACCAGTGGCCCAGGATGTAAGGATATGTAGTATATTGTGAAGCTTTCTGTATCATGCTGTTTTCTTTTGTTTGCCAAATTTATTCTATAGAGATATTTTAAAAAATCTTAATTGTGTCAAATACAGACTAGATTATCAAAAGCAGTCTTCAACAAGAATTCAATGTAGATCATAAATACCTGAACCAAATGTTTAGACTTCCAGCTGAGCATGACACATGAACAACTCTGCTTGTACAAGGTGGTACATTAGAAAATTTGGTGATATATTTGCCTAAATATGTGGGACTACAAGTGTCTCCAAAAACTGAACCCTAGATTTTGTGATTAACTTTCTCTAATGGCTTTCGAAACCCTGAAGTTAGCCTAAGATATAGTTGCAGTTAATGTTCCTGTGAACAGAGTAAAAGGGGGAAGAAAATTTTTCTTTGCAAGAAATACTTCAACGTTAAAAAAAATGTAGGCAAAGATTCCTATTTGCCTTACCAATATTGCAGCATAAACAGACACAACAGTGGGCAGTATTTGTACAAAAGTAAATAAATAAATAAATAGAGAGAGAGAGAAGAAGAAGAAGAAGAAAAAAAGAAAAAGAGAGAGAGGAAAAAGAAAGATCCCAGATGCAACAGTGAAACAGCTGATTGTAGAGAGTTTCTTTGGAGAGCAACAGGACTCTTAGATCCTCCATACTCTGGGGGAATCGAGGTGGGTTGTCATTGACATCAGTCAGTGTGATGTTCACGGTGGTGGTCCCCGATAGTCCTCCCATCTGGCCTCCCATGTCTTTGGCCTGGATGACCACTTGATACTGTTCCCTGTTTTCTCTGCTCATGTCTGGTAGAGCAGTCTTGATTATGCCTTGGAGAAATGAGAAAAAGGAGACAGAGGGGAAGGAGAAAAAAACATGACATGAGTTAATCTCTGAGTTTTTAAATGGATTTATGTAAGATCCTGTGCAGTAGGTAATCCATAGGAAGCAAAACAAGGTATACTGCAGTAAACTTTTAAATCTCTGATTGATTTAATGTGATTTTAAGAAAAAGAGAAAGAAATGTAACAGAGATATTATTCACTGTTTTTAATGTGCTTAGTAAGGTAATTAGGTCCAATGACAAAAATATTAATGTTTGTTGAATTAATTAGTCTTTTCAACTACAATCCCAGCTGCAATATGAAATCTCCATCCCCAGTGAGGTTTTGATACTACAGCACAAAGATGAACTCTGTCATATCCTGGATTCATTATTTCAGACTGTAATAGATCCATAGATTTTAATGCCCAGTGGGGGGTGATGGTAGTCATTGAGGGCTATAGCAAATAAAGAATTGGACAAGAGAGTAAAACTACTAGTGGAAAGTCTTTTCTCTGTGTCTGATCTCAAGGATTTCATAAAATATATTTTAATTGTCTCAGACTCATTCAGCACACAAAAAGCATAGGGATTCCCAAGAGCACGTGTTTTAGGCATACAAAGCACAAAAGATCTTTCCATCAAAGTAGACGTGCATGTTTTCTTTTAGAAAATAAATGAGGATTTTCTGTATTTAAAAAGGAAGTGGTTTTGCAAGGTTGAAGTGATAAGAACTTTATCTGATGAAGCAAGAGAATTTAAATACAAAGGACACTTTTACGAGCTTGGCTTGATATGAAGGTTGTCCTATGTTTATGATTACGATTATGTTAAAATAAATAAATAAATAATCTGAGAGAAGGAGAGAAACAAACACACACACACACAAAACCCCACTTCTCTAGTTTAGTAGTTATACACACACAAAACCCCACTTCTCTAGTCTAGTAATTATAGTATTTATCTCTGATCTAGGATTACTGGGTTGTGATTACTGTAACTTGGCCTGGTAATGTAACATAAAAAAGAAAATTGGATAAAAATGAAAGATAATCCCAGAATCAAAGATGAGCTCCCAAGTATCCAATGCCTTGCCACTGACTGACCTTGGTTAGTGATCTATACTTGTCCTGTTTCCCTGCTTGTGCCTGGTAAAGTTAAAAAATAGTGGAGAAAAATAAATAATTTTTAATTCTAGGCAAAAGTATTATGTTCTCTTTTAAAACTCTAGCCATATGACTCTTATTATCCTGTAGGTATAATGCCCTTGCTGTATTACAAAAAGAAATATCAATGTATCTCAAAAGTAAATTAACTATCATTGGAGCATGTTTATTGGATTAGGAAGTTCAGGGACTCTGGACATAATTGCACTTAAATTCTGGATTCTTAAACTGAATAGCTTTGATAATATGCTGAAACAATCTAATGCAATGCCTTGTAAGTGTTATGTGCACTAGGATTAGGTATCTGGTTTATTTTATTTTATTTATTTATTTATTTATTTATTTATTTATTTATTTATTTATTTTGGTGGATTTTTTTGTTTGTTGATTTGGATTTTTATTGGGCCATAATTTTGAATTCACAATGTTCACACAGGTTTTTCTTCTATATGTCTGACTCTTCTATGATTTTCTGTATAACAGTAAAAAGGGATTACTTCCAGACTTTAAAGCTTTAATACATTGTGTATTGTTATTATTATTATTATTATTATTATTTTGCTTCATTTCTAATAAATGTTGGGGTCAGAGTATAGGGATCTGTCACAAACATTTACAGATAATTCATTTACCTTTGGGGGTTATTTATTATTATTATTATTATTATTATTATTATTATTATTATTATTATT
>CM021766.1:75512707-75578116 GCA_011076525.1 Nettapus auritus
TTATTATTATTATTATTATTATTATTATTATTATTATTATTATTATTATTATCCTTCTTGTCTGGAATTGTTGAAATATTTTTTAACAGATGAAACTCCCAGAAACTAGTGTAAAATTAACTTTTACTACATCGCTTTTCAGACCCTTTATGATATTCTACACTCTTTCTAAACCCTTACAGTGCACAGCTGTCTTCCAGAAGTCTTTTTCATACCAAGCAAAGCTGTTCTGCAATAATATTCTTTTATCAGAAAATGTATATTTTTACTGATTACAATTTCCATTTGTAAAAAACTTGATCTGCTTCATGCCAAGTTATGAGATGACATAAGCCTGTTGCAATATTTGAATACAAGTGAAAAGTGTCTTTGTCCTCGCATCCTCTCTTTTTCATTGCAGAAAGCAGAACAGACACATTGCTCACCTGTTTCTGGATCCACTGAAAAATATGGCTGTCCCTGGAGGATACTGTAAACAACTTTGGCACTGTTTCCATAGTTGGCATCATCAGCATCTGTGGCTGTCACTTGAATAACAGATGTACCTAAATGGGTACCAAACAAGGAATCAGAGTACTCTAAGACATTTCTTAGAAATCATTCATGGTGGTTTCTGTACTGGATTCAATAAAGAAACAAACAGGATCCACTGAACAAATCCAGTGTTATCTTCCCCAGGCAAACAGTCAAATAAAGTGACATCTTCCTTATGACTAAAACTAAAATTGTTATCACTTGAGCTCCATGCTTCATTTAAACATGAGTAAATGCACAGGAAAGAGCACGTCTTTGAAACATATCACAGCATTCATTTTCTTTCTGTAACCAAACAGTTTTAAAGGTTGTTTTTTGGTAATAACTTGACCTCAGCTGAAACAATGTGAATATGATTTTTAAACTTAGCTTAATAAATTAGACTCATTTTCTGACTAGCAGACAACCTCCAAATATCTGACATCAGGCTGAAATAAATATTTTTTCTCATGCTATTTTAAAATATTTTTTTAAAATAAATTTTGCAATAATACATGCTGTTTTATTTTTTCTCCCTTGATCAAAATTATCCTATTACTTGGCAAATCATTTTAATTAAACCATAACCACATCTTTTCAGCAAACTTTTATTTTGCATGAAAATGTCTTACCCAGATCCTGTGATTACAATCAGGAGAACATAAGCTATATAAGATCAAGAGCACTGTGAGCAAATGCACTGTGTGTAGTTTATGGATTAGAAAAAAAAAGAAAGAAACCTTTTGTAAAGCCCTATATAACAATAGGTAAAAAAATAATAATTAAATAATTATTGTGTTTTAACCTGGAGGGCAGATAAGTGCTACAAAGTTGCTCACTCACTCTTTCCATGTGGGATGGAGAGAGAATCAAAAAGGTAAAATTGTGAGAACTCATGGGTTGAGATTTACTAGGTAAAGCAAAAGCCACACAGTAACAAAGCAAAACAAGGAATTCATTTGCTATTTCCAATCAACATGCAGGTGTTCACAACCATGTCCCGTCCAGGGAAGCAGGGCTCATCATGAATAATGGTTACTTGGGAACACAAATGCCATCATCCCGAAATTCCTCTGCTCCCCACCTCTGCTTCCCCCTTTCTTCTTTAACCCAGCTCGTATTGCTCAGCATGACATCACATGGTGTGGGACATCCCTTTGCCCAGCCTGGGCCAGCTGTCCTATCTGTGTCCCATCCTAGCTCCTGGTGCACTCTCAATCTCCTTGCTGGCAAGGCAGCATGAGAAACCAAAAAGTCCTTGGCTCTGTGCAAAAACTGATCTGCAACAACTAAAACATCAGTGTGTTATCACCATTATTTTCATCAAAAATCCAAAATGCAACATTGTGTGAGACTATACAAAGAAAATTAACTCTGTCCCAGCCAAAATCATAACAATAATATATAAGATATACATAAAAACTGTTCTAAATATTTGTAAGCAATTTTCAAGGTGTCAGGATATATTTTGCTAACACAATCTAGATTTGAAATATGTTTGTGTAATTTCAGGCAGTCCAGCAGCTAGAAGTGTTGATGGCTGACTGCTCACCCAGTTAACTTGCAATCAAGTAGTCTTCTTTACTATAAACTTGGAAGATGTTCTGTCACTTATGACTAATGGAACTGAAGTGCATCATCTCTACCGTGGCCATACACATATAAGAGGGATTGGGGAAAACAGAAATAACGAGCAATCATGTACTGTTAGATCCATGTGTTTTATTGGAGTACATAAGAGTTTATATATAATTTTACCTGTATATCAGTAACTTTTCCCTCTATTTTAGTTTTTCTGAACAACAGGAAAAGAGGGGAGGAGTACTTTTTTCTCTAAAACAAATCAGCAGAATAAAGTTGTGAAAAGGCTTTGTCACAATTCATCAAACTCTGAAGCTGATTTTTTTCATCAGCAATCTAGATTATTTTTGCCTGATTAAACAGAAGCCATCTGAGCACCAAGGTGAGCTGTAAAGATAATCCCGAAGCAGTGAATATTTAGAAACAAACTTATCACTAAAGGTCCAGCAGAACTGTTGATCTGGATTCAAAATGAAGACTATTTGAGGAATGTAAAATTCCGTAAGTTCTATCTGCTTCCCTCCCCTCTTCTACCCCCCTTCACAGACACCCCCCAAAAAAATTTAAAAAAATAAAGTTCATGCCTACTCATGTTTAACAGGGGAAGGAGAGCCACTATCATTGCTGGTTTCCTAAAAATGTACAGCTTACCAGTAGGATCTTATATTGTGCGTCACTGTAGTAACTAGAAGTTAAACTTATTGCTCTTGCCTGATTTAGGCAGCGTTTCAGGACTGACACAGAAATTTTAGTATGGTCATAAAAATTGAGTGAACATTAAATTTATTTTCCCATCTTCCTGTTTGCTGAAAGACAGAATGCTGAATCCTGTTTTGAAAGTGATGTTTTTCAAGGAAGGCATTCCAGGGAAGGGAAGCCTTTGGGAAAGCTCAGGGAAGCCTTTGGGAAATTTCTGTCTTTGCCTCATTGTAATATATATTTGTGTTTCCAGAGGCTCAAAAGCCATATAATATGGTTGCTGAGGAGAACTGATAAGCTGTATCCCTATAGAAAACTTTGAGGTCATTACAAATAGTTCAAGTGGATCTGATATAGAATGAGATCTCATTACAGTTTGCAAAATATTGATGTTTTCCTTTATTTGTCCAATTCTGTAGAGTGGTGAAAAAATAGTGTTATAACAGCTGCTGCTTCCTAGTAAACTAATAGTGCAACTGGTAGAAATGAATAATATAAGCATATCCACAGAAATGTAGTGTCAAAGTGCAGTTTGCTCTCTTCTCTGCCAACAGTATGCTGTGTCATAAAGGAGGATTTTCATGGACTGTAGACAATTCTTGAACAGCTAAATTTCTCTCAGATTTTGGGGTCAGAAATTCAACCAGAAAAGGCAATGAACTGAAGCAACTCACCACTGTCTATGAATTAACTGGCAATATTGTGAAAATATTTGGATATTTTTAAACTGAAATCAGTTATGGCCTATTCTCACCCCCACCTAAATGATACCCACAGAATGTGGATTATTTTTTTATGTCTAGATTAGCTCACAAGAAGTCTTTTTGCACGCATTTGTCAGAGGAAGTCAACATGATTTAAAATACAAACCAGGCTTCTATGTTAGAAATTAGAAGTTTCCTGACACACTTCCACAGCTGAGCATGCTGTGAGTAGGGAAGGAAGGGATGAAGTTTGGAAGTGTTGCCAGCAGGTCAAGGGAGGTGATCCTCCCCCTCTACTCATTCCTGGTGAGGCCACAGCTGGAGTATTGTGTCCAGTTCTGGGCTCCCCAGTACAAGAGGGACATAGAACTACTGGTGTGGGTCCAGAGAAGGGCTACTAAAATGATTAGGGGAATGGAGCCCCTGTCGTATAAGGACAGGCTGAGAGAACTGGGTCTGTTTAGCCTGGAAAAGAGAAGACTGAGGGGAGACCTCATTAATGTATATAAATATCTGAGGATGTGGTGTCAAGAGGATGACGCTGGTCTCCTTTCAGTTGTGCCGAGAGACAGGACAAGAGGCAATGGGCACAAACTGAAGCACAAGAAGTTCTGGCTGAATATGAGGGGGCATTTCTTTACTGTGAGGGTGACAGAGCACTGGAACAGGTTGCCCAGAGAGGTTGTGGAGTCAGCCTCTCTGTAGGTACTCAAAACCCTCCTGGATGCCATCCTGTGCAATGTGCTCTCGGTGATCCTGCTTGGCAGCGGGGTTGGGCTAGATGATCTCCAGAGGTCCCTTCCAACCTCGACCATTCTGTGATTCTGCCAAATTGATCCTAGGTGGTAGGGGAAGGTGTTTCAGCCTTTATTTCATTTCATTTCATTTCATTTCATTTCATTTCATTTCATTTATTTTATTTTTTCTCAGCATCCTACTATATTTCAATTGTTAATAAATTATTTTTTAATTGTTAATTGTTAATAAATTAAAGTACTCTTCCCCAAGTAGAGTCTGTTTTGCCTATGATTGTTAAATGATTTCTTCATTTTGACCCACAAATTTTTCATTTTACTTTTTCCCCTATCCTGTTGAAGAGGAGTAAAAGAGTAGCTGGGTAGGGTTTTGGCAGACAGCCAATGTCAGAACCACCACACTAGCAAACTAGTGTGAAAGATGCTACAGAAAATACGAGAATGACCAGAACAGCAGTCTAAGGAGTAATACAAACACTTGTCTACAAAACAAAGTGAAATTCATTCCAATCCTACCCAGCATGCCTATTGTTTCTTAGGGTGGGAGATAACTCTGAGAATTCTCAAAAGGCATATCTTTTTTATTTATTTTTCCTTTTTGTTTTGTTTTATTTAGATGAATTCTCAGTATTATTTTTTCCATACAGCTTCTATATAATTTTGCTGTCCTTGTATCTTAAAGATTCTCCATATATCTGTATGCAATGAACAAGAAATAACAGTGTATTGAAAGTGTTGAATTTTCCAAGCTTTATGAGCAATCTATCATCAGTATAGGTTTGTTGCTGTTGTTGTTGATTTTCTTTTATTCTTTCCTTAGATGGATGTTTGAGTCTAGAAGCTTAAACACTTTGTGAAGGATGGAATCCTAATGTAAGGGTGGAGAAAGGCAGAAAGATAATTTTGAGGGTAACAAGAGAAAAGACAAATCTAGATTAAATCTGTGTGAGTAGTGTCTTTTTGTGAGTGTGTTCTTTTGTGCATGTACATGGTTTTTTTGTGTGTGTATAAGAAATGTGGAATCCAAAAAGGAAATCTGAATTAGAGAGAGCATCAGTCCATATCTAGGACTGTGTGATTCAGTGTCAGAATAGAGTTCCACTAACATAGATTTCCAGAACTCATGAGGAGTGGGATATAATGTTGAAAAAGCAGTTGAAATTAGAAAGATTTTCTGAATTGCATTTAAAATGCTTTGGGTCTATGTGTTCTTCAGCAATTGAAAGAGTCCTTGATATAAGCAGGTCTCCTGACATGACACCAGAGTGCTTTGCATAGCAGATGTAAATATACCGCAGAGGATTGCTATAGTGTAAAAGAAGTCTTCTAGTAAATGAGATAGGTACACATTTTGCTAATTTTCATGTAAAGTCTTATTTTTCAGCATGTATATCATGCATGTCCCAGCTTTCAATTTTGAGGAAAAAAATGCAATGTTTGTTTTAGACTTTGGTTTTCTAATATGAAGTTTTCAAAAAGCCATTTAAAATGAAAAAAATAAAAAATAAAAAAAAAGGAAAATGTTGAAACAGATTTTTTTTTGACATTATCAGATGGTTTCTTTTCTTTTTCTCATGTTAACTTCTATCAAAATGAAAATTATTAAAAAGTTCTGATATTTTACAATGAATAGGTATTTCCTTTTTTTATTATTATTATTATTTTTTCCCTAGCTCTGTTTAAAAGAAAGCTCTACTCAAAGCAGAAAGGCTGCTTCATTTTCAGAAATAGAAGACCAGCTGGAGTAAGTGGAGAGGAAGGAAGGACTTTGTCTCCCTAAAGGAGAAGCTCTTGTGCTTGCTTCCTGTTTTCAAGCACAATGACAAATTGCTGTTCATCAAGTTTATTCATGGAGAGAAGACTTCAGAAGAGGATTATTTTCACAAGAAAATATTTGGGAGATCTCTGGGAAACCTCTGGAGGCAAAACTAGAAATTTTGTTCTGTTAAAATCTTCAAGAAAATAAGCAGATGGACAGCTTACTGAGACAGCGTGGATCCAGGGATTCTTTTCATCTGGACATACTGCTGAAGAAATGAGTGAAATTTTAAGTGAGCTACAGAAATAATGAAACATATTAAAACCCTTTTATTTTGAGAGCAGGTTATTCCCTCTGAATAGATTGAGTTCATGCTTTTGCAAGGAACTGGAGAAATTATGAAATGCAAGTAGTCATCTAGGCCTACAAATTCTAGGAACCCATAAAATTCACCAACAGGATCTGTTAGATCTCCAGCTGGACTACATCACATCAGACTACTTTCTATATAAAGGGAAGGGCTAAATATTGAGACCTAACCCTTATGTTTGGCTGGAAGACAGTTCATATCTAGAAAGCTGAAGAAATAAGGAACAGCAAGGTTAACTTTGCTTTTTTGTCCATGACCCTAATTTAGGAGAGATTTTCCTAGACTGTTTTTTCTTTGGTGAAGAGAAGGCCAAAGGATTGGTAGCATAAAAGGTTTGTAAGACCAAGAAAAAAAAAAAAAAAAAAAAAAGAAAATAATAATAATTAAAAAAAAAAAAGAGTATAAACAGAAGAGGAGCAAGTGTCAACAAATAAATAGATAAAAATAGATAAATAATCTCAATTTAGAAGACAAATAAATGGGCATGACTGAGGAAAACAAACAACAACAACAAAAAACAACTTAGAACAACGAAGGTACCTGTGGAACAGGTCTTAAAGGAACATATTACATATTACATGGGAAAAAATAAGAAATAAATTAAAAAGTAGTTCAGTTGTATATATTGAGCAGAAATAAAGAACAGGAATGAATAATATAGAAGGTAGAAGGGTGGCATGAAAGAGGAGATAAAGTATTACATAGATTTCATTTTACCCAGTTGATGATTTTTAATAGTCCAACAGTATATATAAGGTGAAATTTCATTACACTTGAAAATATGTGGTCTCATATTTTTCTGTACAGTCTCTCATAATTGTTGATCTAGAAGTCAGCTGACATGCTAGCTCCTGTAGGTGGGTACTGTATGTTTGTTTTAGCTGCCTCTTGGTCTCCCATCCAGAAATTATAAAATTTACCCCACTGTGGTGAATACAAATGGGCACTGTAATCCCTGCTAGTGAGACTAAAAGTAATTTATGTGAGATGCAAAAAAAGAGCAGGCTACGTTGAGGGGTATAGCTTTATTTCTCAGAGCTCTTCCTTTTACTCCATTACAGTAAAAACTAATGGGCCTTACCATGAATTCCAGAAATATGAGATTCTATTTTTATGAAGCTTTACTCTGGAAACAGTCTCTTGTATTATATAAACATATCAGGGAAATAATTCTCATCATCTCTCATGTGTATTCTGTTCTGATGTTTCAGGGTTTTGTTCTATCTTTCATTTTTTATGATATAACGAATTCACGTTTTAGATCGTGGACTTGCATTAAAGAAGTACATGTTAATGATTGCATCACCGCATAGGAAGAAGTAATGTGGCTAAACTACTCTGTCTAATCTATTTGAAATGCTGTGTGGGGTAGATGTTTTTGACAGTGAATACAATACTTACACCATTGTAAAATAATATCTGATATTGAACTGGAAAAGAATGTCTAAGTCTGAACAAAACCTCTAGCCCTTGCCCTCCTGCTGTTCAATACCTTGATACAGTAAGTTTTGTTTCCCTTTGGTAGTAATCGTGACTGTGAAGTGCATCAGATGCCCTACATGAGAATTTGAAAAGCATTATGGACACAATAAGAAATGGAAAATAGTAAAAGGAATGAGAAGTAATTTGTAGAATTGGTGGGTGAATGAGACTGTGTCTGTTTTCTCTTTGAGGGATCTTCTTTTTTCCCTGTTACCACAAGAAAGTCACTTCTGAAACAAGAATACTTGTGCCATCAAATGGCAGACTCTTTCAAGTGTTAATGTTGACTATCTTTTACATTGCATTTCTTAGACTAATGAGGCATAGTATAAAGTGATCTGTCATACATAATAAATGAACTGCAGTTTAGAAGTCTCTTCCATTTTGTTCAACATGCTGTACATACTTACAATTAGAAAACACATTTCTTTTAGGCAGAACAAGTATTTGCAGTCTATATTTAAATAACAAAAACAATACCAAAAAAAATAACCAAAGCAACAGCAACAACAACAAAATATAAACTCAATGCGATTGTTAACTTTTCTATTCAAAATAATGATGAAACTCACCAGTTACATACTTCCGGGTTCGAAGCTGCTATGCATATGGTAAGGTTTACAACTAGAATTATTTTTTAATGAAAGAAATATATTTAAAGTGCAACAAGTAATGCTATAATATTTCTTAGTTACTTTCTGTCTGCTCAGAATTCTCTTACAGAGTGTGTGGAAATAGGCTAGCTTTACTGACTAACAGCTGCCAGTCATGGTAATTCAGGCATAGGAACTCTACCACTTAAAAATTTCTTGAAGGTCTTGTTCCTCTTTAGGGTTAAGAACTGGAGATCTTGGCCCTTTTCTCCCACCTTAATGTTATTTATTTTTTCAGCTGTTCTTATGATAAACTCAGGAAAAGTTTGCTCCCCATTGATCCTGCTAGGAGAAGTAATAGCTCCTAAAGGCTAATATGTGTTATTTATTGATTAAAAATCTCGATTCATACACAGAATCTCCAAACAATTTTTCAAGTATATTCATAATTTTTAATTTATAAAATGATGAGGTAATCAGAAGGATTTTGATTCAGAAGTAATCAGAAGAAAGTCAAAAAATGAATTTAAAAGAAAAGAAAAATCAGTAATTGGTAATTGGTATTTTTTGGACTAAACTTTGAGTTTCTATTATACATTCCTGTACAGTTCTGTATTTTACCCTGTAATATAGACAGGTTTGTGATGTTTTGGGAAGGAACAATTAAGCTTCCTGTACCTATGTTTATTTGCTCCTTTATATTGAGCTTGGCTTTTTTATCTCTTTATTAGACTTCGCAGAGTGTCTTCACTATGGATTTCTAAGCAGGGCACTAGAACCGTCCTCTCATGTGCAACCTCAAAATTCTTCTGTAAAAGAAGTAAATAGCAATCTTAACAGAGTCTCTAGCTTTTGCCAGCTGTACAGACAAGTGTGATCAGAAACTGAGTGTTAATCTCTCTTATGACCATGAGAATGTAGTGCATTATTATTCAGACAGAAGGCTGGCCTCAGATTTATTTGATTTGGGGTGTTTCCATCATCTGTGGGAACTCCTTGTTAGGTGGTGATAAAGTCTGCCTCTTTAGTCATTAAGAAAGCTGTAGAAAATAATTTCCTGTGAAAATGTAGTAAATGAAGAAGTTATTAAGAAACACAAATTTACATCAGTTTAATATGTACTTCATTAAACCATTTTGCTTCTATGGTTTTTAGATACTGTGAATATTGCCTGTTGAAATAATAAAAAAGAATAATTTGAAAAAGAAATAGAGGATAAAGCAGAGACAACAGATTCCAGTGTTATTCTAGTCATGATATATATATACATATGTGTATATATATACACCTATATGTACATATAAATATATATGTACATATGTATATATATGTATATATATATTTGAAACTACATGTCAGAGTACTATTTTTAGACAAAAATGAAAGGAAAACAATTCTAGAACCTACATGTTTATATGTAAGTAAATATGTGTATGCATGTACATATTTGTGTATGTGTGTATGAAGAAAAAAACTTGAATTTTAAGTAAGGTTTTAACTTTAAGATATTTTAACTCTCAAGACAGTTATGTTATTCTTTCTATATATTTTGTTTATCTTCAAAAGAGCTCAGATGTCTGCCAAGTGACTGACATGCACAAGTGTTCTGCTGAAGACTGCTGAGCTGTCAACTGATCACAAGTGCATTTGTTCATTGATTTCAAGGATATGATCACAGTGAGTGATTTAAAACCTCATTGATTTGAAAGAACCAGATTGAAAAAGATTAAAGACACTGATTCTGAACTACCCATTTTAGGAAGACTCATATCCTGAGCTGGGCCTGAGCCTGAGCTCATTTCCAAACTTTTAGACTCCAAAGTGCCTAGGTCTCAGTGAAAATTAGTTGGATATATGCTCTTAAATAGATGATTTATCTTCCTCAGCTACACATGTGTTCCAGACACATGATATCTTTTAAAATTGTATTCATGAACTCAGTTTTTATGTATACATGAACTCAGTAATACATGAATTAGTTTTTTGGACCATGACATATAAGACTTTTTTACCGGACCTCTCTCTTACTGTCTTACTGCACTAAAGAGGTGGTTAATATTTAGAGGTCTTTTTTTTTAATTGTCATTTATTTTGACTTTACAATGAAATAAGCCTTTTTATTTATCTATTTATTTATCTATCTATTTATTTATTTATTTATTTTACACCTCCAATATACTGTGTTTATAGCCTTATTTATCATTTATTAATCATTTTTTATTTATCATTTGCCTTGAGGTAGAATGAAGTAACTGTTACTGCTACTGAGTTTTCTTGCTGACAGGAATCTGATAGGAAACATTCTGTTGAATGCAGGATATTTACACACATCTGTACATGCTTCTGTGGGCAGCATGTTAGATCCATTGTGTTTAAAAAATAATAATAACAAATAACATATTCATTGTGAGCAATATCTGTTTTAAATATGAAAACACAACGTTCATAACAAGTAAAATTGATGCTTTCAGAGAGCTTACTAATGTTCAATCTCAATTTCACAGTGTCAGGTATATATGAGATTGTGGGGAAAAAAAAATCAAAAAAAAAATATCTGGAAAGTCTTTTGAGGCATCTGGTAAGACAGCAGATAATTAAGTTTGAGCCGCACAACTGCTGTCATTGTGAAAACTTGTAGATGTTTTTGTATATATTAAGAAAAATATAGTAATGCAATGAGAAATACTACAAGCTATCTTGTTCCATGTACTTAACAATTGACGAGCATCAGTGGGAACAATACAGAGCAATTTTCAGATAAGATTGTCCAGGATAAGCTTTTTCTTACCTTCAATGTCTTAACTCTGTGAAGATCGACAGGAAATTTCCAAAATAACGATGTGATTGACAAGAAGGGAAAATGATGACTTATAGAATTCATGCTGAATTGATAACTGAATGAAGAAAAACACTCACATAGTATCTGCCTTTTTTATGATTTATCTTTTGTCACTAGATCCTTCATCAACTTTCATTTTTATTTTCACAATTTAATGGAAAAAAATCATATTTTATTTCTGCGATTAATATAAGCACATACATTATATATACATGGGCATGTTTTAAGTGAGAAATTACTGATTTAACAATATTTTAACTACCATGGGTAGACATTCTCAGTCCTTATATCTCTGTAGGAAACTGTAGGAAATCATTTTTTGGTCTCTTTTAAGGAGAACAGTGGCCTTCTTGAGGAGTTGCTCTTCTTGAGCAGTTGCTCTTCTAAAATTGAGGGTCAGTGGTGGAGAGGGATATAGTATGAAATGAGGTACACAAGATAAATATAGGGAATCTGGACCTTTGTTTTGTGATGATCTGATCTGTTTGATAAGACTGTTACATCTTTGGAAGACTGAAAATCATGTTAAAACATCTTTATGTATATTGAGCTTTGTGCAATGCTTTGTTACTTGGATTAATATTATAATACAAGCTATTGTTGTAATTTATCTTACAACCAAATACAATCCCTTGCATCTTATTTATACATTCTGGAAACACTTAATAGTTATAGAGAAATCTGGTGGGGAAAAAAAGCCACCTGTTATTGTGTTTTACTTTAAAAATAAACATTTTACACTCAGCTGCATAACATTAGCAACTAAAAATGTATGTTCAAGCATCCAGAAAGCTGCCTTTGCTTTTAAAAAGGACTGAAAGCTTCTGTGTTCAGGAGATTAGACTAAGAGCATCCTAGATGTTTTCCCTTACGCTTTAACAGGACAGAAAATAATTAGCTACTTCTAAATACATTTTGTAAATTTGTTTTATTGCTACATATAACTAATTCTCAGGCAGATTTAACTTAGATCTAGTCATCTTCAACTAATGACAGATTTGTGTCCAGCCTACTATAGATATAACATCTGAGAAATCCCACTCTCAAAAATTTAAATGAAGATTTATTTTTATTTTTATTTTTATTTTTTTGTCAGACACATAAGGTTTCATAAGTAGCTTAATTAGGAAATGGTATTAGGAAATAAGAAAGAACCCTGTGCATTAGTGTGATATAAATAGAGACTTTAATGTTTTCGCTTTAAACAGGAAGAAACCTACAGTTAGACAACAGATTAATTCCTCCATACTATTAAGTTGCTTATTTTAATGTTTGGATGTTTTCATTTCAATAGAGCATATAGCACACCTATATCTCTATTTGACATATTCCTTCTGATAGAGGCACAGGTGTTCCTGATATTAATAATGTCAATTAGTCCCAGCAATTCCTGTACTTAGCACCAGCATTTCAGTTGCTGCAGGTTCATATGGTCATATAAATGTGCGAAAGGGATCACTGCACCTGTTACACTGAAGCCTGTCTTGAAAGAAGCAAAATTACCTATACTTGCAATAGTCTGTATGGGAGTAGATTAGGTGATTGAAAGTTGACTTTATGCATAGGAATTCAGTATTTACTGTCACTCTGTAAAAAGGTTGTGCATGGTTTTATCATGTTTCTATCAAAGGATGTATAAATGGTGCATAATTGCATAATCAAAAGGTAGGTATACTGTCTGAAGAAACATTGCTGTTCCTTAATATTTTCAGAATATCATTGAGATCTCTACTTTTTAGATGTGAAGCTATGAAAGATGAAAGGGCCTTGGCTTACCATCCTATCTGAAGGACAGCATCTCTAGCAATGCAGAACATATCCCATTGTACTGCGTTGCAGCGTGAGCAAAATTGCTTATGTAAAGAATTCAGACCCATTATGCTTTTCTTGAGAGATTGTATTATAGCTGAAAAACTACTGAAATAAAAGGAAGTAAAATGGACACATCAAATAACTTTTAGTTTAAATATGATATGAGTTCTTTTACTGCTAATTTCAAGCTCTAATCTAGAGAGGTCCAGACCCTTTTTAAAAAATAAATTTTAGGAACACAGATAATGGGAAATAATACAATGGTTTCAATAAAGTAGCCAGCTGAACAGTATTGCACTGAATCCTTTGGACAGAAGTAAAGGGGAGCCACATTTAACCTATCCCAGGCATAAAAATTCCTTGGCAAGAAGGCTGTCACTCCAAGGGTGCTGCAATGTAGTGTAATGGGTCTGGCTGGGATGGAGTTAACTTTCCCTGCAGCAGCACATACAGTGCTGTGCTCTGCACTTGTAGCTAGAACAGCATTGGTATCACACCAGAGTTGTGTCTACTGCTGAGCAATACTGGCACTGCATCAAGACTTCATCTAACACCCCCATAGCCAGCAGGCTGAAGGTGGGCAAGAGGTGAGGAAGGAACATCGTGAGGGCAGCTGACCTAAACAAACCAAAGGGGTATTCCATACCATATGATGTCACACACAGCCATAAAAGGTGGAAAAGGAAGAAGACGGGGGGGGGGGTGGGCTTTCATGAAAATGTCCGTCCTTCTGAAAAACAGCTACCTGTGTTGAGGCCCTGCTTCAAAGATGTGGTCAAGCATCACTCGTTGGTCAGAAGAATAGGAAGCAGAGAGTAATTTCTTTCCTCTGTACTTCCACATGTCCTTTGCTTGTTTTTGTTGTTGTTGTTGTTGTTGTTGTTGTTTTTTGTTTGTTTGGTTTTTTTGTTCCCTTTTCCCCTTTTCATTTTCCCTTTAATTAAATTATTTAATTAATGATAATTTTCCCTTAATAATTATTTTTCCTTTAATTAAATTATCCTTATCTCAACCCATGAACTGTTTCTTTCCTTTTCTTCTTCTCCTCTTCTTCTGAGGAGATGGAGTGATAGAGCAGTTGTGGTGTAGTTCAGCTGCCTAGCAAGGTAAAACCACAGCAAGTAGATGAACACATAATCTTCCTCTGATTGGTGGGAAACTGAAATATACAGAAATTATAGATTTTGGTCACTTCAAAACTATATCTTCTAGGTTTAGGCCAGACAGTTTACAAAGCCTAAAGCCCTATACAGTGCTTTAAAATCCATCTGTCCAGCTAATTGCTGTATCCAAACTGCTGTCATATTGTCTCTTCCTATGAGAAACAAAGTAAACCAGAATGTCATGATAAGCTAGCAAATGCATGTTTATGGGAGATCAGAGGAGGTCACAAAATTGGCAATGAATTGGCAGTGGCTCAGTACCCACAGGACAAAACTATGAAAAGTATTTACACCTTACTGTGTTTACAGCAACCACTAGGTACCTTTCTTTGCTGACAACAGTTCTACAAAAGCCCCACTTCTTCTAGCACCAAGAGTAAGTTATTACTTACACAGAGTTAATAGATGGCTCTGGTTTTCCAGTTGAATTCACTCAGACTTGTGGTATCATAAAGAATTAAATTCAAAAAAAAAAAGGATTTTGTAATTGAAGAAAAATGAATAGATGAATAAATTTTATCTACAGCTAGCTATGAAACAGTCTCTCCTGCCTTTTCCAGCTGCACTTTTCTTGCATGCTCCTGTCACTTTCTGAGCACCAGTTCTGGTACTTATCTGACCTCATGTGATCTTCTGATCCAGGGAACAAAACAAGCAAAACTAGTACTGAAATTGAATTGAATAATCTTTTTTTTTTTTTTTTTTTTTTTTTTTTTTTTTTTTTTTTGATGGAGGGTAAGGCATAAGACAAAACAACTAGGAGCAGAGATACAGTAAAGGAAAAGAGCTGCTCCTTTTGGTTGTAGCTGGAGATCTCTTTATCTGTAATATGAAAATGTACATCTTAAGACTGGAAAATATTTGAGTTCTTCAGGGGCAGTAATTTGAGTTTTATTTACGCTGATTTTTGTTCCTCATTTTTCTGAATGTGCAGTGCTTCTCGGTTCCTTCAAGTGCAACATTAATATATTCTATATAGACTTTAAAAGAACTATGACTTTTATGACAACTTACGTGGAATTTCCTGAATTGTATAGACATAACATGTTTATATTTCAATTACCTCTTTACCTTCATATATTTTTGCATATGTACATAATATATTGTCCTTTTCATCCTGATAGTTTATTGTAAGAAACTCTTACTTCATATTTTCATATTTATTTTGTTGAAAGGGATTTTTTTCTTATAAATACATGTATAAGAAATAATAAAGAAGATGCATTTTAAAGGAATAAAAATATTGCCTTTAAAGAAAAGAACCCTAAATAGTTTCTGATGATTACAGAGGTTTCAAAATTCTTTAGTTTTTGTGTTAAATGCAAACAGATATATAGAAGGTATTCTAGCTACAAGATTTCTACCATTGTGCTTAGTTTGTCTAAAGGAATTTTAATGCTGTAATTTAACTACAGAAAGTAAAATGTGGACTTGTGGATAAAATATTTATTTGAAATATATCTTGCTTCTGAAGCTAACACAATAAATTCATTTTTAAACACGGTGTATGTTAAAAATTACCATTCTGAAATCTTGCAGATTAGCAAAATAGTATTAGTAGGCTTGTGACAAAGTCAAGACAGTCATTCATAAACTTGTTTATACATATTTGAAACCAGGAAAAATATGCAGACGAGAAAATATAATTATATCCTGCTGAAAAATGAAAGAGGAGAACTTCCTCCATTTAGTCATCTATGGACATCTGTAGATTAATATGTACTGACATAAGCAAATTCTAAAATAGAAAATGTGATGGCTACTGTATTTCATTCAATTGTTCTTTTTGTTGTTGTTGTTTTTTGATAGACCTTAAAGTCTGCTTGATCTTGTAAGAGCTTCCAATATGAAATAACAAACTTTTATTTAGAAATGCATGTTTATGATTATGTGATACTGAAAAAATGATGTAACTAAAGTAAACATAAGATTGTAGTCCTTTTGAAATCCAGTTCTGGTATGTAGTATTCTCAAGAGATACTGTAGAAATAGTGAAAAATACTGGTACTTCTAACACATCACTGTATAGTTGATGTAGTATACATAGCACTGTAATAAAAATTGCAGTAGGAATGCATATTACCTTGTGTGTTTAATTTCAAATTTATCTCTCTTTCTTTCTCTTTGCATGTATATATTATACATATATCTTTTATTTAGTGTTGCTGTTAAATACACGTTATGTATAACATATATGTACATGGTAATCATGTAGGCCTGAGTCTAAAAAGGCCATATATATCATATATAATGTCCCTCTGTCAAACTTAGCTATCCAGCAATATACCAAAAGTTATTTCATGGGAAAACTATCAAATTTAATTTTAATAAATTTAAATCATGGAATCATAGAATGCCTTGGTTTGGAATGGACCTGTAGAGAGAGAGCATCTCATTCCATGGGCAGGGAGACCTCCCAGTAGACCAAGTTGACCAAAGGTGCATCGAATCTGGCCTTGAATACTTCCAGGAATGGGGCATTCATAGCTTCTCCCTGAAACCTGTTCCAGTGCCTCACCACTCTCATAGTGAAGAATTTCTTCCTAATATCTAATCTAAATCTACCCTCTTTTAGTTCAAAACCATTATTCCTTGCCCTATCAATACACTCCCTGATAAAGAGACATTCTCTACCTATACATTAAACAAATCTTATCATGTAGAAATTCCGAATGACAAGGTGCCTTTTTTTAGATTCATAATACTCAGAAAACAGCAGTGAAGTTCAAGTATGAGGAAGTGAATATTAAACTAAATTAGGTATTATCCCTTGTCGTAATAGGATCAATTCAGAGATTAAAAATGTGTTATGAAATACTTATCAGGCACGTTAAGGATGTTTAATGAGAAAAAAAAATTGTAAGCCTTACCTGTTAAAATTAGCAAGGCATATACAGGAGGGTGTAATAATATTGACCCAGGAGCCAAAAGAGACTGAACTCCACAGGACATCACATTGCTATCTTACCTCTTTAAAATTTCTTAAAAACTTCTTTATCCCCCAAGGAGAGTGTTTTTCATAGTGAGGTGCAGGGGTTTTGTTTTATTTATTTGTTTGTTTGTTTCTCTTTTGTTAGTGTTTGGATTTTTTTTTTTTTTTTTTAAGTAATTTCACTTCACTTTGACAAATACTTGGATCAAAGCTTGTATTGTTGTAACATATATTTAACCCTATATATTGCTTCTGAAGAAAGCCTCAAAGTTAAAATCAATATATTTTAAGCATGATTAGAGTACTTTTCCTTTTGCATAATAAGGGAACTAAAAGATTATTCTCATGACACAGAACATGTATTTAGCTTTTCAGAAATTTCCTTCTATAATATTTATAAAATACAGGTAGATCAGAATAGGTCATGATTCAAATCCACCCACCCTTCCTTGTGACCAAGATTTCATCTCACAGTTTTGGTATTCCATTAATTTAAAATGCTGAATATATTATGATACCTTAATTTCCTTATTTTGTTTTTATTACCTTTTATTGTTCTAAAATATTTATTCTCATTT
This sequence comes from Nettapus auritus, assembly GCA_011076525.1. Taxonomy (NCBI): domain Eukaryota; kingdom Metazoa; phylum Chordata; class Aves; order Anseriformes; family Anatidae; genus Nettapus; species Nettapus auritus. Next base: position 75,530,488 of record CM021766.1, read on the forward strand.
TTGGGACTATTTTTTCATTAAACCTGTTTGCCTCATCTGACACAAATCTCAGCATTCTGTAATTCTTCCAGTCAACTCTAGCACTCTTTAGAAATATAGTTACAGCAGTTATTATTTAGCAGTTCTTCAGCATAGTAGCAGATTTCAATGAGAAATTCCATGTTATTGAGTTTTAGAATCTACTAAACTTTCTCATTTAATTTTTTTAAGTTAATATCACTGTGAACATTTGGTGTGATCATTTCCATAAAAGCCATTGCAGTCAGCTCACTTCACTATTTTTGATTGCTTCTAGAATTAAGTTTGCTACACAGCATTTTAGGTATACCCATTATGCTTCTGGGGATATGATTGGATCGCATTTAGGTATAGCCAGGCTAATGTACATACAGCTTGATGGCTGCAGTATAGATGCTGCAGCATCTATAATTAACACAAACTAATGCGTAAATATGAATTAATGTTCCCTACTGGGCTTGGATAAACCATGAAGAAAATCCATGTTACACTTTCACTCTTCTATCAACTGAGATAAATATGAGTGAGTTTTGCTTATTGGTACTGAAAATCACACATTTTGTCAGAGGTGTTCACTTATCTTTTTCCCTTGTGCGCTCTAGATCTAGTTATTCGAAGAAACAGTCGTCAACACAGCAAGAAATATGTAGTATGACATAGTATTTAAATAAGAGATACACAAGAAGCTGGAAACACTGTTAGCGATGATTTAATTTTAATTTCTCAATCATAATGACATTTTCCTTAGATTTCATAAATATCCTCAGTCTTATTTGTCAACTTCAGTAAAAAAGATAATAGATATAATATATATATATTTAGATGTAAGACATTAAATTGGAATTGGAAGAAAGAAGTCAACAATAAGAAGAAACTAATTTTTCCAGAAATTTTTGACTTGATCATTGTGAATGTATTTTTTAAATGCATTTAAAATCATTTTAGTGTACTTGTATGGTTCCTTCCAGTCAAAAACGTTATTTGGTTAAGCATGCAAGGATCTGTGTATACATAGTTATGACAAATAACTTTCATCATCATAAGTATTTGTAGCATGTAATGTTACACTGACTTTTTTCATTCTATATAGACTTAGTAAAGATTGCCTGTGCTATGGGTTCTTCCTTTTATTTTGCAATTCTTATTCCCTTCCATTTGTTATAGACGGACTTATAGGATTAAGATGCAGTTTATTCTTTTTCTAAACTCTTCTGTTCTTCTGTAATGTATTTTTGTCAGCCCAGTCTTTTTCCCAGTCTCTCTCCCTCTCTTTTTTTTTTTTTTATTTTATTTTTTTTTTTTTCCCTTCCATTTTCACCATATTTTCTGTCCTTTTCCTTTCAGTCATACTTGCCTTCACAACAGCAGTAACCCTAACAAACATTGATCTCTCAATAATTTCTCTGGATAGCTTTTTCTTCCCTCACCACTTATTTTTCACAACCCTCCAACATCAAGAACCATTTTAAGTTCTACAGTCCAGAATATACTTCCTTACCAAACTCAGCTGACATCCATCTAATCTACCAACAGCTGTATATGCCAAAAAACACTGAAATGATTAAGTGCTGAAATCTAAAGAACCTTCCTGCATGACTGACAATTGAAAATTTTGTAAATTTGTGGTGTTCTGCAATACTACAGGAAAAAAAAAATAAATAAATAAATAAAATGGGTTGTATATCTAGACAAAAAAAAAAAAAAAAAAAAAAAAAAAAAAAAAAAGAGTAGTTCCTAATTAATATATATCAAATGAATTATAATAGCTTAAATATAATTTCCGTTTCCGTAATGTGTTGGAGAATTTCTTAAGGAATATCCTAGTCTGTGGAAACTTTGACCCAAGAGCCATTTCTGCAGCCACTGCTACACTGTGTCGGTTTTGAGTCTAATTTTTGCCTCTTTCTCTTTTTCCTTCTTTTCCTTGAATTTTGTTCTATATATCACTTAGCTCTAATTTGCTGACCTACACTAATCTACCTTTCTTTTATGTAGGTACTTCACATAAAATACAGAATACAGATAGTGTAGTTCTTGAAATACTTATTTGTAGATATTTCTTCTCACTTGTTTTTCTGTATTTTATTTTTTACTTCATGGGAAGGTTTACTTGAGCACCATTTGTATACAATTTGTAAATTGTATTATATTTAGGGGATGAATCTCACCTTTTTACTCCCAAGTCATTTTTCTACAGTCATGGCATCTGCTTCCTCATCTGGAGGAATAAGGCAAAGGGATTCCAAGGAGGAGTACCTTATTGTATTTTTCATCTACTTATATGTACATCCAGACTGTTTAATTAGCATACTTATGACTGACTAGAGAAATACAGAATTTCTGGTCCTTAAATGGACTGATCAGAACTTGGCTTCTTCTTTGCTACATTGAGAAATTAAAAAACTACTTTCACTCATACATATTCAAAGGGTAAAAAAATTGCATTCCAGTGTAATTTTTATAGGCACTAATGCAAAGCATAGCAAAAAATAACTTAGGTCTGATTTTTTGCCTCCACATTGAAAGCTAAGGGTCTTATTTTTATTTTTATTTATTTATTTTTTTATTTATTACTGTATAAATCCTTTATCTTTGATGTTACCTTCCCAGCAAAACTCCTCCTTACTGGGGTCTTTTGTGGATGCTTTCTCAGCTTAAAATACATGATGTTATTTGCACTCATTTTCATCATCATTTATAGACATTTCATAGACTTAAAATTTCACAGACAGTGCCAAGGCCCTAGGTCTTATTCTATTCTCTTTTATTCATGCTTCTCCATTGATACTAAGGAGACTGGATTAAGTAATAAGATTAAATATGAACATCATGCTTTTACCTTATCTATTCCAACATAGTCCCTTTCTTTGACAATATTTTTCCTTCATAGATCATCAGGAGAGTAAATTCTGAATTGGAAAAGATTTCTCTATTTTCATGTATCTTTAAATGAACCATTCTTTGACTTTTCACATCATACATAGTATTGTAGGAATTCCATTTTCATGATTAAAAAATCATGAGTTGGGTTCCATTATGCTTCTACGACTCTCAGTGGTAATTATTAACTTATTTAAAGTATTTTGCATGTATATTGGTCACAAATGTTGATTGTTATTTTCTTGTCTCTCTCAGCAATGTCATCATCCAGGGCTGATTTTGGAAACCATTGCACTAATTCAAGATAAGTAAATAACTTGAGAATATCTCTCTTTTTTTTTTTTTTTTTCCCCATAACCCAATGTATTTTATGTTTGCTCATCTTATCAGAGAGACTGTCTGTACTGTAAACAAGTAAAGCACTTAGGTGATCTTGATTACTTCTAGTGAATGCATGCTATTGAATATTATCTATCACATTACTCTATCTGAACAAAACTCAAATAATTATTTTACTATGGAGCTATATTTCTCACCCAAATTCTAATAGCATTCCACATTTTTACTTTTTAATGTAGCAGTTGTGAATAGTTTTAAGCTTGTTATTTATTATGAAAAAAAAAAAAAAAAAAAACAAAACATATTCTTAAAACAGTTCTTCAGGAAAAAGGTTAATATGTTTGGTATCTTAAGCATAATAACAATAATGTTAATAACAAAGGAAAAAAAAAAAAAACAACAACCACAAAAAAAACTAATTATTTGGTATTTGTAGGAAGATATTTTGCATCACGTTGATATATGAATTGATTTGCATACTTACATGCTTAAAGTAGTTTATATCTAAAGGTACAAAATGTTTGGTAAATTATACTTTGTAAATACAAATAAGATATTTTATGGAAATGACATTCTCAGCTGTGGCAAAACTATGTAGTAACTTTTAAGACAACTGTATGTTACATTTCATGTTGGTACCTGTGGGCTTAAAAGAGTGAAGAGTAACCTATAGTGTGGAAAAAGGACTGAAAAGTGGATGAAGATGAAACAAATAAATAAAAGCAGAAAACAATAATTTATGATACATTACTGGCATCTAACAGAAATTATTCAGTGAATATTCTCAGAAGCTTGTACTAAGTGCCTCAAACAAGAAATTACTTAAAAGTTCCAAATTAACACAATTTTTTTTGGATTTTACATAAGGATAAGTTTTTACCTACCAACTCCAGACATCTCCGGAATGCTGGCGCTGTACATGTCCTTGGTGAATTTTGGTTCATTGTCATTAATATCATGGATTTTAATGACAAATTCAGACTCGGGCTCCACTTGTCTTCCAGTCTTTCTGTCTATAGCCTTGGCACGTAGCACATACAGGGACTTTTCTTCTCTGTCCAATTTCTTTGCAGCATGAATATCTCCTGTATTTTCATCTATAATGAACAGACTGCCAGCCCCATCTCCTGTTAATATGTATTTTAAATTTCCATCTCCTTTATCTTGGTCAGTGTGTAGCTTCAGGGAGGTAGAAAAGAAGAATTCTATAAATATATGTATTGTTATTACAGACCAAATCATTCAGCATATATGAATAAGTCTGTACAATCTTGACTGTAATTGGGGTCAGCAGTAGTTATCTTCTGTTTCACTGTTGAAAAAATTACAAATTTGAGACTCAGTCACACACAAAAAATAGCTCTAAACAAATTTGTAAAGACATGAGGGGATGTAGAATATATAGAGTAGAAGATATGGAGTAGTATTCAAAATTACTGTAAAACAAAACAAAAAAATATTTCAATAACCTTTCCAGAAACTGATAGGAGTCTAATTTTTGAAGATGACATGGGGTGTAAAAAACGCCCAAGTTTCTATTTGCAGAACATAGCTTGTTTTCCCTTTTATTTACTGTTGATAAGGCACTCAGTTGTCCTGTAACAAGGGACAAGGATTTGGATCTTAAGGATTACAGCTTTTAAACTTATGTCACTTATAAAATCACTTATAAATCACTTATAAATGTTCTGATTTAAACATCTTGCATTTTAACCCACCCTCTTTAAAAAAATAAAATAAAATAAAATAAAAAATCTCACCTCAGTTAATTACTTCCTTCCTTCTAGTCCTCTCCACATGGGAGGAATAATTCTCAAGAACACTAGGAGGTAAATTTTCAAAGCATTGAGTGGGTTTTAACAGCCTTTTTCCTAATACACTTCTCCATAAGAGTTCAAAATTGTATCTCTGTGAACTTACAGGTACTGATTTATTGCTATATAATGCCATTATGAAAAAGTGCTTATAAACAGCCAAAACAAGGCATTGAGGCTGACCCAGGCAGTAGAAGTTCTTATAGAATGCTCTTTTCTTGAATTCTACTTCTATAATTTAATTTACAGGGGTGCAATTCCATTTTATCTGTGGTATGTTTTCCTCGGATATATGTTTACTGTCACATTTGGCCACAGCTCAGTGAACTGAACGTTTTTCAAATATGGATAGAAAGAATCTCAACTCAATACTTTGTTTTCTCTGAATAGAACAATATGGTGTATCAACCACCTGAAAAAATATTGTTGAGTCAATGAAGGTTTTAATCTAGTTTGTCACAAAAGGCAGAATAATTACTTTATGCCATTTTTTCCCTTGTTTCTCTATTTCTGTCAGTGCTTATCCCCATGTTTCATAACTTAGCCATTGCATCTTTCTATTACTCCACCTGTATAAAGGGTGATTGTAGTGGATTTTGTTAAATTCTTTCACTTTGATTTTTTTCCTCTGATTTTACACGGCAGTCTAAAACTATTCGCCATGTGATCTGGTTATTCTTATGTTAGAAATCAGATGACTATCTGAACAATTTTAGCACTTACTGTATTCATTGTACATCAGTATTAAACCTACATGAAGATTCTGAAGGAATAAATAAAATGGGTTGAAAGAATTTGATAACATGTGCATACAGCACTCAAAAAAAAAAACCAACAAAACAAACAAACAAAAAACAACACCTCACTGGCAACTTGCCAGCTCTACAGATAATACAGAGAAAGCAAATTTAACAACTGTACCTTGACACAGAATGTGGAGCATTATGTAATTAATTTACAGAGTTCAATAAAAGTATTTGATTATGAAATATATTTGCATTTTCAGGAAAAACAAAAACAAAAAAGAACAGATTTATTTGCATATCAAGTATATGCAATATAAATATATATAGTGTTTTTATTTGGGTCAGATGATTTTGTCTTGTGACACACAACACACTTTTCTGTTCATTAGGAAAGAGTGCACTTTCATTCTTTTTGAGATATTCCTCACCATGTGGCATAAATATAGTTTCACCTTGAGGTAGAATCTTCTTAAGGTAGATTCTTAAAATATGCCAAGTAAGTATCAGATCTTAGGACTGAAAAGCAACACCTCAATGCAGTTTTCTCATGAAGACAGGTCACCTTCCTTCTCAGTCTTAAAAACATTCAACGGCTTGCTACAAAGTCCTGTGCTACTAAGTAATGTGGCTCCTTAATACACTCAGCCATCCAGGGGAGCAGCCAGAAGAACTGGGGTTGGGATCTCAAAGATAAATCCTATGGATCAGTAAAAGGAAAATGTCCCAGCAGCAGCATTGGATGGAGAAGACAGCATGAGGGAGTGAGAGGAAAGATGGGGGTTGCATTAATGATGTTGAGGCCTCAGTAAAGCTAACATCCTTTCTTAATGCTACTTAAATGTTAGTTTCTAGTGCTAACATCAGACATGTAAGTTCTTAAAAGTTTATTTGTCCTCCAGAAAGCCTACTGAATATTCACCTACAGAAAATCAAAATAAATAATATGTTTTAATGTTTACAAAGTACTGTGCCTTTTGTTCACTAAAATAAAGGAACAAGAACAGGATACTTTTCAAAATCCTTTTGCCAGATTTAGTAAATAACATTAAATGCAAAATACTTCTTCCTCTTATTATTATTAAACCATTTATGTTTGTAAGGAAGGATCATTTGTCCAAACTAGATAAACAGTCTGCATGCTTTTAATTTGAAGTAATTTTTTACTGCTATAATTTACCTATGTTTTCCAGAGCCAACAGGTCTGGGGAGGTCCATCAGTTACTAGGAGCAGAAAATAATACCTGTTGACATGTTTATTGTTCTTGTTGTTTTTTTATTCTGCAAGTTCCTATTTCTCTATTTGGGGTGGGGTAGGTTAGCAAGCAAGATCTATGTAGGTAGAAAATAAAGCTGTCAAATGTGTCCCTTCACATATCACAAACTGTTCATTCTACAATCTCTGCAAGGAGCTGGCAGGTCAGAGGAGAACCGAATACTTCAATAGAGGAAAAATTAAAAAATATAATAACAACAATAACAATAAAATCCAGCAACAACAACAATAAAACAGATATTAGATTACTCGGTCTATAGTGACCACATTGATAAAAATAACATATCCATTCCATTCAATATACAGAATGGAGTCACCTGAAATATTTTGGAATGAAGATGTAACTTAGAAGATGCACTGCTGAGTATCTTTATTTCTTGTTTTTCTTTTGCACATATTTCTTTTTCTGTAGTGTGGCTGCCTAAATACATTGTCAACACAACTTCTGAGACTCATCAGAGAAAAAACATAGGTAATGGTTATGACAACTACCTATTTCTGTAACAATGTATGTATTATAAATATATTTATAAATGTTCTCTTATTCCCCCCCCCCCCCCCATTGGAAAAGTTGGCATCTCAACTGTCTATCTAGTTCTGCAAAACTGTTTTTTTGTGTGTGTGTGTGTGATGTGATGATTAAGATCATGATTTTCCCAAAATAAATCTTGACATAAATTTGCATGGGTCCATGTTACTGGGATTTGCAGTAAGTAAATGAGTAGAACAACAAATTATCTTTAGAGGTGTGTAGCATAATTTTATTTCCCTGAAATTAAGTACCTTTCTCCTTTGGCTTTCTCCTTTGGCACCTTCATGCAACACTCGGCATATGGTAGTTTTATGCATATTAGCAAATAATAGTTTTAACACATACCTTCCTGCTTTCAGGAAGTATTTTGATTATGCCAAACTAAAACTTCTTTCATAACTGATCAAGTTCAAGAATTGGTATGGAATGGTAAAAGGGAAAGTACAAAGGAAAAAAAAGATTGTTGTCTTAGAAAAAGAGAACAACATTTAAAAGCTCTTGACTGTTTCTTGTTAATTCAATTTTATTTCACTAAATTTTGTGTAAACTGTGTGGCTGATTTGGTTTTCATTTCCTTGTAATAGAAAGTAACTCTTTTCAAGTTAGGCAGACATAATCGATGTAAGACAATGGAAGAGGGGAGAATCAATGGGCACAGTTAACAAATTATATAGTGTTATGAATGAATTTACCCCCTTCAGGGAAAACAAAACAAAACAAAACAAAACAAAACAAACTCTTTGTTGTTGTAGGTGAGAAGGAGAAAAAGAGCAAGACAAGCTACTTATGACTAGCAAGATTGTTATGAATAGAGTGCAGACATTTACTTAGTTACCTAAATTCAGAAAGAAGTTGTGATCTCTCCTGTGGAGAGGAATGAAGGAAAAGTAAGGACAAAGACACCCCCAGGAGAGGGTAGGTCCATGCTTACATTGTGGCAGGACTGTACTGATGTTTACAATGTAGATGATCTGCAGTTTGCCTCTGTATCCTAGAATCTTAGAATCCTGGAATGGAAGGGATCTTAAAGTTGGACCATCCAGTTCCAATCCTCCTGCCATGGGTGGGGACAACTTCCACCAGACGAGGTTGCTCAAGGCCCCATCCAACCTGACCTTGAACACTTTCATGGATGGGGCATCAACAGCTTCTCTGGGCAACCTGAGGCCTCAGTACCTTCACAGTAAAGAACTTATACTAATATATCTAATCTAAAGAGATATATTTAGTTCAGTTTAGCCTTCCAACCTCTTTTATTTTAAAGCCTTTACTCCTTGTCCTATCGCTACACTCCCTGACAAAGTGTCCCTCTTCTTCTTTTTTACAGGCTCCCTTTAGGAGGGAACTAGAAGGCTGCAATGAGGTCTCCCTAGAACCTTCTCTTTTCCTCAGCCTGTCTTCATAGAAGTGCTCCAGCCCTTTGATCATCCTTGTGGCCCTGCTCCGAACTCACTCTATCAGGTCCATGTCTGATTCTAGTGCTGTGTGCCCCAGAGATGAATGCAATACTCCAGGTAGCATCTCAGGAGAGGAAAGTAGAGAGGGAGAATCACATCCCTTGACCTGCTGGCCATGCTTCTTTTGATGCAGCCCAGGATACAGTTGGCTTTCTAGGCTGAAAGCACACATTGCCAGCTCCTGTTGAGCTTTTCATCAACCAACATCCCCAGGTCCTTCCCTTCAATAAAAGGTACTGAAAACCAAAAATGGTATACCACAGGTTGTCTTTTTTTTTTTTTTTCCTCCACTGTCTTCATCCATGCAGTTTTCTCCAGTAGAAGAACCAGATACTCCCCAATATCACTATTTGTTTAGTAGAAAGTATGTTAATATATCTTACTTCCTTTCTTAAGTGCAGATACAAGTTGGGTGATTACTGTCATCAAAATGACAATTTTTGTATCACTAATTTGGTACATTTTGTATTAGTGGAAGAAGAAGGCCACACTGATTTCCACATTGTTGTGGAGAAACTATTACCTGAACACAAGCAAGCCTCTTCAAGGATATGTCCAAGATGCAGGAATGTATGGGGATGTAATCATAAATAGAATGCAGATGTACTTGCAAGGAATGTAGGGTGAAAATACAGAATTTATAACTCAGAAATCTTTTTTTTTTTTTTTTTTTTTCCTCAGATATGTGATAAGCTGAGTGCGTAGATAGGCAGCTGATTGATATCTGACCTAGAAGACAAGTGTTTTCCTGGACATACCCAGGCCCAAATGCCTGAATCTTCAAACTCTCTAACCTTCTGATTGCAGGCTAGAAAGAGCTCCAATTTATCTCAACTGTTTTTACTTCTTGTCCACAGACCAGGGAGGAATTGTATTTATATAAATTGTATTATAAATTACATATAAAATGTATTTATATCTGCACAAAGTGTTGAAATTGCTTATGGAAAGTTTGTTTATGTCCAGATATGTATTTTTGATGATTGAAACAGTAGCGTACCACATTCTCTTTGTTAATGTTGACTGGAACAGAGTTTTGTTAAAATGTGTGTTACTTAAAGGTGTATTTTAAAGGAGGACATTAGGTGTTCTTGCCATTCTGTTTTCTTCCAACTGCTGGAGGCATAACAATAAAAATGTGAAGTGTAAATGTTGCTGGTTAGTTTAGTTTGAGGCTATCACAAGTCAGCAGGGGAAACTTGGAACCTATAAAAGACAAAGATTTTTTCCCTGTGAAACTGAAAGCTGATCCAAGAGTTACATTGATATTGTCTTTTCATACCAAATAGATTTCTGTTTAAGCTTTTGCTGAACCATAGCACAGCTGCGTGAACATATCTCTGTTTGTTTTATATTTTGTGTACAATTTATGCCTTAGATGGAAACATTTCTTTCCCCCAAAGCACTGTATATTCAGTCTCTTAGTTCCTAGTCCAGTTCTTCTTTCTGCATGCCAGTCAAAACTTTGTCTTTGCTACTGAGTCTTCTCCTTGAGTTTACATTTCATAACATTGTTTTCTTTATGCAAAAGACTCATTCCATGTATATCTTTATTCTGAAAAACTTTTCCTTAAAATTAACATAATGTTGCAGTATAACAGTTTGTCAGCTAGGAAATACCGTGTTTTGTCTGTAATATATCCAGACTGACTCTAGAAAATATATGGGGAAACCACATTAGTCTACACATTGCATAAACAAACAAGTGGCAAAATGTTGAATTTAATATGTTTTTTTTCAAATATTCTTATGTCTTCTTAAATACGAAAGCAATAACCATAAGCAATAGGAAGGGACAGGGAAGCATAAACTGTTAAGATATGTCCAAAGTGGGAAGTCACAAAATGACCTTTTCATAAAGGAAAGAAAAAAATTTCTGTACTTTCAAGGTTCTTCAGGCATCTTGTAAGACAATCTCTAGCCAAAGCTTCTGGGCTGAGTGAAGTAACAGGAAAATACACATGTATTTCATGTATCACATGTATTTTAATTTAACACAACACTATATTCATCAGATTTCTATTCATATATGGTGATTGTATGACGCTATTTATTCTGAAGCTATGGCATAGAAAATTTTGATTTTTACAAGGCAACCCAATTAGCATTGAAGCACATACTAGTTTCACCCCAGTAGCCACAGCAGCTAAGGAGGAGGATAGATGAGTATTAAAAATAAAATAGAACAAAATAAAACAAAATGAAATTCATACCATAATTGCAAGAACTGTACTTGAAATAAAAATTATACCACCTCCGCCAATGCCAAAATCTTCCCTGAAATATGTTGAGTGCTAGTGACAGGTAGGATATTACCCAGTACCCTAATTATATGACTTCAGATCACCTTGTGAGATATACAGCAGCTGGGATACAGCACCAACAGCAATATTCTCCTTTACTCTTCCAATATTTTCCTTCATTAGCATTTTAAATAATTAAAAACTCTAAAGACATCTTAATATCTGCAGTTGTTCTTCAGTTTGGATTGCAATAGCACTATCTGCATCAGCTTAATTTTCTATTCTTGTGTGTTTAATCAAAAGTTTTACGTATGTGCTAAATGGCAATGTATTTACCTGATGTGAATTTGTGACATCCGCACAAACTTCTTAATTAAACAACCTAACTCTGTGTGTGATGATAACCTAAGTGACTGTATATTAAACAAGGCAAATGACATTTACTTTTCTTATCTTCTGTCTTCCAGCATCTGGTTCTTGTGTTCGGCTGTCTATTGTTACAAATTCTCTAGAGAATAATTTTGTGAAAAATACTGCCAACACCAGCTGCAGGTGCTGATTTTAGCTTAGTGAGTAGGGGTAAATCTGGTTTTCATTTAGGAAGGGTTGAGTAGAATTCTTAGTAACCTTTTGGTGCTGCTGATACACACAAAATATAGGGAAATTAATTCCCTCCACCCCCACCTCCTCACCACACCTGGGGGTTGGCATGCTGGATATTAGAACTGCTTTCTCAAGTGTCTCCTTTCCCTGCTTAAGTCCTACATCTCCTGTACCCTACATGGTAAGCTGGTACATTGTAGGCAAATCTGAAAAAGTGGACATATTTTTGTATAATGAATTGTAATGAATTGGATTTCAGAGCACATAGAATTTGCATTTTTGTTCAATTCTCAAAATCAACAGATGACCTGTACATTTTCAGCCTGATTATTTATTTATTTATTTATTTATTTATTAAACAGTTTGCTACATATTGTCATTTGGCTGTTCCAAAAGATGAGATACAGGTTTACAGTAAATTACTGTAGTCATCAATTATGCCCACAGATCAGAAATTATCACATCACAACTCAACATCAAGTGCTGTCACTTTAATCAATCCCTGGAGCTGTTGGTAAATCCATAATTATTTTAAAGACTGAACAATAAGACAGGATATTTTTCTCATAGATTTTTTTTTTCCAACCAGAAACTTCTGGGTGAAATGTTTCAGTACTTGTGATGTCTTGCAGTTCCAGAGGCACAAAAAATGCATGTTACTTCCAAAAGAGGAGCACAGAGGCACTCAGAAATAAAAGCTCTAGCACTGAAAGCAGTATGAATTTGTCATATGGATGAATTGTCCTTTGCTGTCAGAAGACCTAATTGATCCAAACTTGTCTCTGCACTCATAAGCATATAAGAAATACTGTACTAGGTGAGACCTACAATCCCTCTATGCAAATACTCTATCTTAGTGGCAACTGGAGATGCTGGTTTGGGAGAGCATGCAAACCTGTCCAGTGCAATTTTTCCTTCTTTCACATCCACAGCTGCTACAACTATCTGATTAGGGAGGTTAGAGGGACAAGGAGTAGTTGGAGGATGCAGATAGCTGTGAGGTGTCTTTTTGGTTGCGTTTTATAAATCCAACATCCCTGAACTTGTATATTTATCCTTTGCCTTAACTACACACATACAGTGATGATTAAGTTATATTGTTTCCAATTGTGGATCATCCACAACGACCTGGAGACAGCATCAATAACAGTTTTGTTTTGTTTTATTTTTGTTTTTTACTTTTTTTAATCAAAACTTTTTGTGAGTGTATATTTGTATATATAGGTAGATGTCTATAGGTATATTTATATATGTAGGTAGATGTCAGAACAAGACTGAATATTTTTCAGAAAGTCATATAGTGCAAAGCAAGAATATGGAATAAGAGATTGAGATGTGAAGCTGTGTGATCAAAGAGAATTTTTTGGTCTAAAATCTGTAAACAGTCTTCCAGACTGGCAGCACCAAACACAGAGAGAACCAGACTGTAGGCCAGCTGACTCGAACCAGATCCAAAAATGTGCATTCTTCCTAAGCTGTTCAACTATTTGTTGTTTCCAGAGATATTCAAAATATTTGAAGTTATTTACTCTCCTTAAAATATATTAACTCTTAGATGATTGCACTTCAAACCTGAAAGAGTGATTTTGTGTTCCATGCTTATTGATTCACAGTCAGTTCTCTACAAAAAGCTTCAAATTGCAATAAAAAAATGCATTTTTCCTAAGTTCCTCCTGTTGTTGGCAGAGTTAATCAAACAACAATAAAAACAGGCCGAAATTAATTTAAGGTACTACACTGTTTCTCTGTTCTGCAGGCTGTGTAGGAAATGCAAATTGCCACACTCACCAAAGGGTACTCAGTGAAAGTATACTATACAATTATCATCCATCTTTTGCATTTCTCAGTCTGAATGTAGTTCCCCTAGCCCATCCCTGGTCCAAGACACACGTGTTTACCTAGCTATAGGTAAAATCTGAGGTACAGACTCTAAAGGTGGGTATGTCAGGGAGTAAGGTCTGAAATCAGTAGGGGACATAAGCACGAAGCCTTGACTCTATCGTGAGATGTAGCTTCCCAAGTGAAGCTACTGTTTCAGGAAGAGTATCCTGAAGAAAACTGTAGTTAGGAAAGAAGAATTAGTAGTTTGAAGAGAATATAGGGTCAGTTTTTTGCTATTCCTTAGTTGTAACTGACTTAGTATTTACTGCAATTTGCATTATCTGCTTTTACAGCTCATTTTAATCTTGTTTCAAAATGCCATCTCTGAAAGGTCATTCCTATAACAATGGCAAGGACTGGGTGGTGGCTGAAATAGTTACCAAAACAACTTCATTATTTTCCTAGCATGCATGAGCCTGGTAAGCACCATACCTTTTAAAGATGGCCTGAGACAGGCTTTCAGGTTCAGCCTAAACCACAGGCTGATTGAGCCTGTCTGATTAAGCATGACTGCAGCTTAGTGGAAAGCCAGAGTAAGGCTGCCTGGCGCGTCTAATGAAAACTCTACAAAAGACAAGCAAGGCATAGAGCAGCCAAAGCATAAGGCTGAAACCAAGCATAATGCCCTGCAGACCAACGGTGCCACTTCACAAAGGGTATGTTTAATTTAATAGCTGAATCTGCAATCTGGAACAGATGAGATGAGATAAAAATGGAGACATTAGACAATGCAGCAGCTGTTGAGCTTTTGGGGTGTTTGGTTTTTTTTTTGTTGTTGTTGTTATTTTATTTTATTTTATTTTTTGTTTGGTTTGGTTTTATTTATTTTTTTATAGTCTCAGAGTAAATATTAATGAAAAGGAAACCTATCAGGGTGTGCACAAAACATGAGATTGTCAGTTTAACATCATGGCTAATCAAAGTCTTTACATCTGGTTAGAGCAGTTAAAATTCTTAAAGTAACAATGCAAATTTCATATTAACTTTATGGAAAAAAAAAAAAATATATGAGGGGAAATGGAAATGGAGACTTCAATACTGACTTTATCCTTTGCAGAAATGTACTTTTGTTTTGGTAGTTACTCGGTACTTTGGAGAAGCACATCACAAAGTAAAACTGATAGTTTTGTTAATTATCCTGTGACTTTATCTGAAGTAAAATGTTGATCTTGATGACCATGTCTCATGTTGGAAATAGGCTTTAAGACAGAACTTGAGATTTTGCTAGTATTCAGAAGTAGGGATGAGGGGTGCTTTTTTTTTTTTTTTTTTTTTTTTTTTTTTTTTTTATAAACACTGGGTATGTGCAGTTATTTCTTCCTTGATTTTCTCTTCAAATAAGTAAGCCCTGCTAATGTGCTGATTTTTTTTCCTGTACAACGACTTTTCGTTAACACTAACAGTTTAGTTAACACTAACTGTTAGTTTCACTAACAGTTCTAATTGACTGGTTCTGTGACCTCAAATTACTGTTTCAAATCTGATGAAGCTTATTCCTCAGATAAATATATATGACTTAATTTTCTCCTTCACCATAGGTGTGTTTAATAAACATAAAACACTTTGAGATACTTTGTTGAAAGATACTTACACAAATGTAAAATATTAATAATATTAATAATAAATAATAATAATAATAAAAATATTTTCTTTTATCCTTGTCTAAAACATCTAAATATTTTTCTTGAAAACTTATACATATATATATAAATATTCCCCCCCAAAACAAACAAACAAACAAACAGTGTTTATCCATCACAAATGCTTATTAAAAAGAAAAATATGCTTACTTTCACAGTCCCTTTAAGGACAACCACAAAAGCACCATTTTTAAACCTCGTGTCAATACAAGCAACATTTTAAACAGTTTGATATGTTAATGATACCTAAGCTGCATAGAAGTTGTAAACCAGAACTTCCTTATAGGAATTAAATTCATTCTCGGTATAAAGAAAGTATATATATTTTCTTCTCTTAATACAGAATTACAGAATCACAGAATAGTCTAGGTTGGAAGAGACCTACAAGATCACTGAGTCCAACCTCTGACCTAATACTAACAAGTCCTCCACTAAACCATATCCCTAAGCTCTACATCTAAATGTCTTTTGAAGACCTCCAGGGATGGTGACTCAAGCACTTCCCTGGGCAGCCTATTCCAACATCTAGCAACCCTTTCGGGAAAGAAGTTGTTCCTAATATCCAACCTACACCTCCCCTGGCGCAACTTTAGCCCATTCCCCCTCATCCTCTCACCAGGCACATGGGAGAATAGACCAACCCCACAGTGCTACAGCCTCCTTTAAGGTACCTGTGGAGTGTGATAAGGTCACCCCTGAGCCTCCTCTTCTCCAGGCTGAACAATCCCAGCTCCCTCAGCCGCTCCTCATAAGACTTGTTCTCCAGACCCTTCACAAGCTGCGTAGCCCTTCTCTGGACTCGCTCAAGCACCTCCATGTCCTTCTTGTAGTGAGGGGCCCAAAACTGAACACAGTACTCAAGGTGCGGCCTCAGCAGAGCCGAGTACACGGGGACAATCACTTCCCTGGACCTGCTGGCCAAACTGTTTCTTATGCAAGCCAGGATGCTGTTGGCCTTCTTGGCCGCCTGAGCACACTGCTGGCTCATATTCAGCCAACTATCAACCAATACTCCAAGGTCCTTCTCTGCCAGGCAGCTTTCCAACCACACATCTCCCAGCCTGTAGCTCTGTTTGGGGTTGTTGTGTCCCAGCTGCAGGACCTGCATTTGGCCTTGTTGAACTTCATACCGTTGGCCTCGGCCCATCGGTGCAGCCTATCCAGATCCTCCTGCAGAGCCTTCCTACCCTCGAGCAGGTCGACACGCACCTAACTTGGTGTCGTCTGCAAACTAATTGAGGGTGCACTCGATCCCCTCATCCAGATCATCGATGAAGATGTTAAATAGGAGTGGCCCCAGTACTGAGCCCTGGCGGACGCCACTAGTGACTGGCCTCCAACTGGATTTGACTCCATTCACCACAACTCTCTGGGCCCGGCCATCCAGCCAGCTCTTAACCCAACAAAGCATGCGCCAGTCCAAGCCATGGGCAGCCAGTTTCCTGAGGAGAATGCTGTGGGGAACGGTGTCAAATGCCTTGCTGAAGTCAAGGTAGACCACATCCACAGCCTTTCCCTCATCCACTAAGTGTGTCCCCTTGTCATAGAAGGAGATCCGGTTTGTCAAGCAGGACCTGCCCTTCATAAACCCATGCTGATTGGGCCTGATCGCTTGCTTGCCCTGCAAGTGCTGCATGATGATGCTCAAGATAATCTGCTCCATGAGCTTCCCTGGCACTGATGTTAAACTAACAGGCCTATAGTTCCCTGGGTCTACCCTCCGGCTCTTCTTGTAGATGGGTGTCATGTTTGCTAGCCTACGGTTGACTGGGACCTCCCCTGATAGCCAGGACTACTGATAAATGATGGAAAGTGGCTTGGCCAGCTCTTCCGCCAGTTCTCTCAGCACCCTCAGGTGGATCCCATACAGCCCCATCGACCTGTGTATATCCAAATGCTGTAGCAGGTCACCAACCATTTCCTCGTGGATTGTGGGGGCCACATTCTGCTCCCCATCCCCTTCCACCACCTCAGGGTACTGGGTGTCCAGAGAACAACTGGTTTTGCCACTGAAGACTGAGGCAAAGAAGGCATTTAGCACCTCTGCTTTTTCCTCATCTAAGTTTTCCCCCCACATCCAGTAAAGGATGGAGATTCTCCTTAGTCCTCCTTTTGGTATTGATGTCTTTATAAAAACATTTTCTGTTATCTTTAACAGCAGTAACCAGATTGAGCTCCAGATGAGCTTTAGCCTTTCTAATTTTGTCCCTGCACTGCCTCGCAACATCCTTATAGTCCTCTGGAGTGGCCCGCCCTCTTTTTTTTTTATTATAAACCCTCTTTTTTTTCTCCTAAGCTCGAGCCACTACTCTTTGGTCTTCTTCCACGCCGGTTCATCTTTGGACACGTGGGGACAGACCACTCCTGAGCCATTAGGATTTCTTTCTTGAAGAGTGCCCAGCCTTCCTGGGCTCCTCTGTCCTTCAGAACCATCTCCCAAGGGACTCTGCCAACCAGTGTCCTGAACAGCTCAAAGTCAGCCCTCCGGAAGTCCAAGACAGATGTTTTACTGGTCCCCTTCCTGACTTCACCAAGTATAGAGAACTCTACCATTTCGTGGTCACTCTGCCCAAGACAGCCCCTGACCACCACATCTCCCACTAGTCCTTCTCTGTTAGTGAACAGAAGGTCTAGTGGGGCACCTCCCCTGGTAGCCTCGCCAACCAGCTGCATCAGGAAGCTATCTTCCACACTCTCCAGAAACCTCCTAGAATAATAATAAAAATGTAGCAAATAATAATATTTAATAATAATTAAATAATAATATTTAATAATAAATATGTAGCAAAAACTAAAATTTCCCATAGCAAAAATAGCTACAGAAAATGCCAACAAAATGCGAAATCTTAAGTTAGATAAATACATTTTTTTCTTGATCGTATAGAAATGTAACAGTATCCCACTTAATACTTCCATGTTTTTCATTTTGATTAATTAGGAAAGCAAAAGCCATAATTTATACAACAAATTCAAGCACTGAATCACTGTTCACCAGGTAGGTATCTATATTTGGTTTTGTTGTGTTCTTCCTTTTTATAATGTGCCTTCATATTTTATTCAACCCAATAATCCCAAGCACTATTTTTAATCAAATGATTTTTTGATTCATCACCTTTTCCATGAAATTCCAGAGGTTTCTTTGTTATAGAATACGTGACTACTCATACATATACATGTTCTAAGAAAAAACTTCATTAGGTAAATGTAATTGACAGTTACATTTTAAAAACAGAAATCATAAATTATTTCAATCACATTTTATTACATCACAAATTACTTTTATGGCAAGGTTTGGCTAAAATTTTATTCTTGTAACTGAACCAGCTCTTCCAAAGAACTCTTTGAGAGTTTTAATAAGTTAAGTTCTAATACTTAAACAGAGGGGAACTAAAGTAATTTCTCCTAAGCTTCCTTCTGTGGAAGTGGAGAATGTAGAGTAACAATTTATCTTCAATTAAAGTTAAAACTCATTTAATTATGTCAGCCTGATATTCATTTTCTTATACTCCGAGTCTGAAAAAACGGCATCATGGTTCCACCTGAAAATGGCATGCTTATTCCTGAGATGTGAAGCAAGATAAGGAGGAATTTGTAACTTCTGCAAGGTTCACAGAGGCCAGAATGCTTTCTCAAACTTATTACATTCTGCTCTGTTAAAAAAAAAAAAAAAAAAAAAAAAAAAAAAGCAAACAAACAAAACCACATTAGAACAACAACAACTAAACAGAAAAGAGAATTTCAGCTGAGTTAAATGACTATAGATTGATGGAAGGAACAGACATTACCTCAGCGTGCTTATGTTGTTTCGGTGATACATAAAGGATTTGACCACAGTTACGCATTTCTGCAACAGACAAGAAATCACAGATTCCTCTTCTGATTGATACCCAGCATAGTGTTAAATTGACTGATTACTTTAGCTATGCTAACATATTTTTCAGTTTCTAGAAGGCTGAAATATGTGATGATTCCTGTAATGGACAGGAATTGATGTTTCAGATGCACACAAGAAGAAAAGCCTTGCTGTTCTGACAGTTGCTTGTTGACAGCTCCTCTGTTTGTCTTCAGGGTGACTATACATAGAACTTTTTCCAACAGACAAGATGTTGCACAATACCACCATCTGATGCAGTCAAATTGCCCTTTCTAAGTAGTCACATATTGATTTGCTCCGGTGGGTTTTACACTCTTTATAACTAGACTGGCAGAGAGCAGTAAACCACAACTTAGACAAAACACTTCCCCTTTTCAGAATCAGTCCTGTAATGTGATCCATGCAATAAATAAAGAGAATCATGAAAAGTGTCTTGTGGAATACATTTTCCTCAGCCTCCCACTTTTTTTTTTTTTTTTTTTTTTTTTTTTTTTCCTGATAACAGGTAATGATAGGTCTGCTAGTCTAAACTTCTCTTCCCACTGGCTTAAAGCTGCAAAGTTAGGAAATGCCAGACTGTGAAGGTGTAATAAGATGCTAAGGCTATTCTACAAATAACAGTTACCTATTTTGGCAGAACCATGAGCCAGCTGGAGCTTTGAAGCAGACCTGTGTAGCAGGTCTTTTAACATAAGAATCTTGCCAAGACCAAGAGGCTTTTAAGCTTAGAAATGCCAATTTTTATGAAAATGAAAAAATCACAGCTGAAAGTTACTTTAACTTCCAGCCTTGGTTTTTGTTAGCTTGACAACACCCTCAACCCAGTAAAGTCTATAGAGGGGGGAGATTCTACCCTGTGGGCACCAGACCTCCTGTTTCTGTTGTGCTGGCCCACCTCACAAGTTCTCTGAGTGCACCAGGAGAAGGGATGCTGTGGTTCAGCAAAAAGCATTGTAAAATGAGACTCTACAGAGTCTCCACTCCCCAGTCTTTGCTGCTATACTGGGCACAAGGCGAGCACAGTTTTTAAGGGAGAAATTTTACACATCAGAAGGACAATAGAGGGAGGAAGGAAGGGAAAAGAGGAATTATTATTGTTTTGCCTTTGTTGTACCATCCTGTTTTGCTTTGGCTTTAAAAGTAACTGTGTAGTTTGCTGGATAATTCAGTTTATGCTAGGGGTGAAGCACTAATTAGCCTTGTTAAATTTGAGGGGAAAGGAGAAGAGGGGAGAGGAGTGGAGGAAATCAGGGAATTCCTCATTTTTTTATGTCTTTGAGTTTATTCTTGGTTTAGTGTGGTTTTCTTTGTTGTTTGTTTGTTTGTTTGTTTGTTTTTAAAGATGTTTAGCTGGTTTAGCATTTAAGCTTGGGAAACACACCAAATCCTTGAAAGCAGAACAGATAGGGACCTAAAGAGGTAATCCATGGAATCCTTCTGCCTCCAGGCAGGATCAGTGTGGAGTTTCTGGCATGCGTTTTTTAATCTGTTCTGAAAACCTCCAGTACAGAGATACTCCCACCTCTTTGGCTGATATTTCCCCAATATTTCACTATATTTAATATATTTACCATCAAAAAAACTTTCCTGATGTTGAATGTAATACCTTCATAACATGAACCCATTTTATTTCCTTGAACACAACAAGAACAATATATTTTTTTTCAGCAGTCCTTTATGTGTTTGAAAAAATGCAGGTTAGATTTCATTACAGTTGCTCTATCTGTGCAAACAATGCCAGCTCACTATTATTATTAATGTGTTTGAAGACTTTGATCATTCCATTTGATTTCAGAAATGGATCTTTATTTTGTGGAATGTGATGTCCAAATTTGATTGAAAAATTCTAGTTTAAGCCTATCATTGTACTCTATCATTGCTGATATTTCTACTTCAACTGTCTATGCTTGGATTGTGCATTATGGAATTAGATCTCTTCAAATGTTTTTGAAACTTCAATTAAAAATGTATTTAGGTTGTCAGAAATGAGCAGCTATCATTTATCTAGAATAAAACGGTCTTATTTTTTTTTTTGGAAAATATGTAATCTGTCTTTTACCACTTTCTTCCCTGCCATTCCAGCCTTCTTTTTAAAAGCAGCCATGAGATTTATTGAAAATTTAAGTATTTTTTGACAAAAATATTTTTTTCTCATACCAGTATTATGTTGGAAGCCTCTGGAAATTTTGTTATTTTTAAATGAGGAAAACTACGACTTTTCATTTGTATTTGTAGTTAAGTTGTGTATGTATCTGGAGACAGGGATTTCTTGCATGTCTTTTGTTTGTTTGTTTGTTTGTTTGTTTCCTTTGACTTTTTCTTTCTTGGTTTTCCTATTTCCATTTCCATTTTACTCTTATTTTGGGGATTCAGCTGACTAGAGATATGGCTGCTTGTATCTAGATCAAATGTTTGTTGAAGAAAGAGGAGATAAGATAATACCAATGTCATTTTTATTTTGACATATATATATATATATATATATATTGTGTGTGGAACCAAACTTATTTTCCTTCCTTTTATTTTTTTGCTCAGACTTTTTTTTTTTTTTTTTTTTTTTCTTGACCATACCACTTTTTTCCTTCCTGTTTTGTTACATTGTTATTTCTTCACTATTCATTCAAAGATCAGGAGAAAACTAGGATCTGAGAGAGGAAAGTGAATTGAAGAGGAAAAGATTCCACTAAATCTGCTTCTTTTATTTAATATTAAAATATTGTTTTGTTTTGTTTTACTTTAAAAACAGAGATTTTAGTTATTTATTAAATGTCTCAAATGTTCTTCAAGTATCTATTTTAAATGTTGACTTTGTGACTGACTATATATATTGCAAAGAAACTGAATTTATGTTAACACAAAGGGAACAGTAGGGTGACATTTGTTTTAGATAATCAGATGTAAACAGCTGAATGAATCAGCTGGTGGTATAAATATTTCTCCCTGAGTTCATTAGAAGAGCGTGAATGTTTTCCTGAGTTAGCCAGACCAGCATGGGGGTGTGAATATGTATCTCAGGCCTACACAAAGTATAAAAACTAAATAACCTTCCAGAGTTTTGAAGAGAGCTTGTGCTGGTTTCATCATAACTATTACTTTCTGGAGACTGAGCATGCCAGTATTGTGATGGTAAACATTACCAGAGATTGCTAATGGGAATCACATTTGTACTGTGACCCAACGGTATGTTGCAATCACTATAATGTGCTTGTACATTGATTTCAGTACACTTCTGTATCACTTCTGTAAAAAAGTAATACTGTGTATCATCGAATACTTTCCAATAAATCTGATTTTGATCTTTAACATTGCACCTTCTGTCTGGAATATCTGAAAGAACCTGGCCAGACAGTATCGGACACTTACTAAGTTGTATCACATGCTAGATCAAGCATTTTAAGAATGTACATGATGAAGTCTTCCCTCATTTGAATTATACTTCAGAATATTTATATGTTACCAATATATGATTATTTATGATTCTGTTGTTTTCTTTGAAACTTATGATACTGATAAATCAAAGGATGGCAAAGAAACATGGTGGTTTTAGTATCATTTAGGTTCTGTACTGAATGCAACATTTTCTCAAAGACTTAGGATCCATTTATAATGAGCTGGAGGACACACTTGAAACACTGCAAGGATAGTTCACCTGTGTGTTTTCTCATCCAACAATAGGTGATTTATCAAAGTGATTCTGTTGAAGGAAAATAGCAAATACTGTGAAGAAATTTTTATGGATTTATTGCATAAGTTGATTAAAGGCACAAATGAAATTGCAAGTTCTCTCATGCTCTAAAGACAGCATTAAGGTAAAATTCAATATTTAGAGAAAACCATATTTATGTGTTAAATCAAAAATATTTTTGAGGAAGATGATAACTTTATACTTCATGATGAGGAAACTGTTATTACTGTGGAGTTTGGTGCTGTAGTGCTATTAAGACCCAGCTCAGTAGTTGGCTTCAGGCTTGTGCCCCCTTCAATCACAAGCTCCTCCCTCCCAAACTTCCCAGGGCGGAGGTTGAGCATGGCCTTGGCAACATGGTTGAGAGGACATGGATGAACGGGGTAAGACTGATGGAGACTTCATTAATCCCATTTTGCATCTATCCAATTATATGAAATAAGAAAAATAAACGAGAAAAATAAACCAAACCAAACAAAACTAAATAAAACCACAACTAACCAACCAACCACCACCAACAACAAAATCAACAACAACAACAACAAAAAAAAACACAACAGTATAATGGGTCAATTGAGCAAAATTTTAAATTCTGGTACGTGTAGTAACTCAGCAAGATGTCCTATATTGTTACATGAAGTTCTTTCAGTCTTGTCTCTCACTTTTCCTGTAAGTCAGACAACCCCACTTGTTGATGTCTGAAAACTTGTAAGTGAACTTTACAAGAAATAATTGGTTACATATGAATATGTGTTGCAACCTGCCCACCAAAAAACACCTCCTTTATATTTTTCTTTATACTTTTTATAAGACGTGGGCATATGTAGTGAATCAAGCTCACCGATTAACTGAAGGTAGAACTGAGATTTTCATCAGTTTGTATCCAATTTAAATAGTGCCTATGACATGCAAACACTAGTTGATTTATTTTTACTAAAGTTATTAAATAGGAGGTTATTCATGGAGCAGTTAATTTTGAGCACTGCTAGTTCTTTGGATTTGTATTTCCTCCCCTAGTATGAAAAATTCTGTTTCTTCCGGGTGATATACAATAATTTTATTTGTTATTGTTTGTTTTTAGGTACTGGGATATGATAAATATTTGAGGTGTTTTATATTGTACAGTTCATTGATGATCTACCAGACATTGCATGAAACTTCACACATTATTTGCCTATCAACTATCTTTGATTAGCGAAATGCCTTTTTGATGCAGGAAAAGACTAGTTTTTTTTTATAAAAACATTATAGAGTGACTTAATAAAAGGAAGAAAAATCTCACCTCTTGAAATCATTTGCATATACTGTTGTTCTAAAGAGCTGTATTTTCCAAAACAGTTGATGATATTGGTTAGGCCTATTTCTTCCTAGGGACTGCAGTAAAGAGGTGGGACATCTGGCATTTTGCACAACTAATGCACTTTCAGTGGGTATCAGGTAAGCTAATTAGAAATAGAGGCTAATAAATTCAGGGCCAGCTTTGTAAAATAAAACTAATTATCCCTAAAGGGCTATCTGTTTTGAGCCTCCTGTGCATTCTATTAGCTTTTTCTTTAATTAATGAACATGATCCTCATCAACATTAATATTTCTGAATTGAGAGCCTTTTTCTAAGTTTTCTCCTTGACACGTTTGTTTAGGAAGTGAGGAAATTTTGATAGACTTTTCTCTCACAGAAAGCCAGTGTTTGAGATTCCATTCCTTGGGTTCTGAGTCTGGCTTCAGCTTGTGTTTTTTTGCTTCTTTAAAGTTAGCAGCAGCTGAAAAATTGGATCTATGACCTCCGTAGTGAAATCAAAGAATATGACAGTCTTTTTTTTATTTTTTTTTTTAATTTTTTTCCACAACCCCTTTAATCTTCATAAAATAATATCACCTATTCCTTTTCTGTTTAAAAATAAACTTTTCTCAAACATTTAAATCTGAATGTTATATTGTAACCCACTTTTTTTTTTTTTTTCATTTTTGTAAGTTCTCAGTAGGCAGGATGGGTTTTATAGTTCATCTTAATACATCCTGTGAAAATTCCTCATATTGATGATTCCACTAAAATATTTAACCTTCACATTCAGCAACAGACATCTTGAAATAACATGATATTTTTTATGTTTTAATTAAAAAATATATATTATTGGAGAAATTTTTAATCAAGACTGTGATGCTGCTAAACCCTACCTCTCTCTGTTAATTTTAAATAGGGAGAAATTGACAGCTTTTATATTGTTGCAGGTAATTTCAAGGATTCTTAAACATTTATTTTTTATGCTGGGAAGCAGTTTTCAGGATGGATGTAACTTCTGAGTTGGGAGAAGGAAACAAAATGCTTGACAGATATGCTGCAGGTTCTCTGGATTTAACTTACATTCCATGACATTCACAAGGTAATTGTTCTGCATATATATGTGGTAAAACCACCACAGCCTTGTCTCTGAAATGTGTTTAATGATTTAGGTTTGTTCTTTGAGTATTTTTTTTACTACAATTGTTCTGGCCATCCAGCCTTTTGGCAGCTGTTGAATGCTAACTTCCTTTGTTTGCCAAGCAATATTTTATATTTCTGCTAAGTGCATTGGATGCACTTACTGGTCCCAATTTTATGCCGCCTATACCCATTACTACTGCCTTTTTCCAAAAGCTCTCTAGCAATAATTGGGAACATAAGCACTCTTTTCAGAGTCCATTAACACCGTGTTACCCACTTTAACAGCTTGGGAGCCATGCTCCAGTTTTGCATGGAGCTGGGTTTTATCATCTATCTTAGTATACCCAACTACACCCAATTTCCATTCGAGTTAATTACAAGCTCTAACTGTTTAGTCTACCCAACAGGAAAGTGAAAAACAAACAAACAAACAAACAAACAAAACAAGAACAACAACAACAAAAAAAGTTATGAGGTGATGGAGCCTTAGATATAAGGAAATATTGTCCTGGACCTACTTCTCTGGTGAGGCCATTGGCCCATTGGCTGCAGACAATCTAATCTTAAAAGGCAGTACTTAAGGAAATAACCCCTCAGATTTACAGGAGGGACTCCCTCCCTCCAGCAACCTCTGAAACCAAGTCTGGGCTGACCCCAAGGCAGAAGTCCAAACATAGAGACCAGAACACAATGAGGATATGCAGTGGCTGGAGAGAGTGTGCATTTCCCTTGGGTCTCTGGTACTGGTCTAAACTGGGCTGAGGGGCTGAGCACTGGGAGTGAGAGATGTACAGACATCACAGAATAGATATCCATCACATGTACCCATGCTGTTATGTAAATAAATTGTATAATAACATGTTGTACTGAGGGATACACCACCCCACTCCACTGCCAATAACAACACACTTACAAGAGAATAAACAACACACTTACAAGAGAATAAAACATCAGCAAAGTAACCTCACTAACAAAACACAAATTAATTGAGTAAAATTGTTTGAAAATCAAACTCTGGAAGGAAAACTAATTTATTATTTCCATAGCTACAATCCCTTCACACATTATTTCCTGATAAATTTTCTTAATTCACTTAATTTTTATTTCTAGTATATCACTTATTATTATACCCCTACCTGTCTCTGCATATCTGTGTTAAAGAGGGACTGGATAAGAACTCTTTCTACTAGATAGTCCCCTACGTTGGGAATAAAAGTGTTTTTTGTTTGTTTGTTTGTTTGTTTGTTTTTCTAATTTCCATCACTTTGAGCAGAATACCAAACTTTAGATATAGGTCTTTCTCAAAGGTAATATACTTCAAAAAACTTTAACTTTTATAAAAAATATATATATATATATATATAAATCTTTAGTTCTTGTTTTAGCAACTGTCTTTTGGAGCTGCTCTGCAACCACATGTACTATGGATAATATGAACTAACTCAATTGGAATTACTGTGCTTTTATGCCACTGAGGACAGAGCCACATTCATTTTGTCATGTCATGAACCATACTAAAGTTAATGCGACCATATGGAATGCTTCACTTCAGTCCAATGTCATATTTTTGGAACACAGAGTAATATTTGTGGTGATTTCTATCTGTTCAGACAATCACTAATAATGCTCCCTCACTCAGCACCTCTGTACTGATTTGGCAGAGAAATGTGAGAAAAAAAAATAATTAAATAATAAATTTTCATTCTCTGAATCATAAGAAATGCATCATCTCAGATCCAACTGCCATATGGGTATTTGTTTTCCTTCTTGGACTCAGCACTATACTAATAAGGTTCAACGGCTTATAGTTGTTTTAGAATAAATGCAGAGTAAACTTTCACCTGTTACAAAATACCATAGACATTCTCAGTGATTAATTTTCCTTGTGTGAAACAGAAATGTTGATAGGTTAATTTATTTGAGATTTAGAATTGTTTGCTACTTATCTTTTATGACAAATTTTCTATTTTAACAGAAAATATTTCTATGACTCTAAGTAGAACTTCTGTGGAGGTCTATATTATGTACCTTATTGTATGTTTTCTTTGCAAATTTACTTAGTATTGAAAGGTACTTCCAACCAAATTTTGTTTAGAAATTTCTGTATGCAATTAGTTTACTTAGTTTATCGAAGTTTATTAGTTTACTCTTTATTGAAGAACCCTTCACTCACCAGAAACCTTCCTATTTTATACACAAATAATCTAGCAATTAGAGATTATTTGATTATTTGATCTCAACTTATTTCTGCTACTACAAGTATAAATTAATTTAACTGAAAAGAGAATTTTATGAGTGTAGTGTTATAGAGAAGGCCAGAATCAAGTTCATAGTTAATCACAGTTATAGTTGGCTTATGTGGCATGTCCTACTTAATAAAGCATGCTTGCCAGTTGAACATGCCTTCCATGACCAGAGAGATTAACAAATGTCCAAAAACATTTTGCAGTCTTCTAATTAAAAATGCCTCAATCCATTTGGTATTTAGGCACCAGAAAATGTGACAGCTAATGTACAGATAATACTTGTTATTGACAATGCTGTGGATGAATGACAGAAGTTGGAATGAACATTTTTTTAACAACATTTTAAAATTAAAAAATCCTTAATTTACAAGTCAGTCTGGATGGTGGTATATGTATTCTAGGTTTCTACCAGGATTCTACAGCTGTACCACAATGCAAAGCAGATCTGTGTATGGTGAGGCACAACAGAGGGTGAGAAATGTGGAAACTCTTGAGTTGTGTGTTATCAATAAAAGTAGGACTGTAGAGATTCTGAAATTCAGAAGTTGTTTTGTTGGCAATAGCTGATGTAGGCAGGTCATGAAGAATGGAAAGTCTTTCAAGGTGTTAAGTAAAGATCCCAGTTAGTTTATTAGAGAAATGACGAAAACCATTATTATTATTATTATTATTATTATTATTATTATTATTATTATTTGTTTGTTTGTTTGTTTTTGTTTTCTTCTTCTATTCATGCTTAGAATTGTGAACAGGCAGCAATTTTATTGTTGATAAATAGAATTTTGTATTTCACTTGAGGAAATATAAAACTGAGTATACTGGCAAATGCCACAAGGTAGATAGACGAATGAAGGCATAACTTCTCTATTCCCTTATTTAATATTTATGCTTAACAGTTGAAAACAAAATGATTCCGTGTTAAAACTAACATGGTCATATGTAATAAGAAATTGTAACATTTTAGTCTGAATAGTTTCTTTTTTTATTCACTAAACTACATCATTGCTCCCACAACTTTGAAAAATTAAGGAAACTTTAGGTGTTCCATGATGTGTTTTCTTTGACTTAAATGAGAAACTGGGACCATTACAACATAGAAGGCAAAACCTCCCGTGGACAGGGAGGAAAACTACCAAGGTTGTCAGATGCATCACCTCTGAAGAATCCTTTAAATACAAGACTTACCTTGCCCACATATTGAGTATCTGGACCTGTGTATTCCTCCAGCAAGAAGAATTGATTCCACATCCAACCACGCTTGGTGCGGTGCAGTGTTTCTCCATCATTTCTTGACAATCCTGTTATCCTTTCACTTTGTGAGTGCTTGTTAGTCCTTTTTTGTGATGGTATCATATGAACAGCATGAAGCATACAGCTCCAATGCAAAACTGTCAAGAAGGAGTAAGTCCTCATCATTTACAGAGATGCTGTTAGACTCCAATTCTCTAATAATTCAGCAGAACAAAATTTTCAAAAATTATATTCCTCATGTAAATAGGACCTAGGGGATGGAAAATATATATATGTATATGAGTAAATTGTAGTAATTTTGTTTCCCTAAGGCTGTAGCCTTAAGGAAACAAACAAATCAACAGCCTAATGATTATGACAATTATCCATACAAATTTCATAAAACCATATGAATGAAGATCAGTTTTAGGTTCGAAAATTTCTTGAGACACTTACATGCAAGAATTAATTACACATTTTAAAGCCAAGTCCTCTAATGTCTCCTTTATCTTATTATTATTATTATTATTATTATTTCACCTTCTCACACTGTATATGGACATTAATTTAAGATGTAAATTGAATAAAATACTTCTTGATCAGAAACCTTTAGCTATCAGCTACATCCTGAGATAATGAAACAGTCAGAAATCTTCCAACCTAATCTCTGCCAGCTCAGTCTCTTGCTATCTGTTCAAAAGTTTCTGCAAATATGTATTTTATGTTATAAATAAATGTTATGATTAATAAAAAATATGAATACATCTCATTTTCTGCACAAAGGAGCTCATGATAGAAAATGAAATTTAAAGCATTATCGATGCCTTCAACAGATATATTGTACAAGAAAAAGAAATACTATTTAGATAAGTTTCATAGGAATACTGCTAGGGTTTACAAAATTCTGCTTTGGGGACACAATAGTGCATTTGAAGTGTATTTCATTTTTTCCTCTCTGGAATGAATAAGAAATTTCATGACATGCATTATTATTATTATTATTATTTCTGAAACTGACACTGATTTATTTATTTTTTTTCTGTAGAAGTTTGTAAATAATAATATTTAATCCAAAACAAAGTGAGTTTTCTTATATGTTTGTTTGGTTTGTTTTTTGGAAAAAACATAGTCTTGATTTGGCAGTGCAAGTGAGATGCCTGATGTCTAAGTCTCTTCCATAAGAGAGTATCTGGAGAACAAGTCTTATGAGGAGCAGCTGAGGGAGATGGGGTTGTTCAGCCTGGAAAAGAGAAGGCTCAGGTGACCTTATCGCACTCCAGAGTTACCTTAAAGGAGGCGGTAGCGAGATGGGGATTGGTCTATTCTCCCATGTGCCTGGTGATAGGACAAAGCAGAATGGGCTAAACTTACACCAGGGGAAGTGTAGGTTGGATATTAGGAAGAAATTCTTTACCGAAAGGGTTGTTAGATATTGGAATAGGCTGCCCAGGGAAGTGCTTGAGTTACCATCCCTGGAGGTCTTCAAAAGACATTTAGATGTAGAGCTTAGGGATATGGTTTAGTGGAGGACTTGTTAGTGTTAGGTCAGAGGTTGGAGTCAGTGATCTTGTTGGTCTCTTCCAACCTAGACTATTCTGTGATTCTGTGATTCTGTCAATTAGGTTACCTGTCAAGCCTGCTTTTGTTTTAGCTGAGCTGCTGTGTATTACAGAAAACCTAGGAAAACAGTTCAGCAGCAAAAGTATAGCTTACTTTGGGAAGCTGGTCTATGAAAAGTGATAGTAACAAGCAAGCATAACACCAAGAAATTTTAGGATATTTAATATGTGAAATAAATAATAATAATAATAATAAATATTACATACATCCCTATCCTGCTTTCTCCCAAAACCCAACCTTAAAAGAAGCTACTTTTACTTTGTGTGTCTGTATGTTTCTATATAAAAAGGTGGAAATTTATGGAAATAAGATGCTATTGGTTAAAATCATTGTTCTATTGAGAAAGTAAAGTGTTTAATAGAAAACATTTAGTGAATTGTACTCTAAATACCTTAATGATTACATAGATTGAATTGTGCCCTTGTGTGGAGTTCTCCTTAGAATTACGATATTCTGTATGGCCTCAGGATCTTAACTAGCAGTCCTAAAGAATTATCAAAGTCTTAGCATTTTAGCAACTTCAAACAGAGTTTCATCTAAGCAAGAAGTGAGGGCTTGGAATATTTATCACTTTCTAACATGGTGTTTAAAAACAATAACTCTACAATTTAATAGGTGAGAAATTTATGTGGAAGATCATAGATATAATGCAGAATAAATGTCTATTACTTCACTTTAATTGAGGAATCAAAGCACAAAGTAAATTAACTCTATTTTTTGCATAAAATAATGCATTATGTAGATCTTGACATAGATTAGTGGATTCTGTAGGTATAATAAAACTCTTTTTTTTTTTTTTTTTTTTTTTTTTCCTCTATAAAGCTCAATATGTTCCTGTTGTATACATGGGACCAAAGGAGAACCCTCCTGTGGCTAATTCAGTGTCAGTATTTTTGTTGTTGTTTAGTGCTAAACATGTCATATGCATGATGACATTGTCTTGTGTTTCAAGTTTACTAGATAAAAATCAAAAGAGATTTATATATCTATACATAAAAGCTAAAAACCAAAACCACCACCACAACAACAAGACCAATCTTTTATCCTGATTTTAACCTAAATTTGGTTATTATAATATCCCGAATAATTGAGTTTAGGCTGAAGTAGCATTTATCACTAAATAAAACTATATATCAATATAGCACATAAAACACAATAATCTCCTCAGAGGCAGATTCCCGGGCCTCTTCAGACTTTGTTAATACCTGGTTGACATATAGAATGGAAGTAAAGTAAATAGCAACAGGAGCTACATTTGAAAATACTGCACTCAAAAGGCAGACTTTCTATTTTGCAAAATGGTTCTAGTCTCTTGTCTTCAGAGAAATCTTGCTTGATGTGTACTCAAGCTGTGCTTGCTCTGTCAGGGTTGCATTATATTACTTGCTTGTTGGGCTGTAGTCCAAGAATTCATCTTGTATACATTCTGAAGTATAAAATGTGCAAATATTCATATTGATATATTTTTGAATTTGATTGCTTTTGCTTTAGATATGAGTGATGTGTTGCAACTTAGCTAAACTATATGGTTTGATGTGTTTAAATCACTACTGATTAATTTCTCCAATTTCTTGGAATTTATTAGCTCTTCTGCATAGAAAAAAAAATCTTTGACAACTACACATGTATAATTTTACTACATAGTGAATCTATGTAACTACTGAAAAACCTAAAAAATATATTTCATAAAACCGGTAAGGCTTAGAAAATTACTAAGTTATCAAAAAACAACTAACGGTTTTCTCTACCAAAGTCATTATTAATAAATAAATAAATAAATAAATAAATAGAAAAATGTAACACTCAGATGATTTAGTTAGTTTTATTTTTATTCTTTTTTGATACAGTACTAGTGGAAGGGAACATCAATATAATTTCATGGAGTCATTTAGAGATGTGTGATTGCATATTTGGTTTTGTAATAATTTCAGATGGAAATAGAAATGAAAATGTCAAATGTTTCACTTTCACTATTTCAGAATTAAATATTTTTAATCTCCCCAAATTCTCCCCATTCCTTTATTTCCAAAACCTACTTGCTGTACTTATTCAAATGCATGAGATGCTTATACTACTCCTTTCTTTGTACTCAGATAAATACTTCAAAGTAGTCGTTGGCTTACATATCTCATCTGGTAGTCAGATGTTCAAGTGGGTCAGGGTTTGTGTTCAGAAGACTCAGCATGTGTAGTTTAATGCTGAAACTAAGGATTCTGGGATTGTCTGGGAAAGTAAGAGCACCTGTCCGAAGGACCACAATGTGCTGTGTACAGATGCTTTGAGCCCTCTATAAGCAATTATTTCTTTGCAAATACCAATCTTTTAACAGAGCTTTCTCCTAGGATTTATCTAGGTTCCCGTATTTTGTCCCTGCCTGTTGATACTTCAAAATGTATGTTTTTCTGTGTAGTGCTGCCCTCTACTGATTGCCTTGCTAATTAGCAGAAGGACTTCATGTCAAGGAGGACAAAAGCCTGCTTTTGGAATGACTGAAAAAAAAAAAAAAAAAAGAATAATAAAAGATTTGATATTTTTCATTATTTCCTGCTTTTGATTTTTACAGCAGTAGGATGTTCTAGCTGTAAAGAGAGATTTATTAGTCTGTACCAGTCTGGACCTGCTAAACATTATGGCAAAAAATTTATTTGATTTCTGCTAAGAGGAGCAAAGATGTAAGGTCTGAAAATATAGAGCAGAGTTTGAATGTTTTTTGTTCTCGGTAGCTGTTTTAAATTATGTATGCTATATCTCTTAATTCACCTCTGCTTCCGCTATTTACGCTGTTCAACAGTCAATTTAATTTCCTTATTAAAAAATTGAAAAATATTTTTCTTCATAGGTACATTGAAAACTTATTTAAGATGGCCTAATCTTATATTAAATATTTTAATGTTCCAGACTGTGGAGAACATTCATTCTTTACCCACTTTAAAAATCAGAGAATCTGAGTGGATTTGATTTTTATATTTTGAGGGATCCATAGTGGCTGCCTAAAATCATTACAGTCTCTCCTTTCAATAAGGACTCTGATATCAGAATCCTACAAGTGTCCCAGGTACCTGAATTATGTTTGTATGAAAGACATGATTCTCCTGAGCACATTAGCAACTGGAAAAGAAAAAAAAAAAAAAAAACAGAAAAAAAAAAAAGTATCTTTTAAAGTCCTAAAGTAAAATATTCTATTTAGATTCTTCAGGTGTAGTGTGAAATAAGCCCTGCTGGGATCAATAGCAAGGATTTGTTAGCAATGATGCCAATTTAAATGTTTCTATAGCAATTGCCATGGCAATGTTTTTAATTAGTGCAACACAGTCACTCACAAGCGTGACATGAAGAAATGCTAACCTTCATCAACTTGATGATGTATCCAACATTATTTTGTATCATTTATTAATAGTGAAGAAAAATTCTGTTTTTAAAGACAGAGGCTGCAGTGCTCATTTATATCTAAAAATAGCAGAGTTAACTGCGGCAGCAGTATTTCATCTTGTTCTCTCCAGTCTTTAAATAGAAAGGATGCAACTGATGTTCATGGTGAGCCATACAATTTGTAAAACTAAAATATGTATTTAAACAGGATATAGTAAGTGTAAATCTTCTATAACCTGCATACATGGGAGTGGTTTCATTGACTTTGGCTGTTTCTCTTCTGCAGACAAAATATCTGAATACAGCTTTAATCTACTGAGCCTGAATACTAAGAGCAGTGAAGCTGTAGTAATGCAGGCTATACAAGAAACTGCACATGGACACCAATAATATCCAGACTTAGCTAGAGGCTAGATCTGTGCCACTTTAGGTTCACTTCTATTGCTTCCTTGACTAATTAAAAAAAGCACAGATGTGTATACATGCCCTCTCTCCAAGTGCAGCGCTCAAATGTTCTCTGAATGCACTGAACCTACAGAAATGAATACAGACTGTAGATATATAATTGACAGCTGACTTTTAAAAAGCAAGCTCTTTTTGTTTGTTTTGTTTTGTTTTGTTTTGTTTGTTGTTGTTGTTTCAATCTTCCTAATTTTTCGTTTCCTCTTCCCTCTTCACAAGTAAAGATCGGTTTTCTTCATAGGTAAACATGGGGTTGAGGGCAAAATTAGAAGGACAAAAAGAAAATAGCCAATGTGCATCTTGACTATGAACTAGGCACTCAACCTGTGAGAATCAAGTGTTTTCATTTATTTCTCAGAGAACAGAAATATCTTATGAGGGATCCCAAGCACATAAGGGACAGATCCTCAACCTATGAACACCCATTCCTTGAATACTCAGATCACATGCAGATGCAGAAATGAGAGTCTTACTAAAAAAGAAAAAATCCCCACAGAGCAACTGCCACTGAAAGTCTTTTGGAGCTGAGTTTCAGAATCACTTTTTGCCCAAACTTTTTTTTTAAGGGGGGGCGGGGGGTATTGATCCATTCAGCTGTTTACATGATGGAGACAAACTCAGCTGAAAATTTCACAAGGAAGCTGAAGACACTTTTTTATGCCTGGGACACCAGTGTAGGTTCCCTTAGCTACACAAATCAAGTACTCACACGTATACAAAGTTGTAGGTAACGTGAACTAATAGTGGTTTATATTGGAATGGCTGTTGAATTCATGTATTTAGGCAATTGAATCTATGGATAGTAGGTGTATTATAATAAACATTTATCTTCCTGTCACAAGAGAGAGAGAACATTATTTTAAAGGTTTGCCAACCTCTTGGGCACATACATTGAAGACTCAGGTCCAAATTCAGCCCAGGCTTGAGCCACCCTCTCTTACAGCACTCACAGTGAGTAATGCCAGTCCTACAAGTGGGTGGATCTGGCAGGAGAACACGTTGATCCATGTCTGGACAATTCCCACTGGCAAAGATTCATGCAGAGACACAGCTGCGAGTTAAAGCAACTCTCCCTGGGCGGTGAAAATACCATCTGCCTTTCTCTGGAGCAAATCCCTTCTGAGGTGCATATAAAACAGTTTCTGGCCTATTTCTCCCCACCCATCTTCCTGTCAGTTAGTGAATGAAGTCTGCAACATTTCTGACCCATCCTGTACAATGGTCTCTTACTTCTGAGCAATGGTATTCAATCACGCTGAAAAATAGACTTAAAAAATATCCACTCCTGAGGCAGCAGCTCACTGGATTACAAAAGCAAAATGTATATTTTCACATAAAAAAAAAAAAAAAAAAAAAAAAAAAAAAAAAAAAGTGAGAAGAAGACCCTTTTTCTCCAATAATGATCCTTTTTACAGGATCTCCTTTTCATCAACATGAGGGGAACTAGAGAAATATAACACTTGTAAACCCTTTATGCTAGGCCTTTTGAAGATCTTCCTTTGATCTTTAGTATCGATTTTTCTCCACAGGGAACACATTTCGCTCTTATCATATAATGAAGCTGCATTATATGTTTTTATACCACACCTTATTTACAAATGCAACATATTAATGATTTTTAAAAAGTAGGCTTCAGAGACAGAAGAAAAAATAAATACTGTCATCAAAGCAAAATTATTATCTCTGCTTCCCATCTGGAACTGTCTATTTATTCAACACAAGTCCTGTCGTTCATAAACCATTTGTCTTCACTTTGATATTGACATCCTGCACTATTTAAGGCATTTTTTTTTCCATAAGCAACATAACCTTCTATCTGCCAGACACAAAACAAAGCAGTATCTGGAGGTTTGGGCCCCTATTTTCCAGACACATCAATTCTAATCAGTCTCCCTGCATGAAGCAGATGAGATTCACCTATGGCAGCACTGTTAATGATGGGACGCACTTACCAGTTCTCCAGATAACTGGAACTGCGTGTTTTTGCCAAATGTCTCTTTCTTGATGTTTATTACTCAGCAGTCTAATCCAGCCACATAGTTAGGTCCTAATGAAGCAGTCTGAGATTCCAGGTCAGATACCTCCTACCTCTGCATATCTCCACAGCATAGCACATAGATGCATTTTCTGAATCTACAGCCTGTATTGGCCCAAGAGGGCCCAAAAGATAGCATTCCTCCATTCCCCGCCCCCCCCCCCCCTTTTTTTTTAACACTAATCTTCCTCACTCTCCTTTTTGACTCATGCATATTTGAGTCATTAGAAATGTTGTTCTTATACAGAAGGATAGTGAAGATCAGATGTAATTACTTCTTGCAAGGGAATACATGTTCACTTCTCTGAACTGGAAAAAATTAAGTTGCTGACCAATCAGAGGTAGTTAGCAGATTTGGACTGGTAATTGCAGCCTGTTGTTTCTTTCTGAGCAAACTGAGCAGCTACTGAATGCTGTCATTTATCAGAGCCCTTTATACTCTTCCGCTATCTCCAAGGAGATTATAAAATTAAGAAAAATCTCATCCTCATAGCTGAGCAGGCCTCTTGCAATCACAGGAATTTGTGCACAGAAATAATGCATAGATTTAACACCACTTTCTCCATTTGTTATCTCAATTTATCTGAAAGGAGTCTGACACAGCTGAGGCTTCAGCCTGGATTTTCATAATAAACACACTCCAGTACCTTTGAGTGTAATTCTACAACTTACGAGTAATAGGCATCTCAGAAATGTTACATATGCTGACTTTCCTTTTTCTTTTTCTTTTTTCTAGGTCTGAATCTCGTTCTTAAAAAATAAACAACACCTCCTAAAAAAAAAAAAAAAAAAAAAAAAAAAAAAAAAAAAGGCAACAAAAACCTTTTCATTTGCTTCTCATTCAACTTTGTTAATGAAAGACAAATGCAAAACAACGGTTAAAAAAAAATAAAAAAAAAAAAAAAAAAAAAGTATTGCTTATTCTCTTAGCACACTGGTAGTCCAAGATTTCTTCTTCAGCAACCATGATGAACATTCATGGTGATATAAAAGCATGGAGAAGCATATGAAGCATATAAAGATTTTTCTCTGTGTGTTTTCCTAGTCTCTAAATATTTAGTAATCCTCAAAAAATTCTCTTTGTTATAGATTTCTCCACCTCTGCTTTGAAACCACCTAAATTCTAGGAGACACAACATCCCACAGAAAACAGACTCACAGTTTAACAATCCATTTGAGAAGAACTAACTCTTTATCATACCTGACAGCTTCATTAGAGAACTAGTCCTGTCATTGGAAGCCACAGTAAATAATCATTTTCTCTGCCATTGATGAATGCATTGACCCGTATCAAATTATTCTTCAGTTGTCTCTTTTCAAAGATGAACACTTCTGGAACTGCCAGCTTAGTCATTCCTTGTTTGGAAGCCATGCCATACGTTTGATTGCACCTGTAGCCCTCTGAATCTCTTTCAGTTTTATGAT
Organism: Nettapus auritus; assembly: GCA_011076525.1. Lineage (NCBI taxonomy): Eukaryota > Metazoa > Chordata > Aves > Anseriformes > Anatidae > Nettapus > Nettapus auritus. Next base: position 75,568,282 of record CM021766.1, read on the forward strand.
GCATCTTTAGAGGTCAGATGGTACCTTTTTTTACAGTATTCAAGCTGCAGGAAGTTCATTCATGTATAGACAATCACTCAATCACATTCTTTACTTAGTTTCATCATGACACATAATATTGTTTGTTTCTTTTGATTGCTGCAGAGCTCTGGGCTAATATCATGGTACTATCTACTGTTACATTCAGGTGTTATTCCCAGATAGCAGTAGCCAGACTGTTATTTTAAGAGTAAGTTCTGGTTTTTACCATTTATGTGGCTTTCCATAACTTTATAATTTCATCATAAATTCATCATCCATCATTTTGATATCCAGTCATTGTATTGCATAGGCTAACAATTTTACCAACAAACTACTACAGTTATTAAACCACTGCAAGGTAGAGACTGATTGGCATGGCAAGGCTGGAATGTCTACTTCATCCTTATCATCTGTGAGAAATAAGACTTGGTCTTCAAACACAGCGAAGAATTTTCTGGCAGACTGCCAGTTGGTACATGCTAAAGTGATGTTAGGGACTATGCTAACAATGAGAAGGTATGGACAATTACATGACAAAAGACAATTTCCTTGTCATGTGAATTATGTTAGTATAGTCATAAGATCCTTTCACATGTCTTTGCAAAGGTCTTTCAACTTTATTATGCTGAATGTCTCTTGCAAATTTTTCATCTTGATATTAAGAACTGTTTTATTTATATGTTGAACAGTGCTGGCCCCACTATGGATCCCTGTGTAACACTGCAACAGACCTGATTTCAGTGTTAAAATCTATAATTTACTTCTTCCTGCTGATTCCTGTCATTTAATCAATTATTAATATATGACCTTCACTTCCAGTTCACAGCTGTTTAAGAGCCTTTGGTGACTGACCATGTCAAAAACCTTCTAGAAGCATTAGATAATATCAAAGAGGTCACATATGCTTGATAACACTTTCAGAGAACTCCAATGAAACTGTGAAGCTGGACTTACCTTTCCCAAAAATCTATACTGATTTTCCAGCACTATGTCATGTATCCACCAGTCATATCCTTTATAAGAGTTATAAAGAAGGACAAAAGACAAGGGACAAAGGACTGACATGGGCATCAGTCTTAGTCCTTATTAGAACTGAAATATATATATTTTTTAGGTTGGCATTATATTTGACACCTTGAAACCCTCAACTATCAAGGAAGTTGAGGTACAAGGTTACAAAGAACAATGAATATTTCAGTAGTCTCAACACAGATCTTTTAAAATTCTTGATGGTAGCCATGAAGTTTCTGACATTTAATACCGTTTGAAATCCCACTGTACTGAAATTAGATCTTCTGATAAGTCCCTAGGTAAATAAACAAACAAGAATGAAAGAAAGGGGGAAGGAAGGAAGGAAGGAAGGAAGGAAGGAAGGAAGGAAGAAAGGAAGGAAGGAAGGAAAAGAAAGAAAAAGAAAGAAAGAAAGAAAGAAAGAAAGAAAGAAAGAAAGAAAGAAAGAAAAAGAAAGAAAGAAAGAAAGAAAGAAAGAAAGGAGAAAAAGAAAGTGAAAGCAATCTGATATTTTCTTCTTAAGACATTATAACACTTTCAGTTTTCTCCTGAGAGAGTGGCTAACTGTGAAAAATGAACGACAGAAAAGTGAATAGTCACAAGCATGGAACTCTTGATAAAGTTTTTCAGGGAACTTCCCAAACACACATTTTCCAGCTTTTAATTAGAGCATTTAAAAAAAAAAAATATTATCTGATGAAAAATATTATCTGATAGAAAGGGCATCCCACAGATACATGGCAGTGAGTGCTGGGTGTCTATTTTATTATTGTAGTGGAGACCCTTTCTGCTATTTGTTTGCTAAGGGGTTGTAGGCTTTCCAAAGAGATAGAAGTCTAGATGGGGTCAGTCAAGCTCATTCTGATGCCTGAGAGTCCTATAGAGAAGACCTGACAGCCCATCAAGAACTTTGATCTCAGATTTTGTCTTTCATTCTCAAGCTCATATTGAAATTACATTACTTCAAGTTTTAAAGCACTTTGGAGAAAGAAATCCTCTAAAAAAAAATAATCTATTGGTCCTTTTTTTCTATCTTTTTTTTGTTGTTGTTGTAAAGTTTGTTGCTATTTTTATTAATTTTCCCTTTAGAAAATGTTTCTTAAATAAATACTTTTCATTCCAAAATAAAGAATTTTTTTTCACAATTTTAAGACTTTCTATAGTATTTTTTGAATTTGACCTCTTCATATTTGTACCATTAGTGCAAAGTTTGTATATAGTTTATTGTTGCTATTGTGATAGGCAATTTCAAAAGACTACAGATCCATCTGGAATTGAGTCTAAAGATGGGGAAGTATGTCACATGCATACACATTTAATCATTTAATTGTGCTCTGATCAGACGGCTGTTGTTATTGCTGATACCAACTGTTTGACTGTTTAGTTCCTTTGTTTCTGGCAGCCAGAGACAGAAACTAGTTTATACCAGCTATCTTTCAAATTATGTGATATGTTTCCTGCTAAATCTTGAACCATACTTGAGCATTAAACATATCTTATTATTAATTCCCAGAAGTTGCAAATTTTCATGTGATTTATTTGAATTTATTGAAAACATATATAGCACCTTTTAGATAACGTTCTAGAGTTACTCCATCTTCTTGCCCTTTTCACATTGAAACTCAGTATTATATGAAAGATATAACTGCATGAAACCACATATATAATTCTAGTTTCAGAGTGAGAAACAAAACAAAACAAAAACAACAAAGGTCGAAATATGTCTGAAAACAGTTGATATAGCAAAGCATTTAGAAAACATAAGGTAATGCTATCTGTTCTAGTAGAGATGCTTTGATTCAAATGGCAGTGTATCTTCAAATCTTTTTCTCACAAACTTAAATACTCATGACTTTCCCCCTTCCTTCTCACATTTCTAAAACACAAAGGAAGAAATATATGAGGGAACCAATATGCTGTGCTTGAGTACCATACTGGTAAGACAGTTCTGGCTTCATAGAAAACAAATTACCATAATTACATATTAGGAAAAAAGAAAATGCATAGGTGACATTCAGGGTTGTATATGTCAGACATTTTTTTTCATATTTTTCTTTATCTGAGAGTAGATACAGTAGAAAAAAAGTTATGCTGCCTACAGATGCATTTCTAGCCATTCTCTTTACATTTATGACTCTACAATCATTGTCATAGCAGCAAATTTTGATGTCACTTTGTAGTAGCATGGCTGTTGTTTTCATTGCTAGTCTCAATAAAGAAACCTAAATTGCTGTTTTTGTTTGTTTGTTTGTTTGTTTGTTTTGTTTTGTTTTGTTTTTCATGGAGTGTTCTTTATGGCCAGTCTTTATGATCTAAATCTGGTTACTACAGTGTTGATTTTATAATAAACAGTAAATGCTACTAATATATAGAAGGAACAATAATGATCCTGCATAGTCAAATGCAATTGCTCTATTGGTTAGCAAAGCTCTTTCATCAGGTTAATTCTGGATACTGTGAAGGGAAAATATGCTGCGATGGTATAATTAAGATGGACAACATAATGTAACAATTTGAAATTACTAATTCATTCTTTAATTGTCTAGCCCAACATCTTAATGAATGTTGAGGAATAACTAATTTTAGTAATAGAAAAAAATAAACACAATCTGTAGAATAATTCATTGACATACCCCTGACTTGATGTCCATATTTTTAGATAAGGTAATAAGAAAGCAATAGGAAGGAGTATGAGTGAAATAAAGTCTGTCTTCTAGCTGACACAAAAGAAGTCATTGAATAACACTACTGAATTTTTCATGAACACTTTTTGCCAGAAATTTTATTTCTAGATGACTCAGTGCAGCATACATGGAGACATGGAGAAAATCGAATCAGTTGCACAATGTGAAATTATGCACAGATATTAAAGTAGAAGAATAGCACCAGTACTTTGACAAGTAAAAACCAAATTCAGAATGAAATATAACTATGCCTATAAAGCCAACGTTGCCAGATAACTAGCCTTTCAGCAGGAAAAATTCTTAAATCATGAGAGTTTACACTCTGTGAGGATTTATTATATTGCATTGATTGATTCCCTTTAACAGCTTTAGTTTTTCCCCACCTTTCCCCTCTAAAATATCACCCCTTATTTTACAAGAATTGTTATTATTTATTCATTTACTTTTTTTTTTTTTTTTTTTTCTTCTGGAACAGTTACATTCCTTTAAATTTTGCAAAGATATGATTCAAAATTTCCTGAAGCCAATGCATATAATACAGTGGACTTTCAACTAACTCACAGTATTGATGAAAATTTAAAAAAGCAAATCGGTGGTAGTTTTTTTTTGACTCAAAGTTCTTAATGAAGTAATAATAACATAGGAACAAAATTTATTCCCTTCTGATCACTTCTGTAGAGTGTTAGCTATCTGAAGTGCTTTCAGAGCAATCTTTTGTTTACTGTTCTCCCTCATTTTGTATTAATAGCACCACTAAAATAAGGAATAAACCATGAGAGAATTTGATGTTTCAGTTTTATAGGTACTTGATGGACTAAAGTTTAACATGTTTCAAAAATATTTTAGTTACTGTTTTCCCTAGCTGGGAAATGCATATCTACTTTTATAGAATGCATAGATTCCATATATGTAATATAATTCCATTTTACAATAAATTTATAAAAACTTGTTTTATTGTGTGCATTTGCCACGGTTAAGAAGGACTGGGGTGGGCTGAAAGGGAAGAGAAAGGCTTGTGTTTTGTTTTGTTTGTTTGTTTGTTTGTTTGTTTTCTGATTTTTGGACACCATGAGTTTTCTTATAAATAAAGATATGTGTTATCCAAAAGAGGGAGCCATAGCATTGTACTATATATTTTCACTTTATAAGATGATGAAACTGCTTACATTCTTTTATTTCTTTTTCTTAATTGCTCCTGAAGATGATGCTAGCTCTGAGGTTTTCATTATTGTTATTGTTTTAAAATGAATAAGCAATATTCAGGAGTAGATAATGCATCCTAATAGTTTTCTTTGAGCTGATTGAAAAGGTTATAATAAGTTAAATATATTTAAACAAGAAAAAAACATCTTGTCATAAAGTTGGAGTCATGCCTCTTGTGCATGCAACCATCAGGTGCTTATGTTCAAATTAAGAGACAAGTTTAATCTCTCTGTACTCACTTCCCACCTTATGAAATAAAATAAATAAACAAATAAATAAATAAAACTATCAAAGAACAGAGATTGATGTAAGTATTTACAAAACACACTTTATTAAATTTGTCGTTGAAGTAAGTGGGATGAACATAAAATATTACTCTTAAGAACTGATGAGGCACCTACTTCTGTGCCATCATTTGGAGGAACTGGACATGTGCTTTGGAAAGCATGGCCTAGATTGCCTGTATTCCTGAAGATCCAGTGGATGGGGATGTATCTGAAGGAGTGGAATATAAAGACAAATAGAATGTTAAATAAAAACTGCTTTATTTTTGTAATTTCTTTAGTGTTCTCCTTGCCTCTTCCCCATAGTTGTGTGTACTGCATGTGGACCTACAATATGCCTCTATAAACCAATGCAAGGAGGGCCTTCCTGCTATTTTTGACAACAATGAGCACTGATAGTTTATATTTTCTATTATATCTTCTAATATTTTTGTACAAAAATATAAGTTTGATTCACCTGTTTTTTGTTTGTTTGTTTGTTTGTTTACAAAACTTTCTCATGCTGGTTTGGATATGACTGTATCTCATTATTAGGCAGCAATTTAGATGACAGAAAATAATGTTGGTACTATAGACCTATTTTGTAAATGAGAAACAAAGGGGAAAGTTAAAACCCTAAAGATGCAAGTTCAAATACAAATGCTTCTTTTAAGGCTACATATGTTCAAATGTTTTCACAGTGAAGGTGGTAAGGCACCAGAACATGTTGCCCAGAGAGGTTGTGCAATGCCCCATCCCTGAAGTTGTTCAAGGCCAGGTTGGTTGGGGCTCTGAGCAATGTTGTCTGTTGGTAGATTTCCCTGAAATGGGGGGTTGGAACTGGATGATTTTTAAGGTCCCTTCCAACCAAAACCATTCTATGATTCCGGAATTCTATATATGAAGATACATACTCAGCTTATGTGCATATAAATAATGCAACTTCTGTGAAATGTTTATTTTTTTCTTTAATTTATTCTTCTATCTTATTTCTTACTCCCAAGTAATATTAAATATAGTAGCCTACATATATGATGCAATACAAACTATGATCATTTTCTATTTTCTGATAAATGAATGTTGAGTAAATAAGGTAGAAGCGAGTGTAGGTAGGAAGAGAAGAAAGACGACAAGAGAGGATACAAACAATTGAGAATAAAAAGCTGCAGGAAAGCAGGATAAGTGTTCTTCAGAGGAGAAGTGTCAGATAAGTTAAAAGTTAAATGTGAATGTCCCATTCATAGCATATATTTGTTAGATAAAGTTTGGCTGCCCTCACTGTTTTTTGTTATTGTGTTCAAGAAATATATATGATTTTTTTTCAGAGCTGATGAATGCCATCAGGTTCAAGTATTAAATTAGATTTATAAACGTTCATTAACTTTGAAAACTGTATATTTTCCTCTGCTTCTATTGTTTTATTTTATTTTTTTGAGATTCACTGTAGTGGGTTTACGTGGCAAGGTTTTGGTAGCAGGGGGCCATAGGGGTGGCTCCTGTGAGAAGGCTCTAAAAGCTGCCCCATGTTTGGTAAGGGGACCAGAGCTGAGCCAATAAGTGATGTTGTTTTGCGCCATCACTGTAGAGTGATGGCCAGACCTGTAGGCCGTGGAGAGGAGACCATGGAGGAGTAGGTGACCTGGCAGGAGCTGCTGCCCTTGGGGGATCCAGGTTGTAGCAGTTTGCTCCTGAGGGGTGGACCCTGTGGTATGTACCCATATATGGAGCAGTTCTTGAAGAGCTGCTGCCTGTGGACAGCCCACGCCGGATCAGTTCGGCAAGGACTGCATCCCGTGGGAGGGACCGCACAGCACAGGGGACAAGAGTGACCGAGAAGAAGCGGCAGAGATGAGACTGACCATAACCCCCATTCCCCCGTTCCCCTGCGCTGCTTGGGGGGAGGAGGTGGAAGAGGCTGGATGGGGGGGGGGGGGAAGGTGCTTTCGGTTTCTTTCCTTTGTTTCTCATTTCTCTAGCTTGTTAGTAATAGGTAATAAATCTTACTGTCTCCCTATGCTGAGTCTGTTTTGCCCGTCACAATAATGACTGTGTGATCTCCTCGTCCTTATCTCAACCCTTGAGCCCTTTTCATCGTATGTTCTCCCCATTCCTCTTTGAGGAGGGGGAGTGAGAGAGCGGTTGTGGTGGAGCTCGGCTCCCCACCAAAGTAAAACCATCACGTCAACTTACAATTTTTGTCCTTAATGTTTCTTCACTGTAGACATATGTAATTTTATCACTTTCTTTATGTGTTTTAAAGGCCTCTGCTAATTTTTGTGTAGCTTCAGATACACAAGTCTGGTAATAAATATTATTCACAGAAATCAGAATTTACCATGGTGGTATCTGAAGCCACTAATTGTTTCTTCTGCAATATAGATAATTTTTAGGAAAACTGCTATGTTACTGGTATTACAATAAATTATAAGAGTGGTTCCAGTGCAAAGTAGAGAAGGACTGTAGATTTTTTTTTGTTGTTGTTTGTTTGTTTGAGAAAAGCAATCAGCTAAATAAAGCATAACAAAATAAATATTCCACTTTTTTCCATCTCAGCCCTTAAAATAGTTTAAATGCACAATGAATCTAAACAGTTGCTTCTTCCCTCTGAAATTCTTTAGAGAGTTTTGGAGTTTTTCACAGAATCATAGAATAGTCTAGGTTGGAAGAGACCAACAAGATCACTGACTCCAACCTCTGACCTAACACTAACAAGTCCTCCACTAAACCATATCCCTAAGCTCTACATCTAAATGTCTTTTGAAGACCTCCAGGGATGGTGACTCAAGCACTTCCCTGGGCAGCCTATTCCAATATCTAACAACCCTTTCAGTAAACAAGTTCTTCCTAATATCCAACCAAGACCTCCCCTGGTGCAACTTTAGCCCATTCCCCCTCGTCCTGTCACCAGGCACGTGGGAGAACAGACCAACTCCCATGTTGCTACAGCCTCCTTTAAGGTATCTGTGGAGTGCAATAAGGTCGCCCCTGAGCCTCCTCTTCTCCAGGCTAAATAGTCCCAGCTCCCTCAGCCGCTCCTCGTAAGACTTGTTCTCCAGACCACTCACCAGCTTCGTAGCCCTTCTCTGGACTCGCTCAAGCACTTCCATGTCCTTCTTGCAGTGAGGGGCCCAAAACTGAACACAGTACTCGAGGGGCGGCCTCAGCAGAGCCGAGTACAGGGGGACAATCACTTCCCTGGACCTGCTGGCCACACTGTTTCTTATGCAAGCCAGGATGCTGTTGGCCTTCTTGGCCGCCTGAGCACACTGCTGGCTCATATTCAGCCAACTATCAACCAATACTCCAAGGTCCTTCTCTGCCAGGCAGCTTTCCAACCACACATCTCCCAGCCTGTAGCTCTGTTTGGGGTTGTTGTGCCCCAGGTGCAGAACCCGGCACTTGGCCTTGTTGAACTTCATACCGTTGGCCTCGGCCCATCGGTCCAGCCTATCCAGATCTTCCTGCAGATCCTTCCTACCCTCGAGCAGGTCGACACGCACCTAACTTGGTGTCGTCTGCAAACTTATTGAGGGTGCACTCGATCCCCTCATCCAGATCATCGATGAAGATGTTAAAGAGGACTGGCCCCAGCACCGAGCCCTGGGGGACTCCACTAGTGACCGGCCTCCAACTGGATTTGACTCCATTCACTAAGACTCTCTGGGCCCAGCCACCCAGCCAGCTCTTAACCCAACGAAGCGTGCACCAGTCAGTTTCCTGAGGAGAATGCTGTGGGGAACGGTCAAATGCCTTGCTGAAGTCAAGGTAGACCACATCCACAGCCTTTCCCTCATCCACCAGGTGTGTTACCTTGTCACAGAAGGAAATCAGATTTGTCAGGCAGGACCTGCCCTTCGTAAACCCATGGTGATTGGGCCTGATCGCTTGCTTGCCCTGCAAGTGCCGCGTGATGATGCTCAAGATAATCTGCTCCATGAGCTTCCCTGGCACTGATGTCAAACTAACAGGCCTATAGTTCCCTGGGTCTACCATCCATAATTTGTTCTCATTAAAAGTAGTATTCAAAATTCCTTGTAAGCAATAACTTCTTTTGTTGGAATATTTTAAAAATTATTTTCTTCAGTTTTAGCATCATTTTTTCATGTGTTTATTATATAGCCTCACAATATGTAAACCGCTTTCCACTTCACTTCTGTTGTGACATTCTATGCTATAGTAGTTGTTATGAAATAAATAAAAAGAGTTTGATTTATTCCTTAAGTCAATGGAGGCTAAAAAACATTTTTTCTTAACTTCAAAGTCAAGCCCCCCCCCCCCCCATTTATAATGAAAGTTTTTAATTTTCACAGAAGATAATAATTTCATTACATTAAAATTGTTATCAACTGCCAGTAAGTCATTGTAAAAGAAATGATGAACTAGAGGGTAAATGTATTTCTTGACCTTTAATTTTCTCTTCTGGTTTTGATGAATAAATAGTAAAACACAATTATTAAAACCAGCTTGTAAGTGTTGAAAGGATGCTATATTGAAATATAATATGTGTAAATCTTAGCTTTGATGTGACTCCCTTGAATGTAATTAAAAGTACAAATGCTTACTCTAGCCGTATTTTTATTTTCTCTTTTCCCTATTAGTATTTGAAAATATGCTCTTTTTTTTTTTTTTTTTTTTTTTTTTTTTTTTTTTTTT
>CM021766.1:75578216-75608662 GCA_011076525.1 Nettapus auritus
AAAAAAAAAAAAAAAGTGGTCAATAAGAATTTATTTAGTTACTTAGTAGTTGGAATTCCCATTTTCTGGTAATTTCTCTATGACACATACTACTATAATTTTGTTTTTTCTTTGTGAAAACTAATGTATTTTATATTTTTCTGATGTGTTTATTTCAGTAGCAACATTATTTTTGCACGTATGCAAAATTTTATTTACATTCCCTCCATCCATTTATTCCCTCCATCACTTACCCAGAACATTCTTTCAATAAGCAATTAAATTTGTAGGGGTAGAGTTTTGTTTCTATTTTTTTTCTCTTTCTTGAGTGCTCTATATTTGCTCTAGTGTACAAAATGTTTGGTTTTTTGTTTATCTTTTTTTGCTTTTCTAGTCTTCATAGGAAATTGTAGAAGTTTGAATTTTTAGGACACATTCTATATCAATATAAAAATTATTCTAAGCTCTGTCACATTTCTGTATTTTTCCAGAATTTTTGTTAGGCTCTAGCCACTTAGAATCTCTGTCTTTTAATGAAATTTTCTTTAATGATACACGCATTATAATGCCTAGAGAAGCAATAGCTTATTTAGCAGGTGTATACATCTGTTTTTGATTATTTTCTTTAATTAAAAAATTGTTAGCCCTGTGTATAATTTTAAAATCTGTATTGCATATTTACTTATTGTTTGTTTTTTTTTGGTGGTCAGATAAAACTGTTCACTTATCTTATAAAGACATTTAGACCCAATATTTTCACAATCTTGTATTTGTACCATTTTAAGCCATAATTAAATTATATATCAATATAATTTTGAAGACTGAACAAGCTGTAATTTCACTTTCTTACCCACTCTGTGCAGAAAGAACCATTTTTAAATTGTCTGGATTTTCCTCTAACTTTGCACTCTGATGTATCAGAAATCAGTACTTGGTGGCATTTTGCAATACAATTTCCTCTGACATTTACATTGCAAGGAGTGTGGAGTTATTCCATTTATTTGCTTGAGTCCTGATGCCTGATGCCAGAGATAATACATTTTAAAAAAATCATCATCATCATCATCATCCAAGTCAGGTTTTTTTACATATCTTATGTTCTTTGTACATGTACTTTTTCATATATTATGTATCTACACCCATTATGTCCACATACAAGTTATACACATTAATGTGATTCAGTGCACATACCAACTGTAGAGAAAGATTGTGAATGGGCTGGAAAGAAAAACTGTTATCACTTAACATTATTCCTGATTACAGAATGGTTGACCATTTTTCCCTTGCTCATTTGCTATATATAATCCAGCTTGAAAACTGTGGTGTGGATCAGGTACTTCAGGTGTTTATACACGAGTGTGCAACTGTGTGGCAAATTCTGCTCTTTCTGGCCCTCTGCAATTATCAGGTCCTCTGCTCTGCTCAGTAAAGGCCATGACACTGTTTTGTCCCTTTATAAAGACTGGATCTAAATATTACTCATGGTCATGGTTACACTAATCTAAACTGAGTTGAGCCTTCTGTGAAGACTATGTACACTTCTGTTGTTTACTTGCAGCTTACACTTAACAGCTTTCACAAAACACTTTGAAATTCTTTGTTGTAATAGCTGACTCTTAACTGGCAAATTCCAAAGGGTACCACATGAATACCAATTTACTTGGTCACTAATATGACATTGACCTCCCAGTTCACAGTAAGATGGAACCATATCATTATAAAGATATTATGAAGCAGTAACATTACTTATTTATATATCTAATTTTCTCTATTCCTAGTATTTCTTCTTCAAGATTTAATTTCAATATTGATTCTGCATGCAATGAAAAAAACTGTTATTTGAGTTAGAAAAGTGCTTTTTTTTTTTTTTTTTTTTTTTTTTTTGAAAATAAGCTATAACTCTTATATTCTTTTGTACCAATAATTTAACAGGTCTTCAAATTTAATAGTAAAAAAATGTTTATTCTCAGCTCAGCTGAAGTCAAAACTTAAACTTATTCAATGCAAAATTATATCCATGCAAGTTTCTGAATTTGTTCATATCTTCAAATTAAAACTAGAACATTTTAAACTCATTTCTAACACTGTGCTATCCATACCTTTCTGTTTATTCTTCTGTTCTTCAGTGATATCAAAATCACAATCAAGTTTGAATTCTTCATTCTTAATCCCTTTCACAGACATTTGTGTGCATTCAGTATATGAAATATACAAACACAAGGTTACTTAGGCTATGTGCCATATTCATAAACTTCAGATCTGTTGAAAATGAAGTAGGAAGATTTGTTCTAAGTTGTTTTCTTTTTAATTATTATTTTTTACAAGCCCTATACACATTTTCCACCAGAAAAGTGGCATTCTGTCTTACAAATGTAAACCTACTTCTACTAGACATTTATATATATATATATATATTTGTTTTTTATGGGTTTCTGCAGAAAGAGTCTGTAGACACACAGAACAAAAACCACTGACTTAAAAACATTGTATATCCAGTCAGTTGTTTAGTGTTGTGTTCTATGAGAACTGGGTTCCATGTCTTTAATTTACAAATGACTTTCACTTAAAGAATTAGCAATATTTTCCATGTTGGAAGAATTTTGAAATATTATTAACAATTCTATTAAATATTCATTATAATTTTTGCCAACCAGTCACTTTCAGTGGACCTAAATGTGATAGAAAAGTATGCAGATGGGCTGATAAATGACTATCTTAATAGGATAACAATATATGGATTCTGGGTGCTGCTGTGAGTACATGAACTTAGGCCAGGTTGGATCTTAGGTTTCAGTTCCTTTCCTGGCCTTTCTTGGAGGCCTCTTAAGGATGGACTACAGACATTAGTGATTTTTAAGACCTTAATTTTTCATTGTTTAAATATCAATCAAGTGTTAAGACAAATGTTAAGACATCAATTTTTTGGACAAGGGCTCAATGTGATTTGGAATGAGGGGAAAGGTCTTTACCTACTCTTGCTAAAACACTTCAGTCTCCAGAGCAAAGGGAACAGACTTTTTCACTGACACATCACCCCATGGTGTAGAGTACCACTTTTTTTTCCACAGTTCCCTCAGAATGGAACACCATTCAGAAGCCCCTGCCTCCTAAACTCTCCATTCCTTTCTTCAAATTTCCAAGTCTCTTTGACCCCATGAAAATCAATAGCCAGCCAGCCCAAATCACAGCAAGGACACAGCAAATCCAAGTGCTACAGAAGGCAGTGAGAGAAGGCCCTAGAGAGGGGCACAGAGTATGAGAAGAGATAAATGTTGGAAATGTTATAATACCGCTGTAATTTTGCAGGTAGTTTTGGTAATAAGCATCATGCAGATTAAGATTCTACTAGGATCCTGAGGTATTACTGATCACTAGTAGAAGAAATAATAATGCACCTAACTCTCACTACTAGTCAACTTTTTGTCTCCTATTTGTCTCCATAAATATGTACATATATATATGTAAGTAGAGCACATGTATGTTCTTGCATCTAAATACTGATTTTAACACTGATTATGTTTGAATTTCTTTCACATGTAATTTCATAGAACTGCAAAAAATAAACCAAATGAACACTGACAAATACTTCTTGTTAAAATCTGCATGAGATAAACTCCAAGTATTAACACCTATTCCTAACATTAATTAATATGGTTGGCAAAGTATTAAGATTCATCAATTCTCAGACACAACAGTTTTGCATACCATATGGTAATATTCCATTTCCTGGATGGTGGGGGGGGGGGGAAATGCAATCTATGCTACCTCTAAAGATGAACTCCACTATATTTACAGGGCAAATAACTCTTCCTCATTTAAGGATAAGTAGTGGAATAGGTACTGTTTGTCACCCAAGCCTGAGAAACCAATTGCTTGTAAATGGAGATGGTAGTTACATACTATGACAATCTTTTTTATTTAAAGCTTAACACCGATAGTTTTGTATTTTATCAATAGGATAAGAAATACTGGAATATTTCACTTAGTGTGCCTCAAAATTAACCAGTGTAGACTACATGGGGTGGTAATAGAGCATGTCTATATCTTCGTTGTTCCCTTCAGATACTCAACAGTGGCCACTGTTGCAGAAACTTCTGCTTAAAAGGATCATCATTTGACCTGTGAATTAGCAGGATAAAGTTAAAATTTGAGAGAAAAAATAACTAACTAAATAAAGTAGTAATAAGAAATCAACTTTGCATTTCCATTATAGAAGGGCATTTAAATGAAAGTCAGCAGAAATACTGTTTTGTCTACCTTGGCTCTGATCGTTTAAACATGAAGTAAGGCTGAAAACTGCAGTGTAGCAACAAGATTCCCTGTTTCCCAGATGACTATTCCTTGAGGTAAGAAACAGTGAGACAAGCTGAAAATCTCATTTTGAAATAGTCACTTAAATTTTTTGTAGGTATGAATTTTAGAGTAAAATTAGATACCTCACTGAAGGTAACGAGTTATACTATATCGATGTAGGTGGTTTAGTTATCACTTCCTTTTCCAGGGAATTATGGCCTCAATATAAAGTTATTGGCTGAAGTAGAAATTCTTTATCTGTTCAAGATTTTCCTTCTGGATAGTGCAGGTAGAGCAGCTGTTTCACTGTGATTTCCTCTGATATTTACCAGTCTTGATCTGTTGTTAAAGTACACAAACATGAATTGACCTGCTAAGCTCTCACTCCTTGGGGTTTACATGGCAAGGTTTTTGTAGTCCAGGAGCTCCAGGGGTGGCCTCTGTGAGCAGAGTCAAGCAGCTGCCAAGACCCCTGCAGACCCCAAGGTGAGTGCAGGAGGGTAGAAGCAGGAGTTCTTCTGTGGCCTGTGGAGAGGCCCATGGTGAAGCAGGCTGAGCCCATGCAGCCCATGGTGGAGCAGATCTCTATGCTGCAGCCAGAAGAGGAGCCCCTTGTGGAGTAAGGAAAGAGAGTGACCATGAAGGAGCTACAGACAACAAAGTGCAAAATGCAACTCCTATCCCCCGTTCCCCTGTGCTGTTCAGGGGAGGGCATAGAAGAGAATGGATGAGGGGGACAAGGTGTTCTTAATTTGAGTTTAGTTTCTCAGTGCTCCAGTCTGTTATTAACAGACAATAAATTAATTTCCATAATTTGAGTCTGTTTTGCCAATGACAGTAATTGGTGAGCAATCTCCCTATCCTTATCTCAACTCTTGAGCCCTTTTCATCACATTTTCTCCCCCTCTTCCTTTGAGGAGAGGGACTGAGAGTGTGATTGTCGTGGAGTTTAGCTGCCCTCCAGGGTATTACCACCACGCTCACCAACCCAGAGCATATAAGCATTTTACCTCACCTGCTATTGGGTAGAATCTATTCCACCTTACAATGCAAGTACATGTGGGTTTCATGACACTGATGCTGTGCATATAAACAATATATCTATGTCTATATCTTTATATCTAAGTCTAATATAGTCACAGACAGATATGTAGAGACATATATATGTAGATCTTGATATCAACAGAGATATATAGATATACATATGTGTGTATATGTGCGTGTGTTTTCACAAGCAATGAAATTTCAGTATTTCCTTATTGCCTCCTAAATTCACAATCTGATTGGCATGAAATTTAATTTGTGCTAATCAACTTGAGGTGAAGAAGGCAGAAAATTAATATGAATCATTTATTTTTCATTCTACACCAATGTTGCCCTAGTTATGGTCCTTAAAAGCACGTATTTCAGATTTCAGCTCTCCTTCTGTACAAATTAATTATTTTGATCCTGTTGGCACAGAAAGCATATATACAAGCTACAGTAGTCAACAACAGTTCATTTTGGTCTCGTCTGTGGTGTAGCAGCCCACAGTGTGGCATTTTAAAAGATCTCTAATCAAGTAATC
Source organism: Nettapus auritus (assembly GCA_011076525.1). Lineage (NCBI taxonomy): Eukaryota > Metazoa > Chordata > Aves > Anseriformes > Anatidae > Nettapus > Nettapus auritus. Next base: position 75,584,056 of record CM021766.1, read on the forward strand.
CAAAACCTTATGCTGATTTATACAAATCTTTATACGTCTCTAGATTCATGAATTCTTTCAAGTAACTTTGAAGTGGGGGCCTTTCTTCTTTCTTTCTCCAGAGAACTGATGATTCTTTATATCAAGATGGCAGGTTTCATTTTAGTGACTTTGGACATGTTCCTTAACACTCACATGTGGTTGCTACAATTACTGTCATGGTTTTTAATGTCTGAGACTCACATCTGTAGATCCTAGGAAAGTGTCCAGTGACATAAACAAGGCATAGCTGCTGTTTCAAACTACCTGTGCTTTCATAAAAGTATCACTTAGGTTGTTGGTCTGAGTTTATATAATTTTCTGACTCTCAAAAGCATTGATTTGTGTCTGTGGATAGCAGCGCTGTTCAATATTTAAATGTTTAGTAAATATAATCCTTACAAGTCGTTTTTAAAAAATCAATTTATTGGACATGTAGTTTTTTAGTTTGGGGAAAGCATTATGAACTGAAATCTGAACGTGCTGCAGACAAAAAAAAACATGGAGGACTTTATATTTTTGAGACATTTATTATCTGAGGAGCAATATTATAGGGGATTGTTAAAAAAAATGGTCTAAAATGTAAATGAGAATTGGATGAATGTAAATTCAAATGGCAAATAAATAATTGGAGAGAATACCTTTGCAGGAGTGCTTAATCTTTTCTTCTAGCAGTACTAATAAGTATACATCTGGATGAGCAACAACATTAAGCACATTCCTTATCCATTACCTGTTAGATTCAACCTTTTCAGGTCTATGTTAAACAGCATGAATAAGCAATGAATAAACATCTTTTATTTTACTTCTTTTTTTTTTTTTTTTTTTTTACTTAAAAAATAATTACATAGTGACGTCTGGCCACTTCTTAACTTATTCTCTTTTTTTTTTCCCGAGCAACTTTTTTTTTTTTTTTTTTTTTTTTTTCCACTTTTCTGAATGCAAACTTTAAGGAAAAGTTCTCAGACAGTAATTGTTTGATGGCTTGTAACTTAAAGCACCTGTAGGGGTTTCTGGAGAGTTTCTTCTCTTTAATCACCTAAAAAATAAAATAAAAAGTATCCTGAAGTACATTAAATACATGACCAATACTTCTGTTTTGAAAGTTGTGTCTTTTTCTGCAGGTTTGCCTTCACGAGTAGGGAGGATTTATCACTAGGATTATGAATGGAAGAGCAGGCAGCATCACAATGTTGCATTATATTGTTTATTATATGTTATAATATATGTTATTATATATTATATAGATGTGACCTATGTTTGTATAACATTGCAAAACTTGCAACTTGAAATCATATGTAAGTTCTCAGCCTTGATATAATTGCTACTAATTCTGCTGCTATTAGTATTACTAATGCTACTACTACTACTAATAATAGAATGATATTGTATCGTATGTAAAGAAGTTCCATCTCTTTGAAGGAAAATTAAAAGAGAAATTTATTTTCTTTAGAAACACAAATGGTTTTTACTTAGTGTTTACCTCTTGGAAAGATACAAATGCAATCCAAAAATTGATTGGGAAATAAGGCATATGTAACACAAATTTAAAACCACTAGGTTTTAAAGATCTAACTCATCTTCTCATAATCCATGGGATGTAGTTAACAGCAAAAAAAGAAGAGTCTATATTAATTTTAAGATATATTTCCATTTTTCAACAAGTCTGAATTCTAATTAGAGGTATTTTTTTTTTTGATTAGAGGTAATTTTTTTTTTTCAAAATATTTGAAAAAATTTTTTGCAGGATTACTGCAAATCTTGCAGGAAGTAAGAAAATATTTTCTGTAATGTAATTTTCTTGTTTTTACTCTGAGGAAAATGTAAATTTTTATCAGATAGAATTGTTATGAAAACACAGATTCAGCACTCTGTGTAAGGAAAATACACAAAAGTAATTTAACTGGCTTTGGTGGGACTAGTCTTATGTTACTCATTCTGAATAAGGACTCTAGAACCTGGCACAAGCACAAACAGTTCTCCTGACAAACAATATAGGCAACTACAAGAATTACTTTTTAAATGTCTATTTTCCTCTGTTTTTGTTTTTGTTTTCTGTTCTTACAAAGACAGAAACATTTCCATGAGATTTCCCACAATCTGCACCCATGCTTTAAAAATCAGGATAAAAGAAAGAATGAGTTTCCAATAGTTTCCTATTGCAAACCTTGGTATCTGATTCCACTACTATGAAGAATTATGATAAAGAATAATGTAAATAACATGAAAGTATTCTGATAAAGGATAATGCAAGTAGGCAACAAATTTCAACCAGAAACTTGCACTACAAACTTAAGTAAATTGATTTTAATCTACTGGTTTCTTTAATCTTTTATCATTCTTCATATAATTTGCCTGAATTATGTTTGGGTTTATGTAAATGTATATAAATGTGTCTTCAGGTATATATATATATTCATATATATGAAAAAATCTGTTCATGAGCTCGGGTTACTCTGATTTGTTAAACTTGGATACAAGCAGTTTACTGATATCCTCAAATTACATAAAACCTATATAACTTTTGGATTTAAATATGTTAATTTTAAATTGTACTGTGCCTATTTTTTTTTTTCAAAATAGAAGTAGTGAGATTAAATTTCCCTTTCTCCCGAGATCACACTGTTTTTACTTTACCTCTTTGTCATCCCCTCAGAAGCAACTACTGAATGACAGAATACAGACAAAACAAAGAACAACTATGTCAGTAAGATCTTGATCTGAAGATGTTAGATCATTATACTTTTTAAATTTCCTTTATTGAACAATCTTATCCAATGTGATGTCTTATTGAATTATTTTTTGAGAGCTGTCAAAACATAAATGCCAAATTCTACACTTATGCTTATCAGTGTAACTGATCATTATTTTCTGAAATTAATGGATAAATCTATATATTGCTAGATATAATGTGTGCATGAATTATTAATTGCCTCCAATGGAACAATTAAAGAATAAACAAACCAAGATCATCTCCTTATGAAAATCGGTGTGTAATTTGTTTGATAATGATGAAAAGGCCTGCTGTTTCCATCCCCCCCCCCCAAAAAAAAAAAAAAAAACAAATAAAAAAGCATTATCCACAGTTTTCTCTATTTCACTGAATCTTTTGTTAGGTATCATTAGGTATCATTTATAAAGAACATGTTTTGATTTTGCAAAAGCAATTTAGGAACTCATTCTCAACATATTATATACAGTGGGAAAATGATTTCAGTATTTCTTGGAAAATTGGGGTCTCTGTACAATGTTAAGCATGGCCCAACACTCTAATATTCTTTCATGCAAAATTTTCACAAAGCTGGTGGTTATTTTCCTTGACTAGGGTTTGTGAGGTCAGGGAAGACTGAATAACATTTAATGCCTAGAAAATTTATACTTACATAAACCTCCATGACATTTGCATTTTCATGTCAGGAGATTCTAATATCAGAGCAACATTTGTGTGAGACAGGGAAAACTAAATCTAATATGATGCTGTCTTCATGTTATTTTTACTCTTACTAGTAAAAGGTATGAAATTTAAATATAGAAATTATTTTTAACAGGAAAAGAAATACACTGGCCATTACTTCAGGCATTCCATTTTGCATTTGCAGAAATATGTTTCCAAAGAAAAATTAAAGGTTTTTTGTTGTATTATTTAAGTACTCCAGACACATTTATTTTCATGCATATCAGTGCACTCATCTATGACTGGGAAAGCAGAGGCCTGCTTCCAGCCCTGGCTCTGCCATGGAGCTGCTGAGAGTGAGTCACCTGAACCCACTGTGCAGCAGTCTCTGTTTATGGGATGAAGACAATACCAGCCATTTCCCTTTCTGAGACTGGGGAATGAAGGTTAGAAATATCACTTTTCTATAATTACACTATATGTTATGCATTCAAAAATTATTTATTTCTGAAACATTGTCATTTTAGAGCTTTCTTATAAGCTGTGATATATATGCAGTATTAATCTTTTTGTCCCCGAAGTTAGAAAAAAAATTTTCCTTCAAGTAAAGCATGCCTAGTTTTGCTAGAGTTTTCTGTTGTAAACACATACTGCGATCTGGTCAAGAGTGGTCCATCCTATTCAGTCATGGCAGGCAAGTAGGCCTCAATGCCACTGGATGTTTTATCACAATCAGTTGCTGAAAAACAGCAAAGTAACTTGCTTTTTGCCACTCAGCTATTTACTATTTGTTTAAAACACAAACTGAGGAAGTAATTAAAATGACACTTGAGTGCTTTTAAAATTCCTTTTTTTTTTTTTTTTTTTTTTTTTTTTGTAGCTGGGAGTCATTTCCTCTTTCTTTATTTTCCTTTTCCTCCCAAGCTCTTTTAGCAAAATTTGGATTTATTCCCACAAATGACTTTTCAGAAACAATCTCACTTGCATACTGAATGCAGTTAGCTTTCACTCAGACATCCCTATTCATGTTCAAATATTTGCGCTTCTGCAGATAACATTTGCATGTAACACCTGCTGCAAGCCTTAGAAATTCAGAAGGTTTTCTGATATGCGTGGGAGAGGCATTTTTGTCTAGGCTTTTGCTCCAGTTGCCTTCTATGGTTAAATATCACTGATTGCATAAAAGGAAACTATAAAATTATATGTATGATATTTTCTTATATCCAGGTCTGTGTAGTCCAGTTTTGTTGCAAACATAAGATTTGCGCAGGAATCGGGAGATGTTTTAAACAGTGTTCATTACTGAGTTTTGATTTCCAGTAAGGTCTTGCTGCATTTCCAGAAGAGTTCACAAAATTAGGAGAAGATAGGGGGAAAGGATAATAGTTCTATATTTTGGTTCGTCTGTAAAAAATAGATAAAGGATTGTGTGTGCGATTTACTCTATAATACATCCAAACTCTTAAATAATAATTGTTCCTTCATGCATCCTATTATCATCAATCTTTGGACAGAGTCACGAGACATCCATCTACCTTGCTTTATCTCCTGAACAAACTTGTCCTTGAAAGAAATTGTGAGTCCTGTTACTTTTGACCTCTACCTCTCAAAGCTTTTGCCAGTAGATTCTCTGCAAACCATCTTGTAGGGTTTCAGAAACCATTTCCTGGTGCCAGGACACAAACAACTGTCAGAATTCAGCTTTGTAGTTCTTTCTACAACATTGTGGGTAATAATATTTAAACTGGTGTATTTAAACTACTGTATTTTGTTTGGTGGGTAAGCTGGGTAATGAAATCATCCACATTGGCTGATTCAATGATCAGAGTGCTTCCCTGCCAACCCAAACACCTTTCTGGGTGCAACATCCTTACAGAGCAGCAGCAGGTTGAGATCCCCAAAATGAGCTAAGAGAGCTGCTGTCTGGAGGGGAGGACAGCTTTTTGGAATGGGCACTTCCTCAAACAAGTATGAAAATGGTGAAAACCTGAAGCACTCTGTAAATGGATCTGCACAAAACATATGGCAGGGCTGTTTCGATCCACAGTTTATCTCCAAACTTCTTTTTGTGTTTAGGTGATACACACTAGATACTTATGCAACAAAATTGATTGTAACAAAGAATCTGAAATGAAAAATTCTACTTTGCTCACACAAGCATACGAAAAACTTTGTTGAAATCTCCCCATCAAGATTAAAAAGACTTGACAACTTTTTAGGGTAAAACTTTAGTGTCTACTAACAAACTAAAGTATTTCTGGATTTAAAATTAATCCTATTTATCTAACTTAAAATAATAATAATAAAAAATATTTATTTGTTCCATAGGCATTTGATTATATAAAGTGATCTTGTAAAAGTTTTATATCTTTGTTAACAGAAAAATTCATTATATGTCAGCATATTTAATGTTATCTTAAATTCATATTATTACATAGTGAAGGTAAAATTACAGGACAATATATTTCATCTGTAAAATTGACAGATAGCAGTAAAACTATTTTACAACCTAACTTAGTTCTAAAGAGTTTACAATAATCATAGGAAAAATATAACATGAGAAATCTAAATATTTAATTAGTCCATTCTCACTTTTTGGAACACACATTAACATTCAAATGTGCAAAATGACTTGGAAACTGATTTTTGAAGAGCTGTCATTAGCAAGTATTATCATTACCATCAGTATTATTTATTAAACAACACATTTGATCCCATTAGCAAAATTATTGCAAGTGTCTTGCAATATGGATAAAAAGACAAGTGTCCTTATCATGAGAAACTAGTGCAATACTCAACAATGGAGCACAAACCTGCTATGATTTAAGCAAAATATTAGTTTTGTCACTGACTGTAATCAGAACAAGACTGATACACCGATTGTAAATTTTTCTCCTGCAAATGAAAAGTATCCTAACCAACTACCATTCTATTATTCTGACCTGCTACTTGAAACTGTTCGTGAGAAGGCAAGTGGCTACTGTATGCACTTTGCTATACAACCGCAAGGGATATTGATTTCTTTATAGTTCATATGCATCATTCTTTGTTTGAAGCACCTCTGCTCAGTGAAATCAAATGGATGTGACTGCCTGTTTCTTGCATATGGAAAGAAAAAGCAAAATGGCATTCACTGGGCAATTGCTTTTTGCTGGTTACTTCAAAATCAAGTGGTCAGTTTGGCCTTTATGCTTTCTGCCTTGCTTTCTGTGCTACTCTCTGCAGCCTGGTAAGGCACTTCTGGAAACACCCTTATACTTTTAGCCTGTTGACTTTGACTTACTGTGCTGAATATCCAAAGGAACACCTGCCTCAGCTCTCAATCTTTCTGAATCTTGAGCTTTCCCCTTGACCTGACACATGCAAAAATACTACAAAAATACTAATTTCTCTATCACTATAGGAAAAGAGAAAAAAAAAAAAAAAAAAGGCACCAGTACTTCATTCTTATTAATAGTAGAAACCTCTTCATCCTTCTTAATTGGGTTTGCTTTGACTAGATGTTTTCAATAAAAACAATAAAAACAAACATGAAAAAGAAAAGGATTATAGTTTCCATCTGGACAGGTGAACACCAAAAAAAAAAAAAAAAAAAAAAAAGCTAGACTACATTGTTACAGTTGTAATGCTGTAAAAAACTAGATGAAAGTAATACTCTGTCTAACAGCATTGACAGATATCATGCATATTGATAGATTTCTAATATGTACAAGCAGTTGTGATATATACAGCAACAGAAGTTTAGATTTCAGTAATCCAGTATGATTATTTTAATTCCTTTCTTAAAAGTGCTCTTCTGACCCTCCCCCCCCACCTCCTCCCTGAAAAAAAAGTATCTGTAAAGGGTTATTAATCTTTTGGCCATTTTGAAGAAAAATATGCTTTTTTTTTTTTTTTGCTGCCAGCAATTTCTCTGCTAGGGAAAGCTAATCTACTCACCGTGTCTGCTAGCATGAGCCTGTCTCTGTCCGTCCAGTGCTGCTTCTCTACCTGCTTCCTCCCTTCTGCCTCGTACTGTGTCTCCAGCTCTGTGTGTGCTCACATCTAACTAGGGCTGCCTCTCTCCCAGCATCACTTTTAACTCAGGCAGGCAGGGAACTGAAGCCAAAGGGACTCTCTACCTGATTGGTTTCCATTCAGTGCCCCTGATTAATAAGACACGTCCCTCACTGAGAGAGATGTTGCTACTGATAAAGCCGCAATGCTCAAGACGAGGAGGTTTGGGGCTGGGGGGGACGGGGACGGGGCGGGGGATGGGGGACGGGGGACGGGGGGGGGGGGAAGAGGGGACCAGCTTTGCCAGCCATACAGTGATTTGCAAGTGAATGCAGTGGGAGGGTTTAGAGAGGAGGGCTTTGTTAAGGACCCTCTTGTTAACTGAGACTTAAATACAGAGACTCATGCTACTAGATCAGTTTGATCTGTTTTCTGTTTTAATAATAAGGAGAAAGTCATGCCCATAACCTGTGAATTAACTGGAGAAAAGATTTACCCTAATTATCTACACCAGCAGTTCAGTGCCATTTGTGTGCACATATTCATTCAGGAATTCAAAATTATCTCATACCATTATAGTGAAAAATGATTGAAGTTGAAAGAAAGCACAGTGGAGGAGGTTTCCCCTTGTACTAAATACGTTTACAGCACCAGTGTCACTTACAGTTGTTGATAACAATAGGCTTGTCACTATATCTGAAAGTGAATATAATGCAAAGTTGCAAAGGATGTTTCAGGAATTATGATTAATAATGTTCAAGTCATTCAGAGAAATGTATGGTTTTGCCAGCCACACAAATGAAATTTCCTGCTTCCTGGTACAGTCTGTTTGGGTATTGGTAACCACTGCTCCCCACAATGTTACCGCTGTGCAAAACTGCAGAATATTGTAATTTGCTTGAACCACTTCAAACATTGTCAACCAAAGCCTAAGGTGTTGCCTATCAAAATGAATAAATAAATAAATAAATAAATAAATAAATAAATAAATATGAAGTATTGTAAGTCCTGTGCATTTATGTGGGCTTCTCGGTACTAATAATTATTTCAGCTACTGATATAAGTTAAACATTTACAATTGGACTTCTGGAACTGATACTTTGCCACCACTTTCTGTACCAACAAATCCTGAAGATGACCTTCAGTAGATGTCTGATATGGGCGCCAATAGAATAGCATGAAACACTGAAAAGTTTCACTTTCTGGGATTGTTGCACAATTAATTTAGTACCAACATTTCATTCTAAGAAAGATGGACTATGATGTGAGTTTCTAATTATGGAATATCATTAGGTCTAAGGGTTCAGTAATTGGGGTGATAGGAGGAATCTATTTTGTTGGAGGAATTTATTTTGTTGGAGAAACTTTACTATAACAAAAGGAATGTTTACATTAAATAGCCAATTGGAAAAAAAAAAAAAAAAAAAAAAAAAAAAAAAGTAAATTATTCCTTTTTCTTTATGCCCTTATTATTGCTTTAATACTACCATTGATGAGCTCAGCATGGTGATATTCACAGCACAGATTCTAATGAGAACCATTTCACTATTAGATCCCATTTGAAATGATTAAGGGATTGATACAATTCATATAGACATCAGTCAGAGCCTTTCCATTGATTTCAGTGGCAGTTAAATTGGTCCCTGAATGAACTAAGTCTTCTCTGAGAATGCTGCACATCCATTAAAACAATATTTGCATACGTGTAACCGAGTGCAGAATTCAGCCTAATACTCTGAAAATCAAAAATCAAAATCCAGAGCCAGAATAAAATCAGGGAATTTACCTCGGCTAAAAATATATTAAAACAGTTTAAATCAGCATGTTCATTTCATGGTCAGTCCACTGTAGCAGAGATACTGGATAAAAAGTATTTAGTAAAATTTTTGTTTCAGTAAATACATGAGAAAGTTAAAAAAAAAAAAAAAAAAAAAAAAGACACAGGCAGACAAATGTATATCTCTGATGTCCTGTGGTCCCATCACAACCATAAATCTTGGGGATCCCAGAAGATATTTTCTTAAAAGGAAAATAGCTGGATGGTAAAAATGCATGAGTAATGGCTCTCTCTCTTTTTTTTTTTTTTTTTTTTTTTTTTTTAATTTATTGATGGTTTTTCACTATTTTGTTTGGGAACACTGTTTTTACTTTAATCATATTAGGGGATCATACAGATACAGACGAATTCCACAAACTGGAGAGATATACAAGGCATCTTTGCACAACCCCTCCTTGAACTTTAGAAGGCATTATTCCCTGGCAGCTGTAGGTCTGGCTTCTTCTCTAAAGGCAGACATAGATCAGTTCAATACTAGGCAGTGAGAACACATAAATGAGAAAGGCTCTGTTCCTGTTGATGGCATCTAGATGTTTGTAGTAAAACAAGCATTATTTATATTAGACAGCATAATGCCTGCTCTCTCAGATATGTATTTCATGGTGTTGTAAATACAGCACAGTGACTACTACAGGGGAAAAAGCTAAAAAAAAGTGCTATACATTCACAAACTAGTGATACTTCTAATGCAAACAGTATTGCATGATGAGGGTAAAAAGTTTTGCAATATACACTGTAAATGGGATATACATAAAAGTAGGCCAAGAAGGAAAAAGCGTAGGTGTGACAGTAACTAGGCAGAGGTGGGTGGAAATCTGAGGCTGTGCTCTAACTCCCAGAAGGCTACTCTATATAGAGGAGGAAAAATAAAATGCTCCTGAAAATGAGTGGATGGAAGGAAAGAGATATGGAAAAGAAGAAAGTGCACCAAAAGTGTAAGGCAGGATTGCTTTTATTGCAAGACAGGCTGTACTTCAGTTTTATGTTTTACAAAGTCTTTCTGGAATTGGGTCTCTTCTCTTCTGACCCTTCTTCATCTTCCTTTCTTTTCCTTCCTAAAGATATTTCTGCTGGCATCCATCGGAGGCAGTGATTACACACCCAATCTTTGTTGAAATTCTGAACATTTCCATATTTCACAGAGGCTAAAATCACTCAGCATTGCATGGAGTTGGGTTTGTTGCCATGTTAAATCATTCTGAGTTCAATCACAGTTTGCCATCACTTTTTCTTTTCCTGACAGGTTTACACTTAACTTGGTTAGGCAAAACTAAATGCAAACAAAATTTCAGAAGAGGAAAGGAGTCATCTGTCTCTATCCACATGTTTCTCCACCTATATACTGTCAGTGGATGATATCTAGAAATCTGCTGGTGGCACTTTGAAATCTTACCTAGTATCTTCCCAGGTTTCTCCTGATAAGCTGAGACAGGCCTGAATTGTCACAAATCTGCATTCCTGATGAAGTCTTAGGGTCTGTAAGGTAAAATTGGCCCAGGGTTTGGTAGTAACACTTTCCCTTCAGTCTGGTGCTTATATGACATTTTCCATTGTCAGAACTGTTGAATAGGTATTTAATCTTTCTCAGATAAGAGACTTTGTGTGATGTCAATCTTTGAAAGATTGACAGAACATTACTAAATCAGACCTGACAAGCACTAGGTTTTGTCGGCCCCCCTTTGATATACGTAAGATAGGGCATAAGAGAGAAAATAAGAAACCTTCTGCTCCTTTCCCCCTTTTGAACCTGTTCTTTTAGTACAGTTACTCAGGAAGCTGCCACTCTGCCTTATCTGAGGGAGAATTACAATACTTTATCTGGATCTAAGTTCCCAAAAAAGACATGAGAGGAGGGAAGATTTGTGTGTAGGAGGGAGAAGAACATCTAGCAAGGCCAAAACAAGCTAAGAACAATTAGATATTGTTAAACTTTGAGCTGTTTTTAAATAAGGCAATGCTAAAACAAATGCATAAGGCAACCCTATGCCAGACTTAATTGTATATATATTTTGAGAAAGACAACAGTAAAAGCTTTAATAGAATATATTCAACAGTCAGTTCTACAGCTTAATCTGTGTGCTCTATTCAAAGTAAGTTAAATTTTTAGCAGCTTGGTAAAACCAAATGATTTTTCTTTTTTGGTAGATGACACAAGATTGTTGGAGCTATTTGCATACACACACACAAACACACGCATATGCATATTTACATACACCATATTTTATTCTTTATTTATTTATATGAGAAAGGTTTCTTACCAAAAAAAAAAAAAAAAAAAAAAAAGCTAGAAAGCAGCATAAAATTAATTTGATTTTGTGGGTTAAATAGATTTAAAAATAAGTAAATAAGTAAGTAAATAAATAAAAATCCTTAACATCTTCAAATTTCTGAATTTGTTTTTAATTTTTTTTTTCTTTTTTTTTGTCATGCATAAATCTATGGAATTGATCAATTCTATCTTTCTTTCTTCTTCAATCTCTGGATACAATAGTTTGAAATTTTAAAACAAGATAAATATATGTTAGATTTTGCCAAGAGGGAATTGAAGCTTTAAAATATTAGGACAGATTTTGCAGCAGCGAGGCCTTTATGTTTTCTCAACATTTAATCCATTCAAAAGTGGTGAAAATTTTAAAAGTACAAAATAAAGGTAACTACATATAATAATAAAATTGAAATGTTATAATTTTAATCAATTAAAAAAACTGTAGAAGCATGCTTTATTGCGTACACATACAGTTAAATGACTAAGTATACACAATAAAAGTTAAATGGAAGATATTAATACATGAACACATGATAAAGTATTTTAAAATATGCTGTGGGTGCCAGGCTGAGATTCAAGTCATAACTCTTTTGTAGATGGACTTATTGCACCCTTTATTTCTCAATCTAATATAAATATTTTTTTTACATATGTAATTAAAGCTTGTCAAGACCTTTAACAGAGATTTTTGATTGGATATGCTGGCTTACTGAAACTATTAACAGATACCACTTGCCTCTTTTTTATTTCCTTCATGAATTTTTTGTATGGAAAATTATGAGCACACGATTCCGGCATGAAAATAAACTTTTCAAAGTTATTTAAATACAGTGTTTTTCTTGACCTAGTCTAATTTCATTTAGGACTTTGTTTTAATTATTATTATTTTTGCATCATAGTACAAAATATTTTGAAATTCATTTATTTAGGGACAAGATTTTTTTTTATTTTTTCCCCACAAACATGAAAAATCATAATGAATGAGGAATTTCTTGACCTCTCTACAGTAATTATCAATTTACTTGCAATATTCCTTTTTCTAATACACTCCCAAAAGATGTAGATGGGAAAACATTTGCTTCAGGTTCACAGGTGAAATAATCAAGTCAAATGTTCTTTTGGTAAAGGGAATAAAGTTAGTAATTTGATATGGGCATCCTGAATCCACTCTCTACTAAACACAGCATAATCTGTACCTCCAAATATTAAGAAAATGGTGCTTCTTAAATGTTAATAAAAATATTCCAAATTGCTGGCAAGCCCAATATACTATGCATTCCAGAACGGCCTTGACCACGTATACTACTCACAGTACAGACTTACGATGGTATTTAAGTACCTTTTAGAGCAAATAAAGAAGTACACGAGCAAAATATTGAACTCATTTTAGAAACTGTGCCACTGCCATGGACATAACCCACCCTCAGTTTCACGTTATAGAAACATCACTCTGATAGGTCACAGCAAAACCTTCACCTTGGGTTAGACACAATGACCTGGACCTGCTCCCACTTACATGCATGCATGTAAACACATATGCTAACGAACTGTTTCAATGTAACAAGGGGTAGCCCTTTGGGCTTGGAAAAAGGCAATATGATGTGAGAAAGAATGACCCCCTAAACAGTGCAAGTGCAATGCTGGTCTATGTTTTTTTGTTTGTTTGTTTTTGCAATTGGTATTTATTTGTACGTTTATCTCAAGTTATTGAAATTAATCTGCTATTCTGTCTCACAGAAACTGTAATATTAAGAAAACCAAAATTAAAAATTAAAAAAAGAGTAGTATTTTATAATATCAGTAAAATCACTGAATTTTCTATAAAGATTTATTTTCTTCAAAAACAATTAAAATAAAATATTGCAGTATTTCTGACTTATTGAGGTGCAGTCAGACAGTACATGGAAGTCTTTAACTTCATATGAGATGTCCAACCTTAATTCCATAGCTAGAGCCTATGTGACATTTGTATATGTAGTCACATTTTTATCGAGATGTTCTGCTAACCCTTCAGATGCCATTGCTGCTTCATAAGCTTGATCCTTATTTTTTGTTCTTATAGTATATAACAAATGACAGTTGAGAAAGGTTACTAAAAGAAATGTGGGAGGAAGGTTGTCTTCCTCTAGCATAGAAAAATAATCTGATTTAGAATAAAGAAAATAGCAGAAGAAACAAAGCTCTTCCAGATGATGTTTGGCCTCTTGACATAACAAAGGTAAAGAATGATCCAAAAACTGAATTAATCATTTTTCATCCTTTCTACATTGGGATATACATGCATAAACATGCATTAGCAGGCATTTTTGCTGTTAAAACATTCTCACATCTCTCCCATGTTGCTCTCTGCTTATGTGTGTAAGAAAACAATGAATAAATGTTTCACTCTTTGGCACGTGCCAAAAGTGTCCTCCACCTGTTTGGTAAATATCAATTATATTTACATCAAACAATTTAGATGAATTTCTTCATCTTCTGGGTGGTAATATTGAAGTTCCCTGCCACTACAGTTCTTGGAGCATCACCAGAATCTGTAATTGGATCTTGAGACAGAATTCATTTCTCTTATGTTGCTGGTCCAGAAGTTAGGCAGCTACTTAAATCTATTTCATCCATAATCTTTGAAAGGAGAAAAAGGTCTCCAGATGAAGATTCATCCCATTTTAAGATAGATGTCTAAGATATTTGAAAAAAAAAATAAAAAATAAAAAAAAAGAAAAATGGAGTTGCTAAGCAACTCCATCTGGATTTTTATTTCTTTCTTTCAGATGACTATGGAGAGAACCCTGCTGAGATGCTCAACTGTTTGACTAACTTTCAACCTCTGTCAGCAGGTGAGATGAATTGTCTCCTCAACTTCCAGCTCCCGGAGTTCTGAAATGTCTATGATTCATGATGCCAATTATTCAAGAATCATCTTTTCCCCATAATTTGTTGTTAAAGTATGTTTCTATGTAAAGTATGTCTCATTCTGAGAGAAGAAAAAAAAAAAAAAAAGAAAAGAAAAGAAAAAAAAATGAAAGTGGAACCAAAAAAAAGAGGACAAGAACAAAGATTTTAGCATGTTATTTGTTCAAAAATAAATTGTCCTCTTAGTGTTTTCTCAGAGCTTGGTTTTGCTATACTGTTCACTTACAAAAGGGTAGCCATAAAGATCATAAAAATGTCACAATATGAGGAAAATAAGCAGTGCTAATGATCAGTTTGACCTGGTCAAACCAATTTAATTTAACATATCCATAGATATATAGTAATAGTCAAGTGTGCATAGAAAGAATATACATGTTCACTTTCTTTATAGAAAGATGCTTAAGATATTTCTTATAAAAATATTTTAGAATAGAAAAACAAGCAAACAAAAATATTGATTCAGATTCAGGGCAATAGTTGTGGAAACAGCAAAGCCTCAGAGACCAAGAGTTTGTAAGACATTTTAAAGTATGTGGACAAACTGCTTGGCTCATGTCATTTGAAAAATGTCTGGCCATTTTGATATTCTGAAGATTTTTGTTTTGTTTTGCTTTTTCCTTTCAGAGCATATTACATCCACTTAATTACTTTTATTTTATTTTTTTCTCAGTTATTATTATTATTTCTGTCTTTAGTTTTGATTTGGAAAAAAACAAAGCAGCACCCCAAACTGCTCAAAAATAGTTACAGTCAAATCTAACAGCATAGCTCTTTAAATGAGGAGAGGAAGAGAGTGAACTAATAGTATGTTCATAATTCTCTGTGCCTCTTCTTTTTTCATGAGAAACACTGTTGAAACAATGTCCTGTTTTATAGGGCTGCAAGACACAGTTTTCTGGCCTTTATTTTCATAAACCTGTGATTGATTTAAAGTGAATTTATCTAAAGTAAATATATATATGTGTGTGTATACTGGATCTGCTCCCACATCTGCTCCCATATATATATAGGTTCAAGTTCCAAGTAATATTTTTTTTTTTTTCTCAAAAACATGTTTGTTTGTTTGTTGTAAATGCTACTCTAAGTGCAGCAAGATAATATAATAGAAGAGTCCCTTATGGGGGTCTCTGTGTAATATCTTCCATTCTTTAAATATATCAAAAGCAGCATTGTCTAGGTTATATGGAATTACTAGATATTACCAGAAGGTTAATGGAAAATCCAGAACCATATTCTGTAAGTGTGCATACCGGAACACTTGAAATTATAGAGGTTAACACAAAAATGCTATACTTTTAATTCATTTATTGTTTTTACATAATCTGAAATCAGTGACTTTTCTGCTGTTTTCTAGGGACCTTAAGCTAAGTATGGAGATGGGGAAAAAATAGCGGGATGGAGTGTTGCTCACAATAACGATAAAAATAAAAGGAGCCAGATGAGAGAAAAATATATTAGATAAATGCATCCAAATGTGAAGCCTGATCATCTGGTTATTTTGCTGTCTAGCACAGCATCCAAAAGTTATTCAAAATCTGAATTTATTTGAAATCTAAAATATATTTGCATTTTAGTGAAAAACAATATACAAAAATGCATTATCCTATGAGGCACAGAACAGCTCAAGCTTCAAAATATTATCCTGGATTGAATAGGTCTCCTCTTAGGATAAGGGCCAGATGGAGCAGTGTAGTACTTTGCTACCGAGTTCCCCTAAACTGCAAAATAATCAGGTTACTTTATCAGACAGACAACACAGTGGTTTAGATTTTACCAGCTTTATACACACACACATGTTTGAATGAGTCTCTAACACTATGTTGTAAGAGTTGGTTTTTATTATTATCATGTATTTCTATTTCTGTAATGAATAGAGGGCTTTTTTTGGAACTCGAGATCATACAATACAAGGTGTTTTTAAAGTGTGCCATTTAAAAATGGTATTTTCATATTAATGAACGTACATTTTAAATGTCCAAAGACCTCTTAATGTGCATGGAAAAGTTGCAAAGTAACAGCACATACAAAATTATTCTGAAATTACTCCTCCCAGTTATGTAGCAGCCTGGGGAACGGAGGAGAGGCAGGCTCTCCATGTTCTCCATGTTCCTATTCAAGTGCTGTCTTCACCCTAGACAATAATGCTAATCACAGACTGACTACTTCACAGAAACTTGTTCAAAGCTTAGTTGTAACCACATTGCCTTGGTTAGGGGGAATCGACTACACTTCCTGCTCTCTTACACATCTGCCAACACTTCAGCAGTGTGCTGCCTACCAGATGAGCAGCAACATTTTCTGCAATGAACAACTTTTGGATTTTTCTGACTTTTCGTCCCCTGTGTCCACCCTCCCTCCTCCCCGCCTCCCCTGTACAATCCAATGGACCACCTGCACCTAGATGAAGGGGTTGTCCTCAAACTATCATAGATCATTGGATCACCATCTGTTGCAATGTAGCATACCTTTTACCATGGTTGAGCTATCTTCCATCTTGTTAGGAGATGTGCTCTATTTCTCAGCTCTAGCCATTTTATTCGGTGGCCAAATGACTATGATATACGTACATTATCCAGGAAAACTAAAGTAGTGATAACACAGCTCCATCTGCTTGCACATTTTGGCCAGTTGAAAATCACAACAACACACATAGGAATATATTTAGATCCTGTCAGTTTCCCATTTCTTTCCCTTTATAGCCCTTTTCCCTTAGACACAATTATTTATTATTAAAATGCAAGACTGTTCAGAAGTATTCCAATGCCCCAAGATCAAAACCCATGAAGCCAGATGCTGGAATTAGAATAAACCATTTCCAAAGACATCACTCAGGAAAGATGAGCCAGACAAAATGAAGGGTGTTATTGCTAATTTTAGGTGTTGTGCACATGACTTGTAAAAGTCCTTTGGAATAAAAAAAAAGAAGAAAACTTAAAATTATAGCTGTGTCAGCTGTAAGAGTAGGGTAAATTAAAACAAAAAAGCATCTTTCTCAAAAGCCTGGGGTAAAGTATGAGAATAAGCAATGCAAATCCAAAATGATGTGTTGCAACAATGAAGCTGTCAGCAACAATTTTTCCTCAATTTTTCCACATTTTGCTGGCAATTAAGTTACATATCCTACAAGAAGCAAGACGTTATTTTCCAATATCCTTAGTTATTTCTGATAACTGAATTTGTAATGTTGACTGTAGTCAACATTAGTTATAGAATAGAGTAGAAGTGTAATGTAGTGTAGTCAACATTAGTTATAGAATGTAGTCAACTGTACAATTGTGGTCACTCAGATATTAAGACTAACGGTTACTATTGTTAAAAGTGATTTTTTTACAAAGCTTTCATGACAATGTTGTCCAGTTGTTACCAGGAAATCGTCTTTATTATATGCATAAAACTTATTGGATTGCCTTAGGACTAAACTTAGACATATAGTGTGCATTGTTAATACAGTGAACTCTCTTCTAGTCTCCGAAGCCAAGTTGAGAGTTCAGGCTACTGTGGTAAAGAAGACTTCAGGTTAGAGGCTCTTGTAGCTGATCAGTTAGATAACGAAGAATAAGTATCCTTACTGTAGTGGTGTCATTTTACTGTTTTAACTTAGGGTTTGCTGACTTTTTGATTGCAAAAGGTAATTTTGTGAGTTCAGTTTATTTTTCTGTTGCTTAGAAAAATTACTCTGAGTAATGATTAGTTTCAGTGCAAGAACTCAGCAGAATACAATAAATGCCTGAATTTCAGTCCTGGTGCAAACGGGTTCAGCCACAGGGTCCTGTTAACAACTTTCTTGGTATGAAATACGCAGATACAGTCACTGACCTGCTCTTGCCATATTGCCTGCTGTAATCCTTCTCTTCAGGGACTGATATAGACCCTGCTGGGAAGACCAAAAAAGAGCCACCACCGTTTTGTTGGCTCCTTCAAACCAGAGTCCTGGATACTACCGTACCTCTACGCTTGCTTTGCATTTACCAGTCTGCTCTGTCCCTTCTTCATGTGAGAAATAATGACAGGACTTCCATGTTTCTCCAATTTGCCACCCTTTATCTGGAAACCACGTTTTACAGCACACAGTAAAAAACATTTGGAGGGCTTTAAAAAGGGGGCTCTGAATTAAAAGAATTTCCTCTGCAATATGACTCTGAAGAGCTTGTATTGTAAAATAAATTCTCGCCTGTTGAGCTACAGAACAAGTAAAGGCAAAGGGTCCTTTATGTCAGGAAGGATGTACTGATCCCTCAGACCTGTGGCCACAATCAATGCGCTCATGGGGACAAGCTTACTGGTGGCTGCTGGATTTCCTCGAGTGTAGACTGCATTCTCTTAAGACTGCCCTCCAGGATTTTTTCAAGACTCCCTTCTCTTTTATGGGTTCTATTTTTTTTTTTTTTTTTTTTTTTTTCTGCCTATCAATTTATATACCTTTTGCCAAGCCTCTTATAATATTAAACTGAATTTGCTTCCCTTTCAAGTGAGGGATATAGTAAGAGTGAGAAAATATTTTGATGATGTGTCACTGATTGGCTTCAAACTATGGATTTTCATTGTCTCTATGAACAGTACCATTCCTAATCCTAATGAAAAAAAAAAAATCTATCTACGTAAAACTTTTCCCAAGGATGAACACTGCTGTTTGTATTAAGTGGAATGAAAATTCCAGAGAAATTAGACCACTGTTGAAGTTCAGCCTGTGTCAAGTCATCTAAAACTGTTGTGGTGTCGTGATCCAAATCGAGGTCTTCAGGGTCTCCACTTGATGTGTCAGAAGAGCATGTGCACACTACTGTTCCAGAGACATTAAAGACCTCCGTGATAGATTAATTCAGCCCAGACACTAAGGCAGGCTGGCTGTGATAATTCTGACACATTTCTCTTTATCCCAAAGGGAGAGCCATATTCATTTACTCAAATGTAATTTCTCCTTTGACTGACAGTTGTAGCATTTAGAGATTAAAAATATCCCAAACCTACAGCACTTTAGTTGTTGACATCTTAGCACAAGCAGCAGGCAATCATAAAGCCTCGGATTAATAGGGCTTCAGAGCAAATTTTCTTTATTCTGCCAATAAGCAATTGTTTGTTTAGGATTTATTATTATGGTGATTAGTGTTTGCTAGTCATGTGTTGAATATATAGCATTCCTTCTTCTGTCTTAGAATCCACTTATTTTTCAGAATTAGAAACACAAGGATGCAAACATGAGTTGTGCTCCATATAGATGCAGAATCAAACCAGATTATTAATTATTGGGCAATAATTCATTAATCTTCTGATTTTCTTTTTTATTCAGTTTTCTGAGAAAGCCTTGTATCTTTATTTCTGTAGGATTTTTCAATTACCTTCAAGAACATTAACAGATGCAGCCTTCTCATCTTTTTGCTGAAGAGAAATCAGTTTACCATAGCTGTCTTCTGTGTGATTTAGAGACCTAGTAAATAAGAGCTGATTCTAATACTTTTTATCTTTCTTTTCTACAGGAAATGTTGTAATTAAAAACAAATTAATAGTTTAAAAGGCAATTACTGATGTAAAACACCTTTCTTTTTCTTTCTTTCTTTCTCTTTCTTTCTTTCTTTGTTCTTTCTTTTTCTGTCTTTCTTTCTCTCTTTCTTTCCCTCTCTCCCTCTCTCTCTCTTTAATGCTGTACAAAACACTGAATATTTGAAAATAAGCTGGATATGGACTGAAGAACTAATTAATTCTCACTATTTTATTTTAAGGATTTTGACTTTTTGGCTTCAGTTTAGATGGGAAAAATTTTGATATGTCAAAAATTCTCAAAAGACAGGGAATTCTTTTCCTGACAGTTTCACTAATAAGATCAATTTTATATAGCTTCAGGCTATAAATAAGGATATCTTTCCCACACTTTGAAACTCATACATGACCAAATAATTAATGTACAATATTTTATGAAGTAAGATGGAAATACAGTAAGTAGATTCTAACTATGTTTTTTTGTTGTTGTTGTTGTTGTTGTTTTTTAAAGTAAAATACATATTTAAAACTGAGCATGTGATAGTGTTATTATTTAAGCATACTGTATAAAGCAATATAACACATTTTTTGTGCTACTGGAAAATTAGCTCATTCTCCATTTTATACATAACAGTGTTTCATTATCATTGCTTTCCATAGAATTACTTGTTCAAGACAATAATAAAACTGTGTTCTTCACACATAGGAATATGTTATGAGTTATTGTGTTTTTACATACAAAGCAGCCCACACAAGCTTGTGTACTGGCTCTGGCTGGGATGTTAACTTTCCCTGCAGCAGCCCATACAGTGCCACGCTCTGCACTTGTAGCTAGAACAGCAGCGTTATCACACCAGTGTTGTGTCTGCTGCTGAGAAGTGCTGGCACAGTATCAGGACTTTCTCTAACCCTCCTGGGGGGTGGGCAAAAAGTGAGAAAGAAACATCACCAGGGCAGCTGACCTAAACCAACCAAAGAGATATTCCATAACATATGATGTCACGCTCAGCAATAAAAGGTGGAAGAAGGAGGAAGAGGGGGGGGGGGTGGGCTTTCGTTGCGAAAATGTCTGTCCTCCTTGCGAACACTGGCTACGTGCGTTGAGGCCCTGCTTCAAGGACATGGTCAGGCATCGCTCATTTGTGGGAAGTAGAGAATCATTTATTTCCTCTGCACTTCCATATAGCCTTTACTTGTTTTGTTTTGTTTTGCTGTTCCCTCTCCCCCTCCCTTTCCCCTTTCCTTTTTCCCTTTTTCCCTTTAGTTGAATTGTTAATTAATAATATTTCCTTAATATATATATATATATATATATTTTTTTTTTTCTTCCTCTTTAATTAAATTATCCTTATCTCAACCCGTGAGTTGTTCTTTCCTTTACTTCTTCCCCTCCTCATCTGAGGAGGGGGAGTGAGAGAGCGGTTGTGGTGTTCAGCTGCCTAGCACGGTAAAACCACCACAGCTTGAAAAGGGGAAATAATGCATACTAGTGAAGATAGACTGAACAATGCTTTGTGTGGTGAGAGAGCACTTCATGCTTCAGATCTCTTAGTGACAAAATTTGGAGGCTTGGGAATATGTGTGTACTTTATCAACCTTCCAGTTTAGCAAATCAAGTGGCATGCTTCAATCAGCATCTGGGGAGGAGTCTGAAGATATGTTGTGCTTCATGATTTGGCTTTCAGGACCTACAGCTACCTGAAAGGAAGTTGTGGGGATCTCGGGGTCGGCCTCTTCTACAAGTAACTAGCGATAAGACAAGAGGGAAAAGCCTCAGGTTGCACCAGGGGAGATTCAGGTTGGAAATTAGGAGAAATTTCTTTTCAGAATGAGTAGTCAGACATCGGAATGGGTTGCCCAGGGAGGTGGTTGTATCACTGTCCCTGGGGGTGTTTAAGGAAAGGTTGGATGTGGTGCTTAGGGACATAGTTTAGTGGGTGATATTGGTGGTTGAGGGACTGTTAGAACAGATGAACTTGAAGGTCTTTTCCAACCTTAATGATTCTATGATTCTGTGATTCTATGATAGGAACACCCCTCAAGGATGACAAACCTGTGATTAAAAACAAACAAACAAAAAAACACCTCAGCAAGATCCCACTGCAAGTATATAAAACAGAATGAGCAGAGAGGTGCAAGAAACAGAGATATTTCATACTGGGCAAAGGGAATAGTGTCTGGACTTCAAGAACCATTAACTTATTTATGAATTAATGAAAACTAAATATTTATTCACTAAACTTAAGAGGCAACTTGACAGCCAATTATTTCTTGAATACTCAATGGTTAATGCTTTATCACATAAGCAAGTTTGTACATTGTAGTTTTACAGAGGATAGGGTGATACAAGAAGTACATATCCCCCCCCCCCTAAAAAATGTTCATAATTTTCTCAAACTTTCTGATGTGTGCTCTGACTGCAATGTGAAGATCAGTTCCAGATTCCTGGAAATGCCAGTCTTTCAGCCTGCTCCTTTCCATCATTGTAATCACATTCCTGTACTAAATCTTTTTCCAAACCACCCCTTCTTTTTACCAAACACTGAAACAACTAAGATATAAAGCTATAATATTCCTAATGTTAGGAATTTACAGTCTGATAAACCATGATGATAGGAGTGAACAGGAGTGCATGATATTTGTGGTAATGGGAAATTGCAAACCTCTTTGTAGAAAGAGCAAGATATCTATGTTTCTTTTGCTTAACATTGCATTTTCTCGCTTTTGCTTTCTGAAACAAACTATGCAATATAACACCTGTAACAGCTTCAGAACAAAACATATGCATATGATCCCTTGTAAATGATTAGATTTTGCATCTTACAATTCTATTTTGAAATAAAATGATTTATATTTCCCCTTAGCTTAAGAATATATTGGAACAATTGCATACATGCCAACTGTGTATCAGGATATGTCAATGTTTGCCTTTAGCACATTTTGTGGGTTTAGTCACTAGCTCATGCTTTCTTGATGTCCTGAGGACAGTTGGGGTAGGCATGCCTGCTGTAGCTTTGTTAGACATTTCAGTCTTATTCCACAAATAGATCAGTATGTGTACACTGGTTCCAAGGCTCTCTAGATGCATCCAACCTGCTGAGGTATGATGAATTGCATGTGTGAATATGGACAGTAATGTCTCTTGCATCAGTTACATTACTTGTTCAAGAGCTGGGTGTAGAGAACATGCATTAGTAGGATTTCCTAATGACAAAGAGAAATACAGGACCCTTGATCATGTGGGTGGGAGAACTCATGCTACTCCTTTCTGCAAAGAAAAAAAGTAGATAAGTGAGTACTTTTTGAGCATCTGAAAAAAAGCATCCTCAAAAAGAAGTCTGAAAATGGTTTATTTTTGATGGCAGATTTAAGTGACAAGCCAAAAGAGAACATGTATTTATTTATGTAAAATTTTAAACCAATTTAACAAAGTAACTTTGTTATTCTTCTAAAGACTCTTTTCATTTCCTAAGTTTTTAATTTCTTTAAATTAAAACTAAAATAAGATTCCAGAAGGACAAAGCACTCAATAGAAACTACTTCTTATTCAAAACAAAGTTTTTATTCCAAGTAAAACTGATAGAAAATTTCAATTGTCCATTACAAGATACCAGGATCTCAATTAACATACAATGTTTTCATGATTCTATAAACCATTTAGCTTCACAAATTTGAAAGTTTTGGTTAGACTAGACAAACAAATCATTAGTTAATCTTTTAAAAAGAAATGCAAACATCTTGTTTACAGAGATGTAAAAGGGGGGGGTGTGGGGGGGGTTATATTGACCCAAACATGCTATCAGTGATGCCTGTGTGCTGATGCTGCCCTGCCTGCTAGTGTGACATCCCCATGGGTAATTGTTTACCAGTGTCTTTGACAGATGAATCAAGAGACAGGGATATAAGGTTTTGTTGGCAAGGGAGCTCTGATTAAACCAATCATCTGTGATATAAGAGGCATGTACATTTCCATCTCACTAGAAAAATGTTTTTTTCTAATCTGCTTCTCTCACAGCATCTGTTAAACCCCCTTCAGCAACCATTTCATTAGCCCAGCTTTCCTATAATCAGTCTGGAAATCAACTGATGTGCTCTCTGTGGAAAACTCCATCTATTTCACTATAAAATTGTTCATAATTTGGAAGGCATTGCTGAAGTCACAGAACTGTGTCTGTAGAAGACACCATGTCTGGCTAAATTACATCTAATATCCCAGATTTTAGACAGTGTGACATGTTCCCTGCTACCTATGGTTGCAGAGTTGTAATCTTATAAAGGACATATAGTGCAATCTCCATTATTTGAATAAGTACAACTCTGTATGTTTTTCTTGTGTGGTATATTAAATTCTTCAGCCTTGATCTGACATTTGGAAATCTAAACCAGCTGTAAATGCATTTTAATTTGGTTAGCATGCTTTCATTGTTTTCCATTATTCTGAGTTTAAAAAGTGTTCAGATAATACAGGTAAACCAGAAGCCAAAAACAGTATGGTCTTTTTTGTTGTTGTTCAGTTTAGCTTAAAATTTTATAATACAAAACCTCAAACTATCATAAATATTGAATGGTAACATGTTATTCTAGAAAGGCTTTAGTCTGTTTCTCCATGACTAATATATTTTCACAGAAGGCTGTCAGAGAAAAGTAATAAAAGTTAAAGATGGATAGAATAGAATAGAATAGAATAGAATAGAATAGAATAGAATAGAAT
>CM021766.1:75610461-75642663 GCA_011076525.1 Nettapus auritus
TATCTTAACCTACATTTCCCTTGTCTTTCTTATTTCTTTTTTTTTTTTTTTTTTTTTTTTGCTTTGTTCCTCTTCAAATGTGTCTAAGAGGCACAGCTGAAGACTGTCCCTTAGTAAAAACCATCTCATGACTGAATGTGTTTTATGGTAATATTTTCTGCTTGGTTCAGCTATTATTTGATCAAAGGTATAGTGCTTAACCTAGAGTTATGGCTGTTTGGGTGGCAGTAACTGACGCTATTTTTTTGGTTTAGAAAGTGTGATGCAGCCAAAAACAGCCTGCTGGAGGAAAGTGATGGATTTTTTAGGTTGTCAGTGTTTCACATTTTGAGACGCTTATTTTTCCTTAATTATACTCAGTTTATCCTACAGATCCTGAGTGTCATCAGATTTAATATCTTTGGTTTTCTTTGTGTTTTTTTTGTTTATTTGCCTGTTTTTCCATTCTTGTTCTAGAAGAAGTTACTCTAGTAAAATAATTGCTTGGTCTTCCAACTAACTTTCTGTATAATGTTTGGCTTTCAGTGAGAATCAGACATTAGGCCCTTGAGAATACACAAGAAACTTTACTTTAAATAGCCTGTTTCAACAATTTCCGATGTTAATTATCCATGTTGTTTTTGACCACAGGAAACTTCAGTATGGACATCTAAGTATTTTTTGTTTCTTTTAAATAAACATCCCTGAAGTCTGAATGATTTCATTGCCCTTTCACAGATGTGCATGCAAAGCAAACATATGTATGTGCAAATTATATAAGAATGTAGATACATTGTTATGATAATATGCAATAGCAAGTGTTATATTTGTTTCTTTCTTTATTGGCTTGTTATTACTTTATATGTGTATTTCTGCACCATGTTTCAGTCAGATTAATTCTAGCTTCCAAAAGATTGAGGTTTTGCCTATATGTATGGAAAATATGGATTATTTTTTTTTTTTTAATTTTTGGTGGTTGCTGTTTAATCCATGAAGCTGTGTATTTTCATGACAGATGAACCAACTTCAGTATTTCATGTCTGAAGATAAATGATGAGGTATGACTTTGGAGAAAATTTTTCTTTGTATGAAACATCTTATTCCTATGGAATAATAAAGGGTGGGGCCTGGAACATGTTTCCACCTCCATACATATAAAGGCAGTCCCTAAGGAGCACGACAAACAGGGCAGGCAAACAGCATGGTGCAGCAGTTTGCATGGGAAGGAGCAGGGAGGACACTGTCACTATTTCCAACACTGGTTGTAACCTGCTCACAAGGAGTTCCACCATTGTATCCAGCAGAAAGCCAAGTCCTCTGCAACTCCCGTGAACTCTCCAGCCACAGGAAGCAAAGTGACTACCCAGACAGAACTCCAAAGAGAACAGGTAGCCATTCAGGTCTCAGGCTGCAGGATGTGCCTGAGTCTAACAGAAGTAGTGAGTACTTCTCAATCACTCACTCCTCACACACTGTGGGAGGTGCGCCCAGGTTGAAGAACTGGTCACAGAGCTTTGGGAGGAAGTGGGCATGCTGAGGAGAATCAGGGAATTACAGGAGACTGACAGGCAGTCATACCCTACTATCCCTGAGACAGGTGCATTGGTCAGCCACAACACAAGAAATGAAGCATATGCTACCTCCTCACCACCAAGCTGTAGGAGGGGACCTAAAAGACAGGGGAATGGAAGCAGGTTTCTGTTTGGGGCAGCAGGTGAACACCCTCCCACCTGCCTCACCTTCCCATACAACAGGTATGAGGCTCTGGAACATGAAGAACAGGCAAATGACAATTTGGATGAAGGCCCATCCAAGTTGGAGGGGATGCCTGGGAGAGGTCAGCCTACTACCCATACCACAACAACCTCCATCACAAAAAAAAAAAAAAAGTGACTCCCTCCTGAGGAGAATAGAGGGACCAATATGCCATCCAGACCTAATGCATAGGTAAGTCTGTTGCCTCTTTGTGGCACAGGTAAGTGACATCACTAGAAAAATCACTCACTTGGTACAGCCTCTGGTTATTACACATTACTGTTTTTTCATGTTGATAGTGATGAAGTAGCAAAGAGAAGTCCAAGGCCAATCAAAAAGGATTTTAGGGATTTAAGGTGATTGGTCAAAGGATCAGATGCACAAGTAGTGTTTTCCTCCTTTCAGTAGCAGGGAAAAATATTGAAAGGAACAGGCAGACCCAACTGATCAACACATGGCTCCAACACTGGTGCCTCTGGCAGAATTTTTTTTGGGGGGGGAAGGTCTACATGACAGCAGGCCTACTAGAAACTGATCAGATGCACCTTTCTCAGAGGGGGAAAAGGATTTTTTTTTGCAGGAGTTAGCAGGACTGACTGATAGGGCTTTAAACCAGATTTGAAGGGGGAACGGGATAAAAACAGGTTTGCCAGTGATAAGCTATGGGATGGCATGCTAAAAGCTGGGGGACTGTGTGCTAGTGAGATCCTGAAGTCTGCTGCACAAGCTGCTGTGTACAATGAAGCACATTAAAAATGTTTCTACACCAATGCACACAGCATGAGGAACAAGCAAGAGGAGCTAGAAGCCTTGGCTCAGTCCCAGAGCTATTCCATTATAGGCATAAATGAAACCTGGTGTGAAGAGTCCTGTTACTGGTATGTTACAGTTGATGGTTATAGGACCTTCACAAGGGATAGGCAGGGCGGACAACATGTGGGGGGGTTGTTGCTGTATGTAATGGGGGGGTTGGGCTGTACGCAGGTTGCAGCTGGGGATGACAGGGTTGAAAGCCTCTTGGTAAGGATTAAGGGACAAGAAAATAAAGCAGATGTGGGAGTCTACTATAGGTCACTCAGATAGGATGATGACAATGATGAATTATTCTTTAAGGGGCTAAGAGATATTTCTAGAAACCGTTATCCTTATGGATAAGGATTGGGTAACTTTATGGATAAGTTATGGAGAACTTTGACTTGCTAGACATTAATTGGGAATATCACAGCTGATACAAACAGGTCCATCAGATTCCTGAAACTAACACCTTGATGATAAATTCTTGGTAGAGGTACTAAGGGACCCGACTAGGAAAGGTGCACTCCTAGATCTGTTGCTTGTGAACAGAGATGGTCTTGTGGGTGAGGTGGCAATTGGTGGCTATCTTGGCCATAGTAACCAAGAAGTAGCTGAGTTTAAAATAATTGGTGATAGGAGGAAAATTGCCACCAAAACTTCAGCCTTGGGTATGGGAAGAGCAGACTTCAAGCTGCTCAGGGAAAGAGTTAGTAAAGCCCCTGAGAAACTGCTTTTTTTTTTTTTTTTTTTTTTTTTTTTTTTTTTTTTTTTTTAATTGGGGTCCATCAGTGCTGGTCACTTTTCAACTACCACTTTCTAAAAGCACCAGAACAGATAATTCCAAAATGTCAGATGTCAAGCAGGTGGGTTAGACAGTCAGCTTGCTGAGCAGAGGTCTTCTAGAGCTAAGAAAAAGAGAAGGCTGCTGGAAGCAAGGTTGGGTGAAATGGGAGGACTACAGGGAAGCTTTGCCTTTGTAGGGAGAAAATTCATACTGCTAAAGCTCAATTAGTGTTGAAGCTGGCCAGAACTGTGGGGAACAATAAAAAGAGGTTTTGTTGTTGTTGTTGTTTTCTTGTTGTTGCAGGTTGCTTGGTTGTTTTTGTTTTGATATGTTAACAGCAAAAGGACTAAAGAAAACATTGGTCCATTACTTGATGAGGATGGTCACCTCACAAACAGGGACAAAGACAAAACAGAGATGTTTAATGCCTTCTTTGACTCTCCAACACTGATGATGGGCCTTGGGACCCCAGGTGTCCTGAGTTGGATAACTGTGACTTCAGGAATAATAAACTTCCAGCTGACCCTGAAGCTGTGTAGGATCTGCTACTCTACTTGGATGTATATAAGTCTATTGGGTCCAAAGGAATTCATCCATTGTACTCAGAGATCTGGATGATTTCAACACAAGAGTTCTCTCAATTATTTTTCAGTGGTCTTGGGGATCTGGAGAGGTCCTAGTTGTCTGGAAGCTGGCAAGTGTTTCAGTTTTGAAGACAAGAAAGAAGACCCTTGTAATGAGAGGTCTGTCAGTCTCACTTCAGTTCCTGGTAAAATTGTGGAGATAATTATTCTGAGAGTTATTGATAAAGACTTGAAGAACAATGCAGTCATTGGTCACAACAAACATGAGCTCACAAGGTTAACAAAATTAAGTTAACAAATTTAATTTCCTTTTATAACAAAGTCATTTATTTAGTTGATCAAGGGAAGCCAGTTGGTGTAATTTTTGGATTTAATTAAAGCTTTTGATACTGTTTATCACAACATTCTTCTGGACAAAATGTCCAGCATACAGCTAGACATATACATAATGCAATGGATGAATGGGTCAGCATAATTAATGAGATGGGTGAATGGATTGGCTGACAGGTCAGGATCAAAGGGTTATAAATGAGCATGCTGGAGTTCAAGAAGCATTTGGAAAACGTTCTCATATTTTCTGATTTTTGGGTGATCCTGTGCAGACCGAGGAGTTGGGTTCAATGATTCCTGTGGGTCCCTTCTAACTAGGAGCTGTAGTTATGATTTTAAGTAGACAGAATGATTCAGTGAATTGCCAAAATCTGTGCAAATTATGTCAATGAACATTCAAGTAGTTCAAAATTTAAACAGGGAAGAAAGTAGTCTGAGGTTGTAAATATATATAATTTATCTGAGTTTACAGAGGGATTAATTAACCCACATTTAGATCAAATGTACCCACTTTTCCATTGGGAAGAAAGGAAAACAAGATTGCCATGTAACTATTGTTATTATTGCTGAAGCAAAGGTCAAGCTGTCTTCCAAAATTTGTTTGATCTGAGAATGTATTAGAAGGATTTTTCACCTTTTGTATAATCAATAGCCTTGGAAAACTCTCTCAAAAAAAAGTGTTCTGATTGTTCCATAAAGTTTTTAAAATCTCATTTTGAAAGCTCGATAATTTGTCCTAGCATTACATTTAAGTCATGCTACTGTGGTCAGGAATTTGAAACTTCAGAGAAAATTTAAACCCAAATGAAAAGCAAGATTAAAACTTAGATGTGGGGAAATGTTCTGATCTGACTTCAGCCCTGCATGACAGCTAGGTCCCATATCAATAGATACCCTAAGGCTTACTTGCTCCACCAGTGGAAAGCTTATGAGAGCCGTTACTTTCATGTCATTTCAAACGTCTAAAGTTAAGAACACCTATAAAGGCATGTCCTCACAAGAAAACCTTTTCAAACTAGAAAATAAATATTTCTTTTTTCCAATTCAAATGATCATAAAACTATAATGCATCCCTGGCTTCAAGCCTAATCTTATCTTTAAAGGTTAATTTCATTCTCCAGAAGTTGAAAGAAGTTCATAATCAAGACTTGGACATATTGATCCAGTTTTCTATATAGTTCAGGTACTTGATAGTGAGGTGAACAAAGTGCGAATAATGTTTTCAAAAGTCCTACAAGAAACTGAAGCATAACTCTAATTGGCATAAATTACTGTGGTACCTGTACTGGGTCTGGCTGGGATGTTAACTTTCCCTGCAGCAGCCCATACAGTGCCATGCTCTGCACTTGTAGCTAGAACAGCAGCGTTATCACACCAGTGTTGTGTCTGCTGCTGAGAAGTGCTGGCACAGTATCAGGACTTTCTCTAACCCTCCTGGGGGGTGGGCAAAAAGTGAGAAAGAAACATCACCAGGGCAGCTGACCTAAATTAACCAAAGAGATATTCCATACCATATGATGTCACACTCAGCAATAAAAGGTGGAAGAAGGAGGAAGGGGGGGGGGGTGGGCTTTCGTTGCGAAAACGTCTGTCCTCCTTGCGAACACTGGCTACGTGCGTTGAGGCCCTGCTTCAAGGACGTGGTCAGGCATTGCTCATTTGTGGGAAGTAGAGAATCATTTATTTCCTCTGCACTTCCATATAGCCTTTACTTGTTTTGTTTTTGCTGTTCCCTTTCCCCCTCCCTTTCCCCTTTCCCTTTTTTCCCTTTTTCCCTTTAGTTGAATTGTTAATTAATAATATTTCCTTAATATATATATATTTTTTTCTCTTTAATTAAATTATTTTTATCTCAACCCGTGAGTTGTTCTTTACTTTACTTCTTCCCCTCCTCATCTGAGGAGGGGGAGTGAGAGAGCGGTTGTGGTGTTCAGCTGCCTAGCACGGTAAAACCACCACAGTACCTGGGACATCAAGGGCACTATTTTTCTGATTACATAAGTGACAGAAACTAAAACACAGATACCTTACAAAACAGAAAAAGTATTCTCTCTGACTGTGGGAAAAATAAAAGAAAATAAAAAGAGATACTATATCTAAGAAAATGAAGAAACATTCAAAATTATCCAGAACAATCTAAGCTAAATATTTGTGTGTGGAATAATACCATGTTCTGCTTTGTATATGCCTCTTATTTTACAGAAGCAAAACCTGTTCAGTTGCAGAATGTGATGGATTGATCACAGACAGCAAATAAATACCCACTGACTACTTGTTCACTCCCTGTCCCAATGAGATGGGAGAGAAAACTGGAAGGACAAAAGCAAGAAAAACTCATGGGTCAAGAAAGGGAAGGGAAGGGAATCATACACTACCTCTTATTTCTGAGCATGATTTGTTATGGCATGTAATATCCCCTTGGTAATCTTGGGTCAACTGCCTTTGCTCTATTCCCTCTCAAAATCTCCATTCCCAGACTACTAGCTGAAAGGACAGAGTGGGAAACAGAGCACTTTTCAGCAACAGCTGAAACAGCAGTGTGTTATCAACACTGATTTGATCACAAATCTAAAACAAACCACACAGGTTGCTAATAAAGAAAATTGACTCAATCCATACCAGATCCAGTACAGATAGTTCACATTAAATAGAGAGAGAGAGAGAGAGAGGTAGAGGTAGAGAGGTAGAGGTAGAGAGGTAGAGAGATAGAGAGAAAGGTAGAGAGGTGAGGTTCTTTTGTTTGTTTTCTGTCTGCTTCTAAAGTGGTGATGTTCCTGATATCATGAATTCAAGGCAAGAGGAAAGAAACTATAGGCATAAGAATATAGAAAACCCTAAAATATTTCAGAAATAAGTGTCACAGTGTTACTCTCAAAACAAGTCGAGGACACTGTCAGATTTTTGAAGGAAAGAAATCTGAGATGTGCGAATCCTTAAGGAAATTAAGTAGAGAGGCTTAATGCAGCTGACATAATTCAGATTCAAGAATGGAATTTTAGAACTCAGTTTTGCAATTTTCCATGTATTTTACCAGCATTTGTAATGTCTGTTAGAGTTAACATTTCTGCTCACCCCAGCAGTAGGAAAAAGCTTCAGTCAGGGCTTGCAACTCAAACAGTAAAGTCAATTAACTTCAGGACATAAATTTTATATATTAGTTCCAATGTTCATAAATTACTTGGTTCAGGTTTGGGAAGGATATTATCACAGTGGTTCAAGCTCATAGGCAGTCATGATGTTATATCCTGAGAAAACTGCAAGTAGAATATGAGTCTTGCCAATGCTGCAGGGAAAAAGAATCTCAACAAACAAGCTTTGAGGTCACAGTGGCATGTGTTGTTATCAATATGTT
This sequence comes from Nettapus auritus, assembly GCA_011076525.1. Classification (NCBI taxonomy): domain Eukaryota; kingdom Metazoa; phylum Chordata; class Aves; order Anseriformes; family Anatidae; genus Nettapus; species Nettapus auritus. The sequence goes on from CM021766.1 coordinate 75,618,041, forward strand.
ATCATGTAGAATCTGTAAGTTGATTCACATCTTACAAATAAATCTCCTCAAAGCATAAGACACAAAGGAAAATTTGGTCTTGTCATGTCTTCCCACAGTTAAGAGCAACTTAGCCTCCCACTAAGATAGTCATGCAGGCATTTTTCCAGAACTCAGAGTGAGCTTATAGGTGAGATTTATCTCAGTTAAATACTGCCAATGTAGTCATTGAGATTCTCCTGTAAAACTAGTACCGACAACAAAGAATTTCTAAACCATGAGTGACCAGTCCTCCCTTAAACATTTGACAAATAGTTTGGTCTCCTGGTGGCAATCTGTAAAGGGTTTCTTGGATTGCCTTCTTCCTTCAGAGGCACAATATTCTCTTCAGAGAGGTGGAGGAGATGTATCTTAAGTAGAACCACAACAACCCCTTTCAATGGATGTCTGTTCTCAGCACCTATATCTTCATATTTTCTGCTAGGCTGTAGGCACTCAGTGACATCAAGAAAACTGTATTCCCTGAGGCTGAATGCACAGCCACTAAAGTAAATGAAGGAAACAGATCTTAGCATGGTGAAGAGAAAAAAGTAGGATACTTTATAGTAAAAAGCCTGAGCAGATAAAAGTAAATGCTGTGACTGGAGGTACATGAGACAGGGAAGGAAAATAAACTGTCCATTATGGTTTTAAAGACAGGGGCAATGAATAAAACGTGGAATATGGAAGAAAAATATCTAAGAACCATGAGTGTGATGAATGGGAAAAGGTACAAGTTGCCTGTGTGAAAAGATCAGCATGAGCCAGTGGAAACAGGAATAAGAAAAGAATTTTGTGAGATGAATAGGATGTGGCACTGTAGCAGCAGAAGAAACATTATATTGATCAGCAGAGCAGACTAAAACCAGAGTCTAGACAGTTAATATCTGATACTACTACGTAAATCAACCTTTTCCACACACACTGAATTACAGGTTTTAAGTATGTAATATGTACTGTGAATGAGGTTAAAGATGAAAGGAGGAAAAAATTAAATCAATGACCAGGTAAATGGATATCACAACACACCTCTTTGTTTTTATCTGTGTGGTGGAGATTAAACATTACGCTACACCGGTTACTTAAATCAATATATTTTGAAAAACTGCAAGTCACCATTTTTCTCTAGGTGCCCTGTGTAAGATATCCCAGTCTAGTATGCAAAAAATGAGAACTCTAAGAGAAACAGCTAAAGTCACTAAGAACATATAAAATACTACAGTGTGCTACCTGAAAAGTTAGGTCTGAACTTCTCACATTGGGTGCTTGAAATAAAAGATTGCACTTGACCTTAATCTCAGTTTTCTGCTTGTAAAATGAGTCATATGACTGAAGTCAGGGGAAAAAAAAAAAAAAAAAAAAAAAAAAAAAAGTATTTTGTGTTCGGAAAACACTTATTTAACAGTTGTCATGAACAGTTATGAGAGAGACGCACACAGAGATTTCTTCCAGCATAATCTGGTTAGTAACCAGATCTAAGTCAACATACTGATATATAAGAAGCACTGTCAAAAGCTACATATTATGTGACCACCACAAGCCTTCTGAATGAAATAGAGAAGGTAATTATGGGGGGTATAATGTCTGTGATCCAGTCTTAAAAATTACCTTATAAGGTATGGACAATAAGAGGGGGTGAATGTTTCTTTCTTTCTTTTTTTTTTTTTTTTTTTCTTCATTTAAAGTCACTAATCTTTGAGTGCCTGAAACCAATAAATTCTAGAAAATTTAGTAACTGCTGAAGTGTTCTTACTGACTGTTACATATTAAATAAGGATTTTGGAATCTCTCTGATGAGATCTTTGCTCCTCAGAGAAGATGATGCTGAAACATAGTACAAGTTTTCTTTGAAAATTTGTTTTCAAAGAGTGTAAAGTGTGTTGTTTAAATAAGGTTGAAATTCTCATTAGATAACTCCAGAAGTTCTTAAGCATGAAATAACATTGAAAGCTTTGCTGCACCCCCGGTAAATGTCACAAAACACTCATCACATGTGAGCTGAAAGACCCCCTGTTTCCCAAATACTCGTGTATCCAAGTTGGGACTTGGTGCTCTGGGTGAATTGAGAACTAGATGGCTAAACAGTTGTCTAGATGGTCAGGCTCAGATATTAGTTGTTAATGATTCTTACTCTACATGAAAAAACATGGCAAGCATCTGGCTGGAACCTGGTTAATATCTCTACTAATGGCTTGGAGAAGGTAAGGAAGGGTGTTCTAAAACATTTGCAGAAGTCACCAAACTGGGTGAAGAACGACTGGACAATCTCAGGGACAGGGCAGAGGGACCTAGACAGGCTGCAGGAAAAGCCCAACAGGAACCTCATGTATTTCGGCAAGGACAACACAGAGTGCCAGCCCTGAGCAAGGACAAAGGCTGGGGCCAGCCTGGCTGAGTGCACCTTTGTGGAAGGGAGCTGGGGGCCTGGGCGGACACGAGCTGGGCATGAGCCCTAACTACAGTGAGAGCCTGCAGTGACCTGGGAGCTGTATTCACAGTGTAGAGCCAGGACGTCAGTGGGAGAAGTCATCCCCCTTTGCTTGATACCCGTGAAGTCTGAGTCTAGTCTAAGCTCTCAAGAAAAGTATCATAAGAAAGTGATAAGAAAGCGATATACATTTTCTACATTCAGTATTTGTTCAATAAGTTGGATTTTATTAATATCATTATTATTAAATTTGTAATGGCTGAAATCTTTGGTCTTCAGTGAGTAGGGATGATTGTAAATTATCTGCCAGGAAAAACAAAAGCAAAAACAAAAACAAACAAAAAAAGCTCATACAATGCAGAAATATTAATCCTGTAATCTTCATTTTGAATGGTTTTGCATCTGATCTTTTTTTTTTTTTTTTTTCCTAACCCTTAAACAGGCCTTTAAAAGATTTCTGGCAAATTAGCAAATTAAGATCTACCCCCTTTACTGAAAAAAAAAAAAAAAAAAAAAAAAAAAAAAAAAAAAAAAAAGTGCATGTTATCAATGAAGAGAGCTGTAAGAGCTCTTTTTCATTCACCACAAATTAACAAAATACAAATAAAAATGACATTTGTAGAAGCTCCCAACTAAAAGACCAAGGTTTTGACCTGCTTGTAGTGGGTTTACTTGGCAAGGTTTTGGTAGCAGGAGGCCATTGGTGTGGCTTCTGTGAGAAGAATCTAGAAGCTGCCCTGTGTTAGATAAGGGCCCCACTGCTGGCCACAGCTGAGCCAATAAGTGATGTTGCATGCACCTCTGTGAGAGCAGATTTAAGACAGCAGCTTGGAGAGAAGGAGGAGTGAGAAAAAACTGTGAGAAACAGTTCTCCAGGTGCCGGAGCAGAAGTCCCCTGTGCTCTGTGGAGAAGACCATGGTGAAGCAGGCTGTCCCCCTGCAGCCCATGGAGTACCATGGTGGAGCAGGGTTCCATGCTGAAGCCAGTGGAGGAGACCACAGTGGAGCAGGTGGACCTGCACTGATTGAGGCTGCAGCCTGTGGAGAACCCCCCCGACAGAGCAGATTCTAGGCCAGACCTGTAGCCTGTGGAGAGGAGACCATGCAGGAGAAGGTGACCTGGCAGGAGCTGCTGCCCATGGGGGACCCAAGTTGGAGCAGTTTGCTCCCGAGGGACGGAACCCGTGGTACGGACCCATATCTGGAGCAGTTCTTGAAGAGCTGCTGCCTGCGGGAAGCCCATGCTGGATCAGTTCAGGAAGGACAGCATCCCGTGGGAGGGACCCCATGTTGGAGCAGGGGCAGAGAGTGACCATGAAGGAGCAGCAGACATGAAGCATTAGGGACTGACCACAGCCCCTATTCTCCTATTCCCCTGTACTGCTCAGGGGGAGGAGGTGGAAGAGGGTGAATGGGGGAATGCATTTTTTGGTTCCTTTCCTTTGCTTCTCACTTGTCTGTCTTGTTAGTAATAGGCAACAAATAGTACTGTCTCCCTTCTCTGAGTCTGTTGTGCCCATCACAATAATTGTTGAGCAATCTCTCTGTCCTTACCTCAACCCTTGAGCCTTTTATGCTGTATTTTCTCCCCCTTCCTCTTTGAGGAGGGGGAGTGAGAAAGCAGCCATGGTGGCACTCAGCCGCCTACACGAGTAAAACCACCACACAGCTTTAGCTGCACAAGTAGAGGTAAGTGTCTATGCATCACCTCACTAACAAACAAACAAACATACACAACAAAAACAGAGAGCTGTGCCCAGATGTAAGCAGTCACTGCTATACACAGGCAAAGCAGTTTCTCTGATGAAGCACACATTATTCATTTCCACGTGCCAAATTTTAGATGGTTTGAAATGTGGGTATATACATAACAACGTTCCATGTTCTGCAGCTCAGTTTCTATCAATATTTTATGAAAATACACAATAAAACTGTTATTTTCTCCTGGTCAACTTCTAAACAGCACCCAGTGCTGTGAAAGGCTTTTTGACACTGCAAAATAGGGAGCCTTCTGAACATCTGGGAGAAACAGCAGTCACCAAAGTTGGCATTCCTCCGGGGTCTGTCAGGGAAGTACTAGGATAATTGGGGCAGAGGGCTAAGGTCAGTCTAGATATCAGGAGTATTTGCCTGTTGCTCTCAGGTAGCAATGTGCATTGCTGGCCCCTAATATTTTATTTCCTCAAAGAAAAAATAGAAATAAAATTCTTTTTCTTTGCTTTCTGTATTTATGGAAGAAAGAACTGGAACATTTCCCACTATTTGACCCATTAAAATTTCATTTGTGTTTTGATAAATAATCAGCTGGGCAGCTTTCATTTCTTCTTACCTGATTCAGAGATGTCTTCATGCCTTGCATAAAGATGTTAACTGAACTTGTTGATAACTTTTCAGTTAAAGAGTGTTTTATTAAAAAAAAAATATATATATATATATATATCATTTGTTCATCACTCATCTCTCTGCAGAACAGAAACATTTAAAATTAAAACAACAGACCAGAATATACTTATGATTACTTCAAGACTATGGGGAGTTGCCTGGGTTATTTCATAACTCATAGAACTCTTTTTTTTTTTATTATGTCTGCAGACTCACAGTTAATTTATGTAGCTCATTCTGTCACCTTGCAGAGATGCTACTGCTGCCTTTTTACCTAAGTAGTACTGTTGTGAATCTTAAGTTTAAAAGATTTCTGTGTTAACTGAGTTCTGAATTTAGATAATATTCAGTAATTCAGTAAACTCAATATGCTTGATTTTATGCCAGATTTACTGAAAATGGTACTGAGGTAGATTTAAATATATATATATTTATATCTAAAATATTTTTTTGTAGTTGTCTAGTTTCTTTTTATAATTACACACTTCTAAAGCTATTGCTTAACTTCAGCACTGCAGAAGACAGTTCTACTCGTTGCTTTCCTAAAGAGTCTCTGAAATCATTAATAGTGTTCTTTTTAAAAATGTTGTTAGAAAATTAATAATTGCTTATATAGTTCATATACGATTTTTTTTCTTATCACTCATTTAATATCTTACTTTAAGCAAGTGGCATATCATAATTGTTTCCTTTCTTATTAATCATGATAATATAATAATCTATATTATTTTGTCTTTCTCTCTCTCTCTCTCTTTTTTTTTTTTTGTTCCAACAGATATTGTAGTTCTGAGGGAATTCCTTTATAATATACTATCGATGCTATCAATGTCATCCTATTATAAAGTGTTTTCAATTTATTTCACATATCATTTCTGGCAGGTGTTTCTTAACCCTAATGGCTGTGATGAGCCTTTTTTGGCTCTCAGAAAATAAATAAATAAATAAATAAATAAATAAATAAATAAATAAAATAACCCCAACCAACCACTTATCCACCAATTAATGTGGAAACTCCAGTATAGAGTAGACTATAACTATTTTTAATATGTTTTAGCGAAGAGAAGACTGAGCCACTATTTGCTTGTGGTCACTTAAAGTCTCAGGACACTTTTTTACGAAAATGAAGGTGTTCAGGCAAACTCCAATTTTGTTCATAGTTTCCAAGCTGGATTTTATTTCCCCTGGTATTTCAGTGCAGAAAAAAATAAGTTATTACTTTTCTTTTTCTACTTGTTGCTTCAATAGCTTTTTTAACATTGTGAGTGATATCTACAAGCAAAGCACCAAGCTTTAGCCGGTCTGTGAGTGGGTTATGCCCAACAAGTAGTGAACTTTGAAGTTTTCTAGCGTCATTTCTGTTTTAGGCAAGAAATGCAAAACTGTATTATGATGATATATTATATCATCAATAGTAATCCAATCAGAAATCATTAGCCAAGATTATGATGTAAATTGCCATCATCATTTTCAGTGACTCAGTAGCACATGTTTGTGATTATGCTTGCGTAGAAGACATGACTTGATAATTTCTTTATGACACAGCTGTATCTTAATGTAATATGTAATCCATATGCTTCAAATATGTTAAATATTCTTTAGAAAGGACATAAAACATACTTTCTGGAAATAGATTTCTTTACTTAATTTACAGTTACTCAGTGAATTAAGATTTGTTTTTTTATTATTTTTTATTATTTTTAAAAAATTTTATTGTAGTACTTCTTAGCCAGAATTTGAGATGATTTTTTATTTATTTATTTATTTACAACTTAATTATTTATTTTCCCTTACATTTCTTTTACGTCTCACAGCAAAGCTGAAAGTAGTGAAGACAACATGCACAATTTTGGTTTCTGATAGAAAAATAAAATAAAAAGGGAGTTGTGGGAGTTGCTTTGAATTATAGTATTTTTTTTTTTTTTCCCTTTAGGTCATTTGACCCTGCATAAATTATCTCCAGAACTTGAAGTTTCTGTTAATCATTTTATGAAGTTTCTTGGTGCTTATTGTTTGGATTCCTTTCAACTCACCAAAAGCTCTCATACAATCTCTGCAATATGATGAGCTATATTTAGTCCTTCTTATTGTACCCAAACTATACCTATTTTCTTTGAACCATTAAAAGCCCATCCTATCAAATGGTGAATCCTACGTTCCCACTGCAATGAAGAGAGGGCCTTCCTGACTGCACAATCTGACATGTAAACTTGGGAATGTATATCCACTCCTGTCCTACTGTGAATGAAGTACAGAAATCCTTCAGACAGCTCTTCTACCAAGTGCATCTGCATTGGCCACATGTATCCCAAATGTCTGGTCCCACCACAATCATTTCCTTTGTCAGTTGATTTGCTTCAGTTTCAGTACAATAAATCAGCAACATTTTGAAAATTCAGGTTTGGAATACTAAAATGGAAATGAATGCCAAAATTAAGAATTTACTTGGGCAGAATACGTTCATTTTCATATATAATTCATCAAAAACTCATGGATCCATCCTTCATTTCCAGTGACCAGGACATGCAGAAGGCAGCAGTGAATTGTTTTGCAAAGAGTCGTGGGGGATAAACTGGATCTGGGGTCTTGGTCATTATTTTATACCTACCTATAAAGGTATCAAAGACATTTATTCCTATAATTAGATTGGTTTAGGAAAACAAAACAAACAAAAAAAACACATGGGTAAGTAATATGTACAATGGCATACCTAAAAAATCCCATCACATATGCCCAAACTTTCATGTTCTGATACATACAGGACTGACTATTCTTTTAAAAATATTTCAATATATTTTTAATACTGCTATTGACTTGATATGTAGAAACAAATTTGTTTCTAGTATTGGGTTCTTATGACAGAGAAAAACTCTTGGTTTACTTTTGTTAAAAGTATCTAAAAAAAAGTATCTAAAAAGTATCTAAAACCTAATAGCTGTTACAAAACTCCTTTGATTTTACAGTTTTCCTTTCACAGTGTGTGACTGTACTCTATTTCACAGGGCAATGCTCTTTTGAAAGCTGTCACTCTAAGAAGCTGTATGATAGTTGTCAGTGATATCCAAAGAAGACTGAATAACATATACATATCTTACTTTTAATGTGTCCTTAACACATTGATTTTCGTGGCTGTAGGAGCCAGTAAAAAGAGAATCAGCATAAGCTAAAGCATATCTCCTGCTGGGTGGCCGAACTGCGTGAAATCTTGTGCTTCACTAATGATGCTTCTCATACCAGCTGGCCAATGGATCACGAAAATGAATCAGAAGTACAACAGGGATTTTATTTAATTTTTTTCCGGTTGTAACATTCATAAACAATTATGAACTGCTGGCTACTACTTTTTCAGTAGACAAAGGTTTCATTGCTTTGCTTTAGACATAAAGGAACACAGTTTAATTGTTAAAGCTGAGGGAGTAGAGAAGGCACCAGCAATCTATTTAATCAAGTTTTACTTTGGATAAGATACTTATCCTGCCTGTGCTTCTTAATGTGGACATGGCATTCTATATGATAATGCAGCAATAAAATGCATTCTTTCAGTCATACCCCACTGTGAAGCTTTCACCTCTTCTCAAATGTAAGACAATGAATTATGGTATCTCTCTTTCTGGCTTTCTACTTTCAAGGAGAGGAAAGGAAGGCCTTAAAGGACCTGGGGTTTTAAAAGAAAAGCTTACCACCTGCTGAAAATCAGAGTTTTCAGGTATCTAACAGTCACCACTTTAAAAACAAGTTTCTTTCTGATTACCTTTGAAACCTTTGATCTTGTGGTGGGTTGAATATGGTTGGCTGACAGGTGCCCACCAAGCTGCTCTCTCATCCTCAGCAATACAGGTGGAGAAAATCCAGTGAAGAATCTCATGGGTTGAGATAAGGACAGGGACATCACTCACCAATTACCATCATGGGAAAAAGAGATTCAAGCTGGGGAAGATTAATTTATTTTCTTGCCTATTAATAACAGAGTAGGATAGTGCGAACTAAAGGCAAACTGAAATTCCAAAACCTTACCATGTAAACCCAGCACAAATCTACAACTGAAAATCCACTGCCAAAATGCTACATGCAATGAACAGATCTACTGCAGCTCTTTACTGAGGACTCTGTTCCTCCACTGTATTTTCTAAGGTATGATTGCAGTCCAGAGAGTCCAGAGGAAGGTATTATTAATAGATAGTGAATTATTCAACAATGTTCCAATTGTTGGACAATTCAACAGGGGGCAGAGGTTGTTTTCACTTTCTGGAAAAATAAAAGAGGAATCAACTTAATTATGTTTTAAATATTAAGCAATTGACTTTTCTCTCCTCTCCTCTCTGCTGTACTCAGAATCATGTACTGAAATTAAAACATCATTTAATCTACTTTTCTGCTTTTACTATGAGTTAAGAAAGTAACAGCCAGTATATTTCAAGGAAACTTATCATGAAAAATAAGCAGATTTTTTTTTCTGTCCAGCTGATAAGAAACAGAAAATCCACCTTTTAACTTGGAAATGATATTGGAAACTTCAAACGTCTTCCCCTTGTTCTTTTGTTACTACCTCAGAACACCATTTAAAAAAGGAAAAAAAAAAAAAAAAAAAAAAAAGAGAGAGAGAGATTAAAGAAGAAATCATTGTAATGAAACAACTCCAGTAATTTATTTGGACAGAAGTAACATTTTCAAAGACAGATAAATGAAATAAATGATTTAGAGATTAGACCAAATTTCACGTTCATTGTCAGACTTAAAGAAAATTGTGCAAATGTGTTTTAGGCACCTAAAAGGCTATAAAAGCCTCAGAGTCCTGAAGGATTAAAGCTTCTAAGTCCCTCTTAATATTCAACCACTTATTTGAGTGATTATATAGATTTTACATTTTTTTTCATCTAGCATAGTTTAGAAGTATTTAAAATATTGTTCTACACTGTTCATATTTCTGAGAATTCTGTTGTTTTTACTTTTTAGTGCATTTCCTTTCAAGTGAAAAGACAAATATGATAGGATGAATAGGTTTGTCTTAATGAGTGTTTCTTCCCATAAAAGAGGTGTCAATGGAAAAATGTTACTGGTATTTTACGATTTAAACAAATGTGATGTTATTTTTAGAATGATGTGAGCATGACCAAGTCAATTCTATTTTGACACTTCACTGTCAGCATCTTGGAGTTCTGTATGACTGATGTTTATTTGGGAAAGTAAGCCTGTATTTTACCTATTTGAATTATTTAGTAATAGTGTTTTTGAACAGTTGCACTTCTCTTCAAAGGGAGCTTTGAATGTTTTGCACATTTTCAAATCAACTTCATTGAGAAATAATCCAAATAATATTAACTAGATATTTGCAATTAAACTTTATTGCATTGGCAGTATTAAATTAGTGTCTTATTATTTTAAGAATAGAATTATTTTCCTCAAATTATTTTTAGACTGATTTTTGATAGAGGTAAGTACTGAATCTGTTATGCTGTCACAATAGTCTAGGAGAGGGTTATTTCCAAATATAGCACTCCCAGAGTATAGTGTTCTAAAAGCATCTCTGCCTGTGTTGCTTCTAGTTAGATGAGCTATTGAGTATTTTGATTGTATCAGTATTTTGTGCTATGACTCTTAGATCACTTCTGCCTTTCAAATGTGAAAGGTGCTCCACATGACTCAGTATTGTCATCTTCTTTAAAAAATGACATTAACAAACAATATAATAAAGTAATATGATAACAGCTTCTCTTGGAACTTCCTTGCAGCAGGTAGTCTTTAAAGCGTTGTTTTAAAGTTAAACATTAGCTTCAAACTTGTAAAACTTTATTTTCCCGTTTCTTGTTATTTTTTTTAACACATAATTTTAGTCATTCTGCGAAATCAACATCATAATAACTTAGTGACTAAGCCTGTAATTATTATTGCCATAGTCTGAGCTGGTGTAAATAAGCCACTCACTTAGAACTAGGCCAGTTAAAATCTGACTTAAATTTCACACAAGCCTCAATTTGGAAAAGCCTAAAAGAATGCATTTAAGCACAGGACATGTAGAAGATGTTGAAATGGCTACATTCATAAATACCAAGGTGACAGCCCATTTATGGATAGAGCACTTAATGATGCTTTGTGGTCTGTGTTTAGTTATGAGTTACAGTTGCATCCCTCTTAACACATTCTTAGACTGAAATTATGAGTCTACAGTTGAAGGTATAGTCTGAAGTTTGAAAAGAGTTGGACTCTATGCTTCTTGTGGGTCCCTTCCAAATCATTATATTCTATGATTCTGTTATTTACCCAACAGCCGGAGAAGTGCTATATTTAATAACACTTATGGCACAATGTTTTAGTTCCTTCAAAGATGTAACAGGTAACCCAAAAATAATCTATGATGATAAAATAATGTTGAAAATAGTTGTTAACAATACTAAAAATAGTAGTAACAGATAAAATTATTTTATCAATGTGATAGACTGAGTACCCATGGTTTGCCTACAGCTGGCTCAAACAAGTTTGTCTGAAAGCATACCTTCTGTAGACAAAACAAAACAAAATAAAATAAAACTTTTATTTGGGAAGCTTTAGTCGAAGTTGGTTCATACCGCATAATTTGCTTTAAAGTGTTACACTGCAGAAGAAAATGAATATAACATACAACATAGCATATGATGTAATGCAATGGTTAACTTCATTATCTTTTTTACAAGCATCCCCCACTTGTTTTACATTCTGATCTGCGCTTAAATAAGCCAGAATAATTAACATCACATATTTGTTCTTACTTCATTATTGGCATTTATACCTGCACTGTTAAGAAGTGTTAATTTTTTGTTTATATTATATTTTGACTGTTTTCTTTATTCTTTTTTGCTATTCACATTTTAAGTAAGACAGACATTAATAAAAGTGTTGTATTATTTACCACTGTCATTGGCATAATAACAGCTTTAATTAAAAAAAAAAAAAAAAAAAAAAAAATGGACACTGGTAATTACTCCAGTCTCATTTACCACACAATGAAATATAATTCAGTGCATCTTTATACTGTGTCCTTCATGTATTCACATCACAGTGAGAAATACACAGAGCTGTCACTAAGCATAAGTCAAGCTGAACGAATGGGTTTTTAATTTTGACTGGAATATACAGTCAACTCACTGTTTATGATCTCATCCAGAAGGACGTTGCAAAGGCATGCAGTAGCTGAAAGTCTTTGAACTAGTGGAATCAAACTGGTTAGGAGGAAGAGATTTGAAGATGAAGCCATATTATCACTACATAATGAGAATAAGCTATATGAGTCTGCAGCAGAGTGAACAGAAATTAATATGACCAAAAATAGGACAAAATACATCTCAAAGGCCAGGTTAATGAAATAACTTAAATGCCCAAGATGAAATTTAGGGATATTTAGGAAAATCTGAATAGCAGATGGTTACGTTAATTAGTATGTGGAAGCTGAATGAGGACAAGTAGATCAAAATGCCTAAGTTTTGAATAATGGAGCTTGTATCTTTGTGACAAATGATGATAGAAAATTACTGATGTGGGAAGAATAAAGAAAAAAAAAATCTGTATAATTTAGTAACTCACCATGTTTTATTTATTTATACTTACTATTGGCATTGTTTTAGTATTACAGAATTTCTCTACAGTAATCAAATCTACATGTTATATAGGACTTCTGCAATGTGTAAAGTAATATAGAAGTCCATAGTCTTTACTACTACTATATTTTTCTGTACTTTATCTTCTCACAGGATTGCTGAATTCTAGTGCAGACAACAGATTGCAGTGTCATTTTCAACCACCTGCTTTATACAGTGCTTCTGTACAAGGGATGAAATTCCAGCCCCATTGAGATTAATGATAGATTGGACCCTGTCTTCCGAGGGGTATAGATTTTATCCATAATATTCTCAACAGTATACATACACAAGCTTGAATTTAATTTTCTCATTAGCAATGGATGAACCACCACAGGCTCAGTGATTTGTTTCAGATAAGCATCAGAAAAATTTGGCCAGTTTTCCAGCTATCCATATTAATTGGCAAATGTGTAGGAAATCTCTGAAGAACTGACTCTCTCAGGGAAATTTCTAGCAATTACAGCATCTGTTTAAGTGAGAAGAGCTATCAGAATTTTGGCAATTTCATTACAGTATTTGTTAGAATCTGGAAGAATGGATGCCATACAAATATTTATTGTATAAGGAAAATATTGAGAATACATTTTAAAGGAAATATTAATCTTTGTATCATTTAGATAATCAGGTAATCACAATGACTTTTCATGTCTCTGAACTGATTCCTCAAAAATTCTGGGAGAGAGATTTGCTTAAAACTCATGAATATTACATGAAACTATTTTTTCTATAAGTTCAATTTCTTTTTTTTTCTTTTTTTCTTTTTTTTTTTTCATGGATGATTCAAAAATTAAATAGTGATGTCCATAAAACTCTAATCAAATTCAAAAAGATTTTTTTTTTCCCAAATACTGGATAACATTTATAACATTTCCAGGAGATGCAGAATGTCTATAGACTAAAACACATGATATTAACCTCTGTAGGCAGTTTGGAGGATGCTTATCTAGAACTATACACAGCAAATAAATGCTCAAAACTGACAATGTTAGGACTACCTAAAAACTACAGGTATATCTAAAACTCCAAAAACATTGGGTTTAAACTGAAAATATCTTCAGATATGTAATGATGGTTAAACAATAGGATAGATTGCCTAGAATATTTTGAGATCTGTCAGTGATGGCCTGAACAGGCTGGAGAAACTTATTTCAAGAATGGCATAATACACAGTAGTCCTTTTTTGATGACAGTGGGATGAACTAGATTACTTACAGCTCTTTTTTCAGTTGCTCTAATAACCAAATTAATTCTCTTACTATGCGAAATTTCTGTCTATAGGAAACCAGGTGGTTGTCACTACCTTTCAAGTGAAAAACACTCAGTATTTCATAAAGGTGAAAGTTCTGTCTCAAAGGTACCCTACATATATTGTTAAAGAGAACCTGTATTAGCTTTTAATAGTAGACATATTCTGACAGAGCAGACACGAGTACCTGATTATAACTATCTCCTTATTTTCTTTTATTTACACACTGTTCAGTTCATTTACAGCACATCAGTTTGCACTTATTGCAATGAAGTTACACACCTACTGACTTAAACATCCAGCCAACAATTTAACAACTGCCAAAATGTCTGAAAAAAAAAAAAAAAAAAAAAAAAAAAACAACAAACAAACAAAAAACAGCTTCTGCATGTTAAGCCTATCATATAACATCTTGTAGGCTAGTCATACAAAGGTAACAAATAGTGCTACAAAAAGACAATACTGAGCATTGTGTGACCTCTGACTCCCTGGCATGAATATGATATTAAAATACATATAACAGCCAAGAAAAAATAAATTTTATTCTACCAGTCACAAAACAAATCACACAAAAGAGGAAACAAGGAATGGTATCTGTGTTTGTTTGTTTGTTTTGTTTGTTTTGTTTGTTTCTTTTTTTTTCTTTTTTTTCCTATTTGTGTACTATCTTTTAGGAGAGGTGACGCGTCTATACAGAAATGATTAACTAGATATAAACATGATAGAGCTACAGGACACACTGGAGTAGTTCCTAGGTAACCAGTATCTTACTGCTAGTTAAAGTTTATTTTATGTTAAAAAAAATAATAATAATAATAAAGTCACATTTTCACTGACAGGTCTCTGCTAAATATGACAAGGTAAGATTTCAAATAAGAAGAAATCCTTTATACAACCTATGCAGCACAGAGAAATTAAATAAAGTTCTTTAAACTTGTATTTCTCATACAAACACATAAGATCTCAGCTAATTTACATCAGCATAAATTGGTAATAACTTAGCTGGCTTCCGAGGAGATGCTCTAAATTCATAAAACTAAAAGGATAATCTGACCTAAGGTGTAAGACACTGTCATGTCAAAGGCAATAAATAAATAAATAAAATAAATAAATAAAAAATAAATAAAAAAAAAAAAACACCCACATTCATCAAAGAATAATGTTAGACTGTCACCTAGTTTTTCAGTTTGATACACAAAAGGCAGACAATTCATGACTCCATTGGCTCAGATTATTCAACCAATAGCAACGAATGACACCAACAAAGTCAATGAACCTTTAGTATCAGGCCCAAAATTATTCAAAGTGTTTGATAATGCAAAAGGTGATACATGTAGAACCAGGTGTACTTAGTTTCCATAAAACACAGCCCAGCATATTGCACCAAAATAGAATTTTTACCTGAGAAAACTTTATACCTATTGATCAACATAATGGTGAACCAAAAGAGAAATATTATAATTTTCTGAGAACAGGAACCTAAACATGCACATTCGATACTCATTATCACCTGTAGTGATTTGACTCTATCTAATTGTATAAGTAAGAATGGGTATACTTTTCCTTATTTTATTTATTTATTTATTTTTAATTTGTAGAGTAGATACTTCAAAATAAATCATCTTCCTCATAATCAAGAGGCAAAGAAATTTTGCAATCTCTGAAGAAAGCCTATCCTTATCTTAACTCTAAGTGACCTGCTGTACTACACTCAACTGTATCATCACAGATATACTGTCTTGCAGAAGGAAAAGACACAAAAGTATTTGTAGAACTATTGGTCAGATTAAGCAGCAAAGTGACACACATCATCAATAAGCTTCAAAAGTTCATAACAGTTGCAGTCACAGAATAAAAAATAAATAAACAAATAAATACATAAAAAGAATTAAGTAAAAGTTGCCTTGAGCTCTGATCAAAGTACACTAGACTAAGAGAAAAGTCATCTGAATATACTAAACCTCAGCTAGAAACTGCTACCAACCCCCAGCCAACTATCCAAGCAGCAGTTAGGACAGATTTTCTGAGCAAAGAGTTAGAGTAAGCATCACAAAGTTTAGTGTTGTGGGCTACATACAGAGGGTAATCTGGCTCCAACAGAACCCATAAAAAAAAAAAAACAGAATGAATTGTGACCACAGAAAACAGATGTAGTGAACAGAGGTGCAGTCTCAGTCCTGTGACTGAGAACTATAACAGGAAACAAGCAACATGAAACAATTAGAAGGGAAAGACTGTATTATACCTTGGGCAATCATATACAACGAGTGCTTGATTAAGATACTTTGTTGGTTTGAGACATTCCTGCAAGAATATCCATGAATGCACCTGCATGTTACTGATTTGCTAATACCAGACAACTAGTTTTACTATTTTAGAATTAACAGATGTGTTGAACCTTTGATCAAATAATTATAGATCAGTTCAGATAACTGTTCCTTACAGTAGAGGAAAAATTCTTGTTCTAACAAAAATCTGGTAGAGTAAGCGTCTGCATACTTGAGGAGCTGTCAGAAATCTCCAGGACTGCCTGCAGCTGAAAATAATCCATAGATTAAATAAATAAATCAAGGAAAAAAAAAAAAAAAAAAAAAAAAAGTATCAAAGCTCATTTGGGTAGTTACACCTTCTCACAGAAACTATGTTGTTCCAGCTTTGGCAAATATGAGGAATAACTTCCCTATCAGTTCTTGGCAAAATAAACTTTTAAGAATGCTTGTAGCAATTTGAGCTACCTGTTAATCCAAATATATTGTCACACATTCCATTTACATTGTCCTACAACAGACAACAGCAATAAAAAAATATATAAAAAAAATATTAAAAAAAAAGGTTTTCAATATTAAGAGCATTACAGCATTACAGCAAGGCAACAAAAATTTAGTAATGATGATAATAGCACTTTCAAATCTGAGGCAGTGTTCCTGTGTTTAAATCAATGTATAATATATACTCTTGCTTGAAAAATGAAATGTTTTGTTTAGAGTTAAACAAAAAGTGTTATTGAACCTGAAACCTCTATTATTTTTTTACCCTGAAGACACTAAACATTCATTTTGTTGGTATTTTGATTCAGCCAGAAAAATAAAAGGAACATAATTATTCCAACATATTTTTTTTAATAGTGAGAATCCTTCTGAGCATTACTTTTTTAAGTACAAAAAGTGGCAAGGCTCTGATCTCTATGCTCATGCATTTAGTTGTTCTCTGTTGTTCATAAAGTATTCCACCTTGTTTATAAATGTCTTTATGACAGTACTTTTGTGATTAGGAATTCTGACGATTGAAAATGCTGGGAAGAAGTTTGGGTACTGAGAGACATAGGTAGGGGGATAAATGTATCAAAGAGCAAGGTCTTATAGTTCAGAAGTGATTAATCAGTCATTGGTCTAAGTAGTGAGATCTCTTTTCTTCCATTTGACAAAAATAGATTTGGTTCACATACATCATTAGGCATGGGATGCTGTGCAATTTCTTGCTCACCTTCCCAGGAGATCAAATTGTGTAGCTTTACTGTCAGTGTAGAATTTTGCATTAGCCTTCTAGCTGTTTTATACTTTGTTCTGTAATGATGAGAGGATAAGATTTCAATGAAATATATGTCTCAGTGCCGTTTTTCAATCCTTATGGCATAGATCAATAGCATTGCAAGAACTGGCACAGTAACACTGATATAAATGTTGCTCTCTTTTGTATATGTTTCTGATATTTTAAATGTGTTTATCTTGATCTTTCAGCAACTGCTCAGTCATTCAATTTACTGAAATTGGAATTAGGACAAAGGGTTGAAAGATGACTTTAAAATGTGTCTTAACCTGTCATTGTACATGCCAAAAGTTATTCTGGGTGAGATCTCCAGCTTTTTTGTGGTAGTGTTGAGGAGCCACACAGAAATTCTGGCAAATAACACTTCTAAAGGAATTCTCACAAGTGAACTGCCCCCTTCTATTAGAGAAGTATGCTTTGATATGAAAAGATAAAGCTTTCTAAGTGGTGAACACCCACCAGTCAAGTAAAAGAGATCCTATAGTTTAACAACAAAAGTGCCTCCTTACTATGATTCAGCTAAGACCCACTCCTGACTGCTCCCACTTTGAAGAGAAGAATGGGAGGTCAGGAGCCTATAGGTTCAGGGCTCTGAGCCTTAGGCAGGGTCAAAAGGCTAGTTTAATCATGACCAAGCTGGTGCAGCCAATTTTTCCTCTGCTACCTGCTCTGGGGAAAATTGGCCTTAGGAGGTGTGTCCTAGCAGAACATTACTTCCAGTGATTATCAGCCACTCAGAAATCTCTGCAAGACTCACTACAGTTAGTTATAAATGAAAAGCTACCTGTCTCTTATGGATTTATGGGCAAAAGCTGATCTTACTTTTCTACTTTTTCCCAATGCAAATAATTCTAAATGAAACAAAATCTAAGCAGACTTGAATCGTGTCTCTCATTTCATTAGAGGATTTTAAAAAATGTGCATGTTTTATGAAATTCTGAAAAACTTAATATCAAATGTTTTGTTTTGATGTTTATCATTCCTTGTTTCTCATAAAATAATTTCATTTGCATCATAGATGCCTGATTTATATAATATATATATTTATGTGAATTGTGTATTAAAAATACTTCAAGTTCAATGAAAACCTTTAGATCCAAATCCTCCAATTGCATTAATTAAAAATAAATAAATAAATGACAGAAATTAGAATTACATTTATGGACATGAGCTGCAAATCCAGAAAGGTATTTTAAAGAGAATTCTTCCCTTGTGTTTATTATGTCAAGGAGCTGAGTGTATTTTTCCTTTGACATCATGTGAGCAATATTTGAAAGAACAAAAATTACTTATTTTTGCCTTACTTACCATGTATATAGTGTATAATCTGTACACCCTTACTGTGTGCACATCAGGAAGCAGTTCTTTACTGTGCCAAGTGGCAGAGCACTGGAAAAGGTTGCCAGAGAGGTTGTGGAATCTCCCTCACTGGAGATCTTCAAAAGATTTCTGGCCATGGTCCTGGGCAGCATGCTGTAGGTGTCCCTGCTTGAGCAGGTGGGATTGTGCCAGAAGTCCTTTCCAACCTCAACCATCCCTTGCATTTAGATTGGAAACAGTTTTGGTGTAGTACCTGGCACTCTTTCTTTCTACAGTGTAGTATCTTGTGAATAAAAGTAAATATTTTTGAAAAAATGCTTATATTCTAAGTAATTAAAATAATAATAAAAAAGCAGGCTCAAAGTATTTTGATGGAGAAAATTGGATGCACATACACTTCAGCACACAGAAGCTTAAAAGAATGTCTTATAGTTGAAGTTTTTACTGCCTTTCTGGAGACTGCCACTTTGGCAGCATGACTTACCTTTGAATTGCAGTAATGTAATATGCAGTCTGCTGTTTATTTCTCTGAAATATATAGAACATGGCAAAAGGAGTTTCTTCACTAATTCTGAATGCCTTAGTTTCATAAGTTAGTGGGGTTAGTGTGGGGTTCTGGTGTGTGCATTTCAGATGGGGAGGTACGTTTCACAAGGAAATATCTTGTAAAATATTGGAGACTTTCAGATTATTGGCCAAAGTTCTAAAGCTGATATGTTAGGAAGATAGCCACTGTGTTTTAATTTCTGTCTTAACATCTTTATTATAGATGATCAAAATGTTGATGAAACAGTTATGAGTAGCTGTAGCAGATACCTACTGTATTGTCATAGAAACTTTCTGTATTTAAATCATTAAAAAAAAAAAAAAAATCAATCAAGAGGAAGGCATCAAATGACTAAAAATTCTGAGAGACAATGTTGATTCCTCTGAGCACACATGCCTATTAAGTAGGGTATTTTCATAGAATCATAGAATAATTAAGGTTGGAAAGACCTCCAAGATCATCTGGTCCTACCATCCCCCTTACACAAGTATCACCCACTAAACCATATCCCTAAGCACCACATCCAACCTTTACTTAGCACCTCCAGGGATGGTGATTCCACCACTTCCCTAAGCAACCCTTTCCAATGCCTGACTACTCTTTATGAAGAGAAACATCTAATTTCTAATCGTAATCTCCCCTGGCACAACTAGAGGCCATTCCCTCTTGTCCCCTTGTCTTCTGTTCAAGAAGATGCTGACATCCAGCTCCCCATAGCTTCCTTTCAGGTAGCTGTAGAGAGCAATAATATCTCCCCTGAGCCTCTTTTTTTCCATACTGAACAACCCCAGTTTCCTCAGCTGCTCTTCGTAGGACTTGTGACTCCAGACCATTCACCAGCTTTGTAGCCCTTCTCTGGACATGCTCCAGGGCCTCAATGTCTTTCTTGTAGTGAGGGGCCCAAAACGAAACACAGTACTCAAGATGCAGCCTCACCAGAGCTGAGTACAGGGGGATGATCACCTCCCTGGTCCTTCTGGCTACACTCTTCCTGGTACAAGCCAGGATGCCATTGGCCTTCTTGGCTGCTGGCACACTGTTGGCTCATGTTCAGGCTAGCATCAACCAACATCCCCAAATCCTTATCCTCTGCACAGCTTTCCAGCCTCTCTGTACCAGGCCTGTAGTGCTGCATAGGGTTGTTGTGGCCAAAGTGCAGAACCTGGCAATCTGCCATGTTGAACCTCATTCCATTAGCCTCTGCCATAAACCCATCCTGTTCAGGTCCCTCTGCAGGGCCCTCCTACCCTCTGGCAGATCAACACTTCCCCCCATCTTGGTGTCATCTTCAAACTTACGACGGTGCACTCAATTCCCTCATCCAAATTATCAATAAAGAGGATGGGCCCCAACACTGACCCCTGGGGAACACCACTTGGGACCAGTTGCTGGTTAGATATAATTCCATTCACCACCACTCTCTGGGCCTGGCCATCCAGACAGTTTTTAACCCAGCAAAGAGTGTATCTGTCCCAGCCATGGGCTGACAGCTTCTCCAGGAGAATACTGTGGGAGACTGTGTCAAAGGCCTTGCTGAAGTCTAGGTAGCCTACGTCAACAGCCTTTCCCTCATCCACCAGGAGATGAGTTTGGTCAGGAAGGACTTGTCTTTCATGAACCCATACTGACTGGACCCGATCCTCACATGCTGTGTGACTGCACTCAAGATGACCTTTCCTGGCACCCAGGTCAGGCTGAGAGGCCTGTAGTTCCCCGGGTCCTCATTATGACCCTTCTTATAGATGGGCATCATATTAGCAAGTCTCCAGTCATTTGAGACCTCTCTGGATGACCATGACCACTGATAGATGATGCAAAGTGGCCCAATGATCACATCCACCAGATCCATCAGTGCCCTCGCGTGGATCTCATCTGGCCCCATGGATTTGTGACAGTCCAGGTGGAGTAGTAAGTCTCTGTTTCCACCGGAATTGTGGGAGGTTTCTTATGCTCTCCGTCCCAGACTTCTAGGTCAGGAAGCTGAGTACCCCAAGGATAAATGGTCTGACTAGTAAAAACAGATATAAAGAAGGCATTAAGAAACTCAGCTTTTTCCTTATCCTCAGTAGACATGTTCACCTGTGTGCCCAGTAAAGGATGGAGATTCTCCTTGGCCCTCCTCTTACCATTAATATATTTGTAAAAACATTTTTTTGTTATCTTTTAACATAGTGGCCATGTTGAGCACATGCTGGGCTTTAGCCTTTCTGATTTTCTATCTTCATGTGCTGATAGTTCTTTCTTTCCTTCTTGTCCCTTCTTTCACTTGACATAAACTCTCTCTCTCATTTATTTATTTATTTATTTATTTATTTATTTCCAGAAACTCAGCAGAAGTTCCTTGTTCAGCCACTCTGGTCTTCCTCCCTGCCAGATCATCTTATGGTGTGTAGGGACAGCCTGCTCTTGTGCCTTTAAGACTTCCTTCCTGAGGAGCGTCCAGCCTTCCTGGATGCCTCTGCCCTTCAGGACTGCCTCACAAAGGACCTACCATTGTCCTGAGCAGTCAAAAGTCTGCCCTTCATAGGTCCAAGGAAAGTCTGCCCTTCAGAAGTTTAAGGCAGCAGTTTTACTGACCCCTCTCCTGACTTCACCAAGAACAGAGAACTCTACCATTTCATTGTCACTTTGCCCAAGACAACTCCTGACCACCACATCTCCCACCATTCCTCCTCTGTTCATGAACAGCAGGTCTAGTGGGGCACTACCCCCAGTAGGCTCACTAACCAGCTGAGTCAAGAAGCTGTCTTCCACGCACTCCAGGAACCTTCTAGACTGCTTCCTCAGGGCCATATTGTATTTCCAGCATGTCTGGAAAGTTGAAATCTCCCAAGAGAACAAGCGCTGGTGATTGCACAACTTCCACCAGCTGCTAATAGAACACCTCATCTGTCTCCTCATCCTAGTTTGGTGGTCTATAACAGACCCTCACTGGGATGTCTATCTTATTGACAACCCCCCTGACCCTTATCCATAGGGACTCTACCTTATTGCCAGCCCAGAGTTCAAACACATCAAAATACTCTCTAATACATAGAGCCACGCCACTGCCCCTCCTTTGTTAACTGTTCCTTCTGAAGAGCTTATAGCCATCCAAGTATTTTATAAGTATTGATAAGAACTCTGCATTTTAAAGAACTGGCTGAGCTCAGTATTTGGAGATGTATTTTGCTAAGACAAAGTAAGGTCATACTGTAAACAGAGATTAGTCAAGTATTAAAACTGAAATGGATTTTTGCAGAGGTTCATGCCTGATCAAAAACCTGGTTAATGTTTTAAACGTAAGTTAAATATCTGCATACTTGCTTCGACCTTCAGTTGGGAAAATCAAGTAAGGTCATGAATTATAAAGGCTGAAGCATTCTCACTAGGCTGAAAAACATTTTACTGATGATCTGGTTTTGATACAAGCTCATTAAGGAATGCCAGATTCTATTCTATCATAATGGAAATAGTATATATAAAACAAAGAAGAAAAAAAAAAAAAAAAAAAAAAGTTTTTTTTTGTTTGTTTTGTTCTGTTAATTTGTTAAATTGCAAATCAAAGTTTTAAGAGCTTTTCACCTTTTCGCCTGACACTGAATGACATAACTTCAAAGTTTTACTGTGAAGGAATTTCTGTATTATAAGTTTGCTAACATTTTCAGAACAGACTTTCATATAGAGTTATCATTGCAAAGATGAAAATAAGCTTGTTTCATGATCTTCAAATGGATTTCAGTTACTTTCAGCACAGCTGCCAGGTCTTCATTTTTGAGAGTCCAAATACTGTTAGTATGTTTATGCTGCTGAATAAAAGACAGCCCTGACCCTAATGCAAAGGGCACTGACAAGTTAACACCACCTACCTCTGTCTGGAATGGACTTGCTACCTCCACAGTAGACACCTTTAGCTGTGGATCACCAGTGGACCCAATATGGTATCTTTACAGTGTTAAGCCATTATTATAAATTTTCCTTCCTTCCTTCCTTCTTCCTTCCTTCCTTCCTTCCTCCCTTCCTCCTTTCCTCCCTTCCTCCCTTCCTCCCTTCCTCCCTTCCTCCCTCTTTAATTTGCTGTCAAAATATTTTGGAGAAACTGGGGCTACCGAAGGATTATGCTAGGAATATATTCCATTTTAATGTGAAGTCCGGCTCTTCAATTACCATAAAAAACTTCCACTGGAGTCAGAGGACTTCAGTTCTCTATATTGACTGAAGACCTAGAGTACCTCTCAACACCGTCATTCAGATAAAAAGACTTACCTTAGCTATCTTTAAAGCTGTGAGAAATGTGTTTTTAAGGAAGACATTAACACTGGCTTAAACAGTAAGATGATACTTGTTCTAATTAAGTAGTAAAACTTTTTAATATCAAGAGATGCTGCAGATTTATCATGGACAGATTTTCACACTTCATTTTAATCCATTAAAAAGAAAAAAGAAAACAGCAAAACAAACAAAAACAAAAACCTACCATGTAATATATAGTCTGAGGAATGCAGAAGATGACACTATAACTACTAAACAGATTAATTAGTTAAGCTTTGAAAAGGAGCATTTATAGTATAAACATCTGGAAACAATCCATTTCTTATGCTATTAATATCAGTCTTGAAAGTTCACATAAAGGAATAATACCTAGATTTGTTGGTTATTCTTTCACTTTTGGAAAAAAATTAAAAACACTTTAAAAAGAGAGAGAGAATTTACAGATCGACTAGCTCTTGAAATGCTCAGAAAGCAGTCTTGAGAAAAATTCCTCATATAGCTGATAGTGAGAGTGTATTTGGAAAACATGTTTCTTAGAATCATTTTTTTTTATTCTAGCTTTGATATATTCTTTGACTGTTAACTGACTGTAAAGAGATGCAATTCACATTCCACTGTGAAAAATTCAAGTGGATTTCCACTGACATGCAAAAATTACTTGAAATTTTATCAGTTTTAAAGAATAGGTAAGTGTAATCCGGGCACAGCTACGTTTCTGCATTTTTATTTTTTTATTTTTTTCCCTGAAAAATTTAGTAACTACCTGTTCAAACTGCACGTGTCTTGAATTTGTCCTTGTATATCAGGGATATGGAAAGCATGGTCTAGCTTCAGACATCTAATCTGGGACTCCTTGGAGCTTACCTCTTCAAGTCACTCTTTACCCATCTCTCCCCATGGGTTTTATAAATGCTCTGAACTCAATTCAAGTTTCATATTTCTGATAGCTGATGATAAACATTTTATTTGAAAACAATACAATATAAACATTGTATTTGAAAACAAGAAAAATCTATTAACAGCTGTATTAGCTGCACTAACCAGAGCGCAGTAATGAGGTGAATAATGCTAAGCAATGTTGATGCTGGTCAGTCAAGCAAAACTAAAAGATGTTACACACCAAGTATGGCTGTGACTCACTGATCAGGCCAGCTGATGGAGGCAATAATTTTGTTCTGCTCACTAGATAGTTGTTAAAGGAAGAGGTCAAGAGAATCCCTACAGTGAGGACAAAGAAAAAGAAAAAGAAAAAGAAAAAGAAAAAGAAAAAGAAAAAGA
>CM021766.1:75642673-75658254 GCA_011076525.1 Nettapus auritus
AAAAAGAAAAAGAAAAAGAAAAAGAAAAAGAAAAAGAAAAAGAAAAACTTTAAGAAATCTCTAATTCCAGGGTGAAGAAAAAATGATTTAATCTGGATTTACAGGACAGCATAGTTCAGAAATTTTCCTATAGTATGGTGTAGATCAAAACACGTCAAGGACATGTGTGCCAAATAAGCCATCAGGATATGTATCCATATATTTATGTCCATGTCAAATACTTAAGTACATTTTTTAGCATTTAGTGAATATGTAGTACTGTCTATCAGAATGTAGATATTCTTTAAGGAAAGGTACAGTTTATAATTGTCCATTTTCTTTTCTGCTACACAATTAGACCTTTTCTTACTTATTTATCACTGTGTCTTGCTCCCTGTGTACACCTTGAATTGAGAACAATCCTAGCACTAGGTCAAGTCTATAGCTAGAAAGCTGAATAATCTGTGGCTGCGGGGATGGGGTTGGGGGGTGGGAGGGGGTGGGGGGGTGGGCGAAGTGAAATAGCCAGAAATTGAAGATGTGAATATGTGAATATCCTAATTGTTATGCAGATAAATTCTGTGTTAAAAAGAAAGGGAGAAACAAATTCACACAGTTGGAGACTGAACGCTTAATTCAACATATTAGTTTTAGACTTACATTCTGTTTTTTATACAAGTGGTTTCATGCTGACATGAAAGTATAATAATGAAGGTTAAACCTCAAGCATGAAATCTGACCATGAGAAAAACATCCCAGAAAATGTAGTGCAATGCTTACAAAAAGTTCAATTTTCAAAAGTGCCCAAGTCATTAAAGAACCCAATCTTATTTACTTTCATAGAAGTTTAGATTGTTTGGAAAATGACACTGTCTCAAGGTATTTTGACACTGAATGCTCTATCATCTATAAAACATTGAAATTAATGTGTAGTGAATTCAGATTACTTTCTTTAATATCTAAGGTATGATTTCCAGTAGTTCCAGTAGGCTACGTTTATATGTGGAGTTGAGTGCTTAATTTGAGAAAAAAAAAAAAAAATGTATAATCTGACTACAAATTTAAATCAACCTGTAAATGACTGAAAGTTGACCTGTTGTATAAACCTCTTTGATTGGATGGTGCATTAATGTCTAACTTCCATATTTATTAAAAAAAAAAAAAAAAAAAAAAAAAAAAAAAAAAAAAAAACTTTTCTATCTCCTAAGTTACAATGAAGGACTTTATAATTCAGTGATTTCTAGACATCTGTTTATCATTTTTGAATGTCAAAAATTTGAGCAACTTTTATGCAGTATCTTCCTACAAAAAGATTGTGTATTAAATGTTGATTTTTCTTTCTGTCTTTCCACCCCTCCAGTTGTCTGTATGCCTCATTTTCACAGTTTTCACTATGCTTGCTAACTCTGAATACATTTGAGGGCAGAAAGTCCATAGGATAATCAGCCCAGACCTCTAAAACCATTTAAAAAGGCAAACTCATGAAGCTCACAAATTGTCCAGAGCCTAATGCTGTAACTTTTATATACCAAGTTCATGATAATTTAATCACATAATTTCTGAAAAGATAAATTTATTATTTCTTTCATGACAAATATAGTGTGGGCTTTTGCTTATAATTAGAATTTTTAAAAGTGTTCAATTATATTAAATATGACTGATCTATTTAATTATGGAATTAAAAATGCTCCAAAATGTTCTGTGCTTATATTGCATCAGTAATTGGAAGATATAATCATTTTATAGCCTTTGTAGAAGAGCATTTCCCTAGCTGGATTTCAGCTTTAGTAACTAAGTCTTCCTGAAATGAATAACTTTGATAAGGTTTAATTTTTTCTCTATCAAATATCTATCAAATATACAGTGTTGGTTGGTACATTGATAAACTCTGTAGATTAAATGCACAGGTGAAGCAACGGATGAAATTATCAGAGAGGATTACTGGAATGTGTTTTAGTTAGGAAAAGTAAAGACACTATAACACAAATGACATTTGTCAGGCTTTTAGATTTGCTATCCTAGTTTTTAGCTACAGCAGCAAAACAATGATTAAAAAAAAAAAAAAAAAAAAATCTGAAAAAGTTCAAACTTCTCTACTAAGTATTTCACAAGTGCTGACAAAAGTAAGGATCTGATCTTAATATGAATAATGATAAAGGTAAAAGTTGTGATCTTGTATTTATATCATGAGTGTTAGTTAATTCAGAAATTTCAACTGAATTCTCTACAAGACCAGTCACTCGGGTACTTCTGGAGTAAATAAACATGCTGTGGAATACCTTTATTAGTTTGATCTGGAAGACTTCATTGAAAGATTTTGATTATTGAATTTCTAATCATGCAAGGACTACAGGAAATCTAAATTAGAGACATAATGATGTACCCATTGTTATTAGAAATATATAGATATGTTTAGAAGTGATAAGATATACATTCTAATCATTTATAATATCTTGCACCTATGCGACTGATTTGTTAAGGAATCTGAGTAAAAGTGAATGGTAAGGTATTCAAAAAATACTTGAATGAACTGTTTAACTAGATTGGGCCAACCTTAAATTAAAAATTTTCTCCCTCTGATGTAAAAATTGCATCAACCTAGATTTTTTTTGCACATAGAAAAAAATCTAAGAGAATCTATATGAGTATCTGAGTTTCTGACTTACACTTCTTTAAGCCCTACTGGTATGTTTGTCTCTAAAAAATGATGAAAATATAAACACCATGGAAGGGTTTGTAAAAGCACAGTAAGGCCAATAGACAACAGAGGCTTTCTGAATATCAGCAAACAAGATACATGTGAGAATCTTATGCTTGTTTTCACCTTTATGTTATGAGAAAAAAATACTTGACTTGGCTGACATAAAAGAAAGGAGGGAAATACCGAACAGAAAATGTTGTCAGTGAGACTAGTGTCAGTACTCACACATTGGTAGTTACCATTAAGCTAAGTTGTCAAGAAAGAGGTACATGATAAACTGACACAATTAACATTTGTTTTTAATTAGTATCATGGTTGCTATTAAGAAACATGAAGGTCTGGAGAGAGTTCAAGAGATGAGCTATCCCATTGTAATTAACACAACTCCCAGCAGGGTCCTTCTCATATGATTAACACCACAGCAGGACAGCTGTCCTAGCATACATCTATTTGCCAGAGTCATGGGGATAAAGCGAAGGTACTGACTGAGAAACACAAAGGGTTCCTTGAACATTTTTTGTAACTATACTTCATAATTTATATGCATACTAATTGGAGAAATACATTTGGGTCAAAGGACTAAAGAAGAGGAAGAAAGACTGCTAGTGTTACTTTTATATAATGTAAATATATTTCTTCCTGAAGAAAAATATTTCACCTAGGAAGCAGAAGAAATGTACTAAGTGGTAGAAATACAAAGTTTAATTATTTTTTTTTCCAGCACTACAGTGGCTTACTATTCCTGTATTTAAACAAAGGGTAAGATTTGTTCACTTGTAAATTGGTATTGGATAAATATCTGACAATAAAAAACTTTATTAGTCACTTGCATAGAAGGCTTAAGATGTGAGTATCTGTTATTGTGTTAAAGAAGGCCAGGCTTTTCCTTCAGTGGTTACTGGGTGAGACTTTCAGAGCTATTGAATCACTTTCTAGGTTTCTTCTGTATAGGGTGGTTTACTGTTACTTCATCCTACTGTGCTCTACTTACTTCACCTACTGTACTACCTACTTTTGAGAAAGAGAATCCACTGGAACCAAAATAATTCCTTTCCTGTTGTCTTTAAGTCCTCTTTAACAAAGGAGAATGAAGCCATTATTTAACCTAGATATTTTGTGCAGCATGTACCCTGCCAGTCAGTCAGGATGCTCCAAAATGACCTATCATTTCCACTGCAATGTCCTAGTAAAACTGCAATATACCTGCTATCTTGAGCACCAATAAATTAATTGCACAATCTGATGTTGTTACAATCATATTTACACAATTGAAAAAATAATCCTGATAACTTTGTTCTTTCAGAAATGTTTAACAGGCTGTTAATTCCTCTAAAAAGAATTAATTACCTAAAAGTTCATAAACAAGCAGCTGTATTTGTTATTTTGTCAATAAAATTTAATATATGTTAATCTAATTTTGAAATTGCAATTATCTTTTTGTAATTGGCATGTACTGTAAAGTTTCAGTCCAACATAATTTGATAGAACATTATTTCATTAAGCCTCTAATTAAAATGCACTTGTGTAACCTCAAGGAGGCTCTTGCAAATATCTGTCTACTATGACAGAGTTTGAAAGAGCTGAGGTGTCAAAAGTGCTTGTTATATTTTCATCATTGCGAAGTTTCAGTAGTTATACTACAGTAATCATGTTCTCACTTGGGCTGAGTTGACGGATATATTTAAAAAGGAAAAACATATCCCTCATTTGTCAAAATTGGTTGGCTGGGATCATTCCCAAAGCAAAATTATTAAAAAATAAAATAATATAAAAAGTCAGGCTGAACAACCTATCAAACTTTATGTTAGATTCCTAAAAAAAGTAATCTGAGTATGGGTCTGTAGAGAGTAACTGCCAAATGGAAGTGGCAGTCTGAGGCACAGTGTGTTCCTACTTAGAAAAGAGAGTAATCATATATACCATTCTCCTTTCCTTTTCAAAATTAATTTTTGCAAAATGCCCATCATCAGGATACCTTAACAATGGTAAATCAAGCTGATTTTTTTGTTGTTGTTGTTCCAGCCCTCTCAGTAACTGCTCTGCATAGTCCTGAACTATGTTTTCAAGATAAGGAAATAAGCACCCTCTGTGAAATTCATAGAGGAAACCATGCAGAAGCATTGATGGTCCTTCTCTCTCTAAGTGTATTCCTAGCCTGGCACTGAAGTGTCTTTCTAGTTTTAGAAATCTGTTCATTGGACTCGGACATTTTTATCCCTGCAAATGGAATTAGTGTTGTGATGGTGGAAAATGGTAAATCCTAGTAAACCCTCAAAATTAAATTGCTTTGTTAAAAGGGAATACATACATAAGGAGAGAACCCTGGTATTTTGCATGGCAATGGGAAATCTTTATGGTGGCTGGGAAAGACAAATATATTCCTATGGACACCAAAAAAAAAAAAAAAAAAAAAAAAAGGCAGAACTTTAGATCCAAGGGGCAGTTTCTGTCTATCAGATTCCAGTATAAAAGTCACTATCAAGAGTTAATAAGCATCTGCACAGTCTATAAAGAGAATTTCTACATGTTTACATGGATTAACTTGATATCATCTCAGGTACTCTCTCTCAAAAATCTAAGTTATGAACTCTAACTTTTTTTTTTTTTGACATGTTTAAGAGTTTTGAGTTCAAATGACAGGGAAGTATTAAATGCTAAAATAGTTACAAAATTCTACAAGCTGAATATACATAGCCTGATAAAAGAAAACATTCTACCAGGATAAGAAGAGAAATACTGTGGGGTTGGCGTCTTTGCGTTTTTTTGTGGGGTGGGGGGGCCGCCCGCTTTTAAAAATATTATTATTATTTTACCAAAATACACCATATACATTACAAATGCTGTTGCTACAGGTGTGCAGCAGATGAAAAACAAAATGATTGTAGAGTATGGCACTTCTGTTTCTCTAATTCATTCAGCCAGTGCTGATCATCTTGCATTTTTATTGGAAAATTATGCAGGTTTCTACTGACAGATTAACTGCAGAAGCATTTAGGGACGAAATGTATCTCCAATTACCCTTCTGCAGTCTCCTCAAGTCAGTAAGCCCAGTTTAGCTTTATTGACGAAACAGTGAACTGAATCTGGCCCAGTCTCATTATATTTGGCATAAGTGATGCAAAATTACTGAAAATTTACAGCTGAAGCTTAAAGCTTTTTTCACGTTCAGCTTCTGTTTCAACAGTCTGTGTCTGAAATCTCTGTCAGGTAAGTTAAAGCAAAGAAGCAAAATTCTCATCTCATCATGGCAAAATCTACATTGATTAAAACTAGTCAGAGGTTATCTCATAATTTGACTGACTTGCTAAAGTAATTTTATTTTATTAAGAGAAACGGGGAAAAAAAGTTCTGTAAGTCAGTTATGTCAGCTATCTTACTGAAATATTCTTAATGTTTGGTGTTTTTTGTTCGTGGTGGTGGTGTTTTTTTGTTTGTTTGTTTGTTTGTTTGTTTTTATCAGTGAATAAATGTGGCTATTTAGGCCCCTAAAATTGTTTATTATATGAAAGGTCATAACATTTTAAATAATTCACTGTCTTACTTTAACTTTCAGAATAAATTTAATATGTCTTAGAATTCCTTTTATTTCTGTATATTCTACTTGGGACTGCACTAATCAAGCTAATCCAACAAGATATTTTTTTTTTTAATTTATTTATTTATTTATTTATTTTTAAGAATTATGAAGGGTCTGAGACCATCTTCCCAGTCCCTTAAGGGCTTTGTGGGAGGATGGGATAATTTGCCTACCTTTCTGCATTTTCAAATCAGTGGTGATGGAATGAACTGTAGATTGATGATCATGTCTTTGAGCAGAGCACTTTATATTTAATTCTTTCATCAGTTTGTACTAGCTAATTATGTGTGAGGAGTTTTATTCTTTGCTTTCAAAGACTTGTCAATGTGTGGGATGACAGTACTGAGGAATAGAACAGTTCTTTTTAATTGCTCCCAGAACTGAACACTCCTTTGGTCATAGCTGGGATCTGCGATAATTTGATTCTCATTGCCCCTGACTATGCACTCACAGGGAACTGAAGGATCCCAGTCAACCCTCCAAACTGATTCACACAAAACTTTCAAGATATTGCTTCTGTTTGAAAAACAGAGGTACTGATAAATTGCTGGCAATTTCAAAGCTTTCGTCATCTACATTGTTGCATATGCAATCAGAGATAACAAAGAACTGAAGTACTTTCTGCTCTATTCTCTGTGGTGAGTTTTTTATTCTGAGCCATCATGATGTGATGATGAATCACGAAGTTCATGATGACATGAAGTTATGATAAGATCGTAAGTGATCTTATTCACGATCACTTTATGTAAATAATATTTGGCCTAATTTTTTGTTTGCAAATTTTCTTTTCAATGAGTCCTATTTGGGAGTAGGCAAAAATGGCAGAGAGTAACTGAATCACAGTACCCATAAAGTCCTATCATGGCATTTTATTTTCTGATTATAAATTGTGATTCAGGTCCCCCAAGTTCAGATGCAAACTACAAAACATTAGATTAATTCTAAATATTATTTTAGGATTTAAAGAAGGATAATAATAATTGTTAGATTTTAAATTGTTAACTTAGAGCTCTTTTTTACTTTTGTTGCATATACTTCACATTATATATAATATGCTGTGGAAAAAAAAAAAAAAAAAAAAAAAAGTAACAGCCCACTAGGAACTTCCAAGCATCAGATTAGCAATCAAGTACTTCCTGTGTGTTACAAATAAAGTGTTTCCTGGAACATACTGAATTCAGGAGAAGATTAAAGCTCCAATGCTCTTAACAACATGGAGAAGGCTCCAGTTAATATAGAGTTGCATTACACTTCAAAACTGTCAGAAGAAGTGCAAGTGTCCAAAGACATGCTTGTTATTTAAACGTCCATTGTCTGGCTAAAGAAGATTTAATTATCCTATGTAAAATGGAAACAGATGAAGCAAGTGGGAGAAAGAATAATTGAAATAGCCTAATCGCTGGTAGGTAAGGCACTTTTCCGAAGGACAGCAAATGCAGATTTCAGTTCTTTTGAACAAAAAAGGGATTGTACTTACCACCACCCTATAGGATAAAAAGAGTCCAAGGCCACATCACCACTATCTATGTTTCATCTTGATTAGAATCCTACTGATATGATCAAAGGGAGTGCAGAGACCAGTGATGAGCCAATTCCCTATGTGGAGAGATTTTAGAAATGTGTTTATGAAGAACACAGAAAGTCTGAATTATCTGGTCAGCAGGAGAGACTGAGGAAGGGCTTTAAATAGAGTATAGATGCAGAAAAGAGCCTTTTAATGGCCTTAAGGATTCATATTGTGTATTGGAGAAGAGGAAGATTGGAATTGATAGTAAGGATATCTTGTATAACCCCCTCTTCAGAACCTTTCTTCAAATCAGCATTTCTTGATACGGCTTTTCAGTAGTTGACAGGAACTTCTGAATCTGGTTATTCTAACCTGGAGCACCATGGTGACAGGCACCTGCAAACTGCTACTCTGTGATGCTGCAGACTGTTAACTGTGTATCAGCCATGCTGAGATGTTCTTAACTGAACCTATGCAATTGTTTTCTTACTGTTTCTTACCAAATCTAAATGAAATTTTGATTGTTCTATGCACAAAGTTTGCTGAAAATGTTACATTTAAAGTTCATTACACAGGCTATCATGTATAAGTACAGTATCTTCAGCAACACAGTTTCAGGGAAGGAAGGAAACTAAAGGTGGTGGTGGAGAAATCAGCTAGCAAATAGCAAATGAGCTTTTTCAAATGGAGGTTTTCCCACTTGAATCTAGGTCTAAAAAGACTTCCTGACTCACTCCTGTACTTTTGGATAGGATCTCACAGCTGTTCAGAGAGCTAAGATGTAAAACAAATTGAAATGCTGTTTGCCCAAGAGCTAGTATTAAAGGTTATTTAAACTTGCTTTCTTTCATTCCTGTGGGATTTTGCCTTTTTGTTTCCAATACCTGAGTCTGTATTTGTGTCATTTAATTACAAGGCAAATATTGGTGTTGTACTGCATGTAACTTGGTGGGCAAATCTGGAATCTCAAAATACATCTCTGTGCTTTTCTGACAGTAACATGTCAAGATGTGGGCCTGTGGCTTCCTGGGGCCAGGAGCCTGGGGTGTCCCTGGCCAGGCAGGGCCCTGCAGGCAGGGCCCATTCTAACACCCTACCAGGAGCAGGGCACGGGGGGCACCAGGGCAGCCCCAACCCCAGGCACCAAGCCCTTTCCCAGAGATGGGAACAGATCTACAGGTAGGAGTGGGCAGCCCCAGGCAGGTCACAACATAGTGGCTTCTGCAGCTCTGGCCAAGCCCTGCAGCAAAGCCTAGGCTGGACGCAGCCCCCAGGGTCAGAGGATGGGCCTGGCAGTGGCCTCCCTGCACCAGGGCTGGGACCTCTTCAGCTGCTCACTGGGTCAGCACTGGCCTGAGCCCGGCAACTGAGGCCCTGACATCTGGCAGGCCCTGCAAAGACATTCATGTGGCCCAGAGGGCTGGCACTGTGTGATTCTCTGAGTTGCCCAGGTAAGCTTGGTGATTGAACAAATGAAGGAAAAAAGTTATTTTGAAAGTTAAACTTCATTTTAAAGAGAGTCAGCACACCATGTTAAAAATGTTTTTAATGGAAGTTACACCTACAAGATAGAGACATAATCCCCTGGGTTTTTCCACTGTGATTAAATTATGGTTTGATTTGGTCCACAGTCCTCTTAACAGTGTATTCTGCTGACATTAAATTCACAGTAGAACTTCCACTTAAAGTGCTTGTGTTCTGTTTTATGTAGACTCTGGATTTCCTTTGGATCTGTGAAGGCTCCATCACTGATGGGTTTTATGTTTTTAGATAAAAACCTGTTTGCATTTTTTTGTTATCACAGCTCTTGTCTTGACAGAAGGATGGAGCAAATGGCTGACCAACAGCCCTTCTTTTTCATTTTCACATGATGCACCTGTTCTGAAGAGGAAGGAAAGGGATGCCCACAGTCGTGAACATACCTAACACCCTGACACTTTGTGTTCATGTATTGATCAAAAAAAGTCAGAAAGCTGTAGGTTTGGTAAATTCCTCAGCTTGTATTTCTGTTTCTCTATTCATTTTTATGTTCTATATGTGAAAAAGTGAATTAGCCACAAAACTATCCACTGGAATCAGTGAAGTATACAGCTTGCACCAGCTGGGGAATCTGCCTCAGCATGTTTCAACATTTGACAGAAAAGCAGTTTGAACCACATGTGTTTTCACATGCTGCTTTGCTTACCTCCTTAGATATTTACATTTTGGGCAATTGAATTAATTGCCTGGAAAAGACCACTCTCAAAACATAAACAGCAGGTGCTTCTTCAGCTTAGTTTACATTAATTGCTTTCTTTGCTGCTTCAAGAGTCAGCAACACAATATTTTACAATTAAACTATCTTGTCACAATGGTTACTAAGTGAATCTTGTTTATCCAAGATGCCAATGACTGCGGATGTGCTCTTTTTTGGAGCCAAGGAAGTGGACTGCGGCAGATCTGTCTGATTCAGAACCTGTGCTGAAAAACACAGGCAAAGCTAAAGGTTTGTAGATTGTTGTTTCTTCTAATTAAGAGAGTCAAAAAGACTAGGCTTAGTGAGAAAGACAAGATGGCTGTTGATTCAACTGCAGTAGCTCCTATTAGATGTAGCTGTATAGTCCGCATAGACACGGTTAAACTAGCTATAATGTATTTTACCAACAGTATGGGGTCTGCAGATACCTCTCTGAGATGATAGCTGCAAAATGATCGGTAATATGTAATATATGTCATGCGTTAAAAAAAAAAAAAAAAAAAAAAAAAAAAAAAAAAAAGTGCCTATATTTTGGCTGATGTTGTTTTTATTTGTTGTTGATATTTTGTTTTAGCTCACTGGCTAAACAATACAATTCAGCATGAGTCAGAATGCAGGTGTCCACAGCTGTGACTTGGGTTTCACACACATGCATTGGGAAATGAAAAATGAAAACAAAAGCAGCAGAAATAAAGTAATTGTCTGAAGTGATATTTTTTTGTTTGTTTATTTTAAAAAAAAAAAAAAAAAAAAAAAAAAAAGGGCTCCATTATTATAGATCCCTGAAAGGTTATCCAATACAGAGATTCATTTCAAGAAAGTATTCAACCATGAGCTTTCCATGTGTGTTTCTCCTTCCTAGCCTAAGTGAGATGTGGCCATGCATTTGAAATTCAGATGTATCTGACTGCTTTGCTAAAGAAAACAACGCACTTTAATGGAGGCCTTGGTCTTAAATTAACATATGTTCTGTACTATTTCTTAAAATATTGCCTGACTGAGTGGCTGTTTAAAGATACTCAAAGGTCTGTATAATGAGTATTATGGTAGTTTGCAACATTAGTTTGCAACAGTGCACTTCAATTATGATCATTCTTTTTTTTTTTTTTTCTAGTCAGACTAGATTTAATGATAAGGAAAAGTAAAAGAACAGTTCTGACAGTGAACAATGCATAAGCTTTTTAAAAGCCTGACATCTGAGATATGTATACTCTTTAAAAGCCAGTATGTGGGTATGCCTGGCTCATGTTCATCAGGTCAGAATAGCAGGTATTTTGTAATAGTATATGGATAAGAGAAAAGCAAAAACAAATGAACAAACAAAAAAAACCTCTGTTCTGAATAGTTAGAGTATAGTAGCACTGAGGAATTAATGACATATCAAAACATTTCCTCTTCCACATAAAAGTTCTTTGAACTGTAAACTTGAGGTGTGGTTATCATTTATAAAGCTCAGCATTTATAATTTCATAAGGAGAAATATAATCCCTTCTGCCAAATCTTCACTGTTAACCTATCTTAAAACAAGCAAACAAGCAAAGCAAACAAAACAAAACAAAAACAAGCAAACAAAAACAACAGTAACCAGTCACTTTCTGTTGTCTTTGGTGTTTCCAATTCTCCAGTACATATATATAGAAATCTTAAGGTAATTTAAGTTGAAGAAATTTCCTGGTCATGAAGAAACTTAATTTTAAAGTAAAGTTACAAGTTGATTAAGATCTCCTCTTACGAAGTTTTTAAAGTGTTGTAAGTTTTTTTTTTGGTTGGTTGGTTGGTTGTTTTTACACCACTGAAGCCGTAGATAACTGATCAAACTATCTGCACAGTGTTAAATGTTAACAAAAAATGTTATTTAAAAGCTATCAACAATGTGCCTAGATCCGTTCCCTATTATTTTGCTGTTGAAAAGAATCTGTTCATGTATCAGAAATTATAGTAGACCAACTTCATGTGCTTTTGAAGATGTTGCTTTAGATGTTTTATCAACATTTCATCATCATCATCCTGAAATTTATCTTAAGTTCACTCTCACCAAAGGTTTATAGATTGTACTTAAATAAACCATTAAACTGAAAGCTTTCATGAAAGCATATATTTCAGGGTCTTTATTTGCACTACAGGTGGTATTTGAGCCTTCTGATTATATCAAGTACAAGCAAATGGAGTGATCTATCCTTCAGAAGAATGTTGTATCAAATTAAAGTTGTATGGTTGAAAATCAAAGTCAGTCAGGTAATTATTTCAATAGATTGTCTGATGATGATTGCTCGTGAATTGTTGATGACGGAAAATATAAGACACAAACTGAGCCATGAAAGGAGCAATAGATTCGTAAGATGTTTCAGACAGTTCTTGCAGAATGTAGGAAAAGTGTTAGAAGAATTAAAGACCAAAAATACAGGAAATCATTTGCTATTTGTAGAAGACAGTGTCCAAGATGAGTCTTTTCAAAATGAACAAATGAACCAGTCTCAGTTCTTTCTGTTCTCCCTGGCTTTTCTTGTAAGTAGATGTCCAAATTACAGACAACAGATGTTTCTAAAGCTTTAGGGAGGACACAATTAGATTATTAATTTAGTAATGGGAAGCTGAAAAAGGCAGAACAGCTGTTTGTTTTATGGATGATTGTGTTTCAAAACATCATAAGGAAAGTAAGCAGAGAAGGAATTTCTCTCCCTTTATAATTCCATTGCCTTGAAAGTAAGCCTCATATGAAGAGAAGCTTGTTTTTATACTCACAACACAAAATCAAAAAAAAATTACAAGGAAGGAAGAAATGAAGGAAGGAAGGGAGGAAAGAAGAAAGGAATGAAGGAAAAGGTTAATGTTTACATTTAATAAGCTCAGTCCTTTTTTAGGAAGCTGCTTAAAGGCTACCTGTATGCTGGGCTGTGTTAGCAAGAGCATAATCAACAGACAAAGGGCTGTGATTATCCTCTCTACTCACTATAAGTGAGTAAAGAGTTCATGAACTCATGTTTGGGCAATGTTTTAGCCTGGAGATGGGAAGGGTAGAGGGAATCTAGTTGCTGTTTTTAACTCCCTAATGATGAGTTATAGTAACAACTCAGAGTCAAAGCCAATAGACGAGAGGCAATGGTCATAAGTTACAGAAAGAGAAAATCCATCTGCATATGCTGAAATGCTTTTCACAATGAGAATGATATAGTACTGAAGATGGTGAAAGAGACAACAGAAAATGTAGATATTTTCAGAACTTGCCTGGATAAAACCTAGAGCAACCTGATCTATCTTTGAAAATGATTCTGCTTTGAGCAAAGGATTAAACCAGGTAATATCCATAAATGCTACTCAAGCAAAGTGATTCTACAGTTTTCTGTGCTCTTGAGTGTGTTGGAACTTAGTCAATCTTTCCATGCTAAGTAATTGTTTATAGTGATATATTTTGTACATGAGGAAACAAACAAACAAATGGCAATACAAACAAACAAAAAAACCTCACACCTTCAAAACACATATTATCCTTCACTTTCTTCTGTAAAGGAGATCCATAAGTAACATGGAGGTGTAAAAAAAAAGTAACAACTTTTTATAAAGCTGTCATTTTGTAAAGACTAGAACTACTGATGAATACCACTGTTTCCCAGGATAGCTCTCGTAATGGCAAAATCATCTTCCTGAAACAACAAAGCACTTGCTTACCACTACAGTTAATTAGAATAAAATGTAAGTATATTAATGTATTTCATTTCCAGAAGTACTATCCTTTTAGGAAGCAGCTATTTCAATTCTGAAATATAAAGCTACCAGGAATCCGCAATATTATACCAACTCTTTTGCTTATTTTTATTTTGATAAGCAGGTTGAGCAACTTTGATACAAAATAATTTAATTATTCTGAAGCATTCTGGAAACAGAAAAAATGGTAGTTGAAGTTCTTCACAGGTTGATCTGGCACTACTGTAAGCTACTGTAATTAGTAAATCTGCAAAAGTATTAAAATTATTTTCCTCAGCTTCAGTATACTTCAGTTTATTAGTGAGACTTAATATTTGCTTCAGTTAATACAAATTTTTGTCTTAATTAACAATACTGAAATACCCTCACCTCTCCCTTCCCCTCCCCCCCCCCAACTCCAAAATGAATCATGCCCTCAGAAATGTACCCCACAATAATATCATTTTGGAGTTATTAAGAGCAAAGACTTTCCATTGCATCAAAGCTTCTTGAAAGACACTTGGTGAAATTTAATTGTGCATATCTTAATTAAAAGCATGAGCTAATATTAAAAGACACTGAATGATTCAAAGTAAAGTCCATGTGAAGGTTTTGAATGAATGATAATGATTTTTTTGAGATTTATAGAAATTTAGAATGCTGTTGCACCATATTTAGGTCAAAGTTTAAGAAGAAACAGTTTCAGAACACCTACTGAGAATTCTGACCAGATTATGCATGATCATAACACTTTTGTTCAGTTCAGTTGAAACATGTCCTCTGAACAAGATTCTAGTGAAGTGAAAACAAGAGTTTAGCTTGCCAGCCAGAAGCACATGGTAACCTTTTGACCAAAACCACTTCAACCAGAAATCTACTAAACAGTCACTTTTATTTAGCAATAGAGAGAGAGAACAAAGTTACTGCTGCTGTACGGCAGTGCAATACAGAGGAGACAAGCCTTAAAAATGCATCAAGTACTTTATTATTCTACTTTATCTAGTGATAAAAATGAGGAAAAAGTTTTCCCAGTAACTTTTTTTTTTTTTTTTCTTCAAACCTACCTGTTGAATAGTATCAACTTTTGTCCTCCAAATTATGAGCATAGCAATGATGTTAGTATGTAAAGATGCTGAACTTGGGATCCTGATCTTCAAGTCAAAATATAAGTCTTGAATTATTTGGCAATGTTATGAACAAACACTATCATTTTCCTCCCTGCCCTACTTCCTTTCTTCCTTTGTCCTCCTTTCCTACCTCCAGATTCTGTAATCTTCACTCAAATACAAGAGAAGAACTCATGATACTGACAGTCCTTTTCCATCTACCACTGTGTGAATATTACAGTGAGAGAAAGAAAAAAGCAAGGTCTGCACAGTGGGTCACACTTGTATTTACTGATCTTTCCATCCATTCCAATTCAAATGTCCTTAGGCAGCACTTCCAAATATTTTGAACTCAAGGAGAGGATGATTTCTTGCCTCTTGCACAGGTTTCAGATAAACCTGTAACAGCATACCAGTACAAGAAGAATTCAGGCTTCTTATATCTTCTGGTGGTAGCTTTCTTCCTTGATTGTTTATCTGAAGAAAGGTCATGACAACATGCAGAGGCAGATGAGAAACTCCATGACCCCCAAAAAAGAAACTGCAAAAATTGAATGTAAAATCACATTCTGTATTCTGTTGTACAGTGAATTTTGCTTTCTCTGCATTAATCTTCCTAATTGCCCATGCACTCATAAGTTTTGAATGATGGAAATATGGTACAGCTGGTGATAGTCATTTTTTTATGGCAGTGTGGTATTGTCTGGTGAATGTCTGACCTTGTGGGTCATTTTCTGCCATCTAGCATTTCTGTATGGCATAGGTTTCAATAATTTGAAAAAAAAAAAAAAAAA
>CM021766.1:75675052-75691621 GCA_011076525.1 Nettapus auritus
CTCGATGATCTTGAGGTCTCTTCCAACCTAGAAATTCTGTGATTCTGCGATTCTGTGAAAAAGTATTTTAAAATTATATCCATATGGCAATCCACATGCACGATTCAGCTTTTGGGTATATGTATTAGTTTTAATAAACTCCAAATGTAATCATGCACAACAACCTGAAACTCAGACCACACTGCTGAGCATGTCTTCAGCTACATCTGCAGTTTTCTATGTGTTAGTGATACAGACTATCTAACCACAGCACTTAAGCTGAAGTTGCAGCTTTGAATTGTCAGGAGTGCCCGCCCACAAAATAATGGCTGTTAGTTCCAAAATTTCATGTGGATTTAGGTGGTTAAAGATGCAGATTAAAAGCTTGTAGTTTTTCAAAACAGAGACAAATGCATGGTCCTTATTAAATTTGTAAGATGCTAGGAACTACTTGGGATTTTTTAAAGCATATGTTTTTATTCCTATACACCTAAAAAGCTTTGAAAAAATTCACTGTAAACCAGTCTAAGATTTGGTAGAATAGACTTGAAAATGCATTTGTTTTACCCATGTAGTGGGTTTACGTGGCAAGGTTTTGGTAGCAGGGGGCCATAGGGGTGGTTTCTGTGAGAAGGATCTAGAAGCTGCCCCATGTTTGGTAAGGGCCCTACTTCTGACCAGAGCTGAGCCAATAAGTGATGTTTTTTTGCGCCTCTGTGAGAGTATATTTAAGACAGGGAAAAAAACACTGCACCACACAGCAGCTAGGAGGGTGAGAAAAGTGAGAAACAGCCTTGCAGGCGCCAGGTCAGTGAAGGAGGGGAAGAGGTGCTCCAGGTGCCAGAGCAGAAGTCCCCTGCGGCCTGTGGTGAGGACCATGGTGAAGCAGGATGTCCCCCTGCAGCCCATGGAGTACCACGGTGTAGCAGGGTTCCACACTGCAGCCTGTGGAGGAGACCACGGTGGAGCAGGCGGACCTGCACCAGTGGAGACTGTGGCCTGTGGAAGACCCCTGCCAGAGCAGATTCCGTGCCACACCTGTAGCCCATGGAGAAAAGACCACGCAGGAGCAGGTGACCTGGGCAGGAGCTGCTGCCCATGGGGGACCCAGGTTGGAGCAATTTGCTCCCGAGGGATGGACCCTGTGTTACGGACCCATATCTGGAGCAGTTCTTGAAGAGCTGCTGCCTGTGGGAAGCCCATGCCAGATAGTTCAGCAAGGACTGCATCCCGTGTGTGGGACCCCACAGCACAGGGGCCGAGAGTGACCGAGAAGGAGCGGCAGAGAAGAAGCACTATAGACTGACCATAACCCCCATTCTCCTGTTCCCCTGTGCCGCTCGGGGCGAGGAGGTTTAGGAGGGCTTGGAAACGGGGGGTGGGGTGGGGGTGGAGGTGCCTTTGTTTTCTTTCATTTCTCACTTCTCTAGCTTGTTAGTAATAGGCAATAAATCTTACTATCTCCCTATGCTGAGTCTGTTTTGCCTGTCACAATAATTACTGCGCTATCACCTCATCCTTATCTCAATCCTTGAGCTCCTTTCATCGTATTTTCTCCTCGCTCCTCTTTGAGGAAGGGGAGTGAGAGAGCAGTTGTGGTGGAGCTCGGCCGCCCACCCGAGTAAAACCACCACAACCCATCATCACTATGTTCTCTTCTCATTTTGAAGGATTGTTCACCATGTTTTTGAATATCAGAAATATTAATTACCAAAATGCTCCTTTTTCAGTGAACTGTAATTTAAAGGCATACACCTTTCTTTAGTGAACTGTAATTTCATACATTTCATACTTTTCATACAAAGTCATACATGTAAATTAAGAAAGGATATAAGTGCATAAGTGCTACCAAAGGAAAACAAATAGAAGATAAAAGATAAAAGTTATGTTAAAAGTTGAACCTAAAGTTGTGAAGAAATATGAAAGTTTTTATTGTAATTTGAAAGAACACCTTTAAAATCACTACTTTTGGAATTAAATAAGTAAGCATAAATGCCTGAGAGCAGGGTATGCATCTGTATTGAGCTCTTTAAATCCTATTTCTATGTTCTGAAAGTAGCAGTGTCCTGGATCTCTTTTTGGTTTTGTTTGTTTCTTTTTGTTTGTTTGTTTGCTATTGTTTTATTAGCAATGTATTTCCAGGAAATTAAATAGCTTTTCTTTAACTTGTAGTCTGCGGTCAGAAGGAAATCACTAAGGAACAGTAAATATGGAATTTCTTCCTGCCACTGTTTTAGTTACAATTTGGAAAAGGCTATCTTAATAACTACAGAGAAGCTACTTCCACAGAATAACAAACTGAAAGTGTAAGGTTAAGATCCATATCTGATGTTTCTAAGTTTGCAGTTCCTTTCCTCTGTGAACACATCTGAGCAAGCAGTAAGACATTTGGAGTCAGAAGCCCACATTTGTCCATAGTGAGCTGTCATGGATTATGTTAACTGAAGAAGGTGAGTGCTTGAAGAATAACCTACAGCTGAAGAACTCGGTTGACTTCTATTTTAAAAAATCATTGAAAATGTCTATTAACAATGGTGCCACTGTGACTATTCAGCCATGTGGGACAGTTTTCCATCCCAGGGTGATCAAAATGAAGGCTGTAGGTAAATATATATATATATATATGTATATATTATGATTGGACATTAATAAGGAGCCAAAAATCTCACCTGTGTAAAATCACTGACTTAGTAGAGTTAGACCAAACATAAACTTGATATACAGTGTGATATTACAGAACATTTCAGTCCTTACTACAAAACAAGAAATGCCTAAGGACTGGCATCTCCTTCAAGAGACGTGCGGAGAATAGTAAAAGTAAGAGTTGATACATCAAGCTGTGTGGCAAGAACGTAGGGACACAAGTCATGAGAAAATAGCTTCTAGTTTAAAACTCTATGTTAGAAATATATGTTTAAATAAGATATGCAGGAACCTAGGCAACTGCCTACTTGATTACTTCCATTCACTATTCTTTCGTCAGTTTACTTCCGCGCAAACTTATCCCCATGTACTTTTCCTCTGAAAAGTATAATTTAGAAACCTGAAGCTATTCATTTTTGGTTTTGTTTGTTTGCTTGCTTGTTTGTTTGGGGTTTTGTTTGTTTGTTGTCTAGCTGGACATAAATCGCCAAGATTGATGCCACTTATTTTATATATGACACTAAAGGAATGGCAGCTGCTGATGGGTAATTACTACCTTTTAAGGAGTAACATAAAACAGTTCAGGTGTCTGCTAGATAGAGGTTGAGACTTCAGAAATTCAGTATTAATTTTGGTGAGCAATACAATATTGTGTTTGGTAAAACTATGTGCAAGTAATGGATGTTTTTCTACCTGAAGCATATCTCCGTAAAGCCCAAATTACTGAAGTATTAGAAGCCTTTATATTATGCAGTCTGTCTTTTATTATAAATTGTTTCACGGCATCAGGTACTGAACAATAGAATAGGAATGTCTGGGAGAATGTCTGGGAAAAGCTGCATGGGAATATGGAGAATATAGAACTGAGAGAAGTTATATCTGAAAGATGCCAAAGGAGTTTTGTTGGCATTATTATTATTATTATTATTTTTCCCAGCTTTACCTGTCATTTGAATTTTTGTTAAAGGAAAGAGTTCATTGAATTACTCTTCACTTTTAGATATTTTTAAAACTTACTAGTCATGGAGTTTTTATTACTTTTTTTTTTTTTTTTTTTTTTTTTTTATTGCTAGCATTTAGTAATATGATGTGTCTTTCTATCTTACTTTTTCTAAAGAATCTCATCAACAAAAATACAGGTCATATATAAAAAGTAATAAACCTTCTGCAAGTGTTAATGAGTCTCCTCAAAAATCCCTATTTTTTTCACTTTTTTGCTATTTTACCCCACTCTTCTTAGTAAAGTAAGATG
Source organism: Nettapus auritus (assembly GCA_011076525.1). Lineage (NCBI taxonomy): Eukaryota > Metazoa > Chordata > Aves > Anseriformes > Anatidae > Nettapus > Nettapus auritus. The sequence continues at coordinate 75,678,927 of CM021766.1, forward strand.
GGTTTATATCTTTCCTTTTTTCCCCCCTCTCTTTTAAAATAGAGGGGAGCTGTACTGCAAGAGAAATGGAAAAAGAAAAAGAAAAAAAAAAAAAAAAAAAAAAAAAAAAAAAAAAAAAAAAAAAAAAAAGCAGGCAAATACTTCCAGATAGATCTCTTTGAAGTTAGTGTGAGTTTTAGACATTGCCTTTGCTTAGAACAGGAATGCTATTTGACTGTGCTTTAAAGTGGTGTTCTATAGAGTATTCTGATACTTTATACAGCAATTCTTTACCTATTTAGATGATTTACCTCATAATTTGGCTGCATCTCTTTCTGACATTTAGAAGACATGAGATTAACTTTTTCTTTTTTTTTTTTTTTTTAATTGTACAACATGTATTAATCCTTCCATATTCCAGGCTTGCACAGATTGCCAAGTTTATTTATTTTTTTATGCATCTATTTTTGTATATTTATGTATCTCTTTTGTATATTTTAAACAAGTGGGTTTCAGTGGAGAGGATTTTCACTTGAAGGAAGGATTCTGATTTTTTCATCATTTTTATTATAATTCTATCATTATATCTAATGTTGTAACAGATGATCCAGCTACCTCAACATAAAGAAAACAGTAATCACTCAAAGTGGTAGCTGGTGGGAGAAAAAGCAAGAGAAATGCCAATTTATCTCCATAGTACAATACTTCACATTCCCTTGAGAAGAGAACATCTAGAGAAGTAAGAGAAAGTGTAAGTGAGAAGACATACGTTGATAAGCAGGAAATGGAAGTTTTCTATGCTTCAAACTTCCATCTGCACAAGTGCAGAAGTGAATAAATCTGTCCTTTAAAGGACAGGAGTTCCTAAGAAACAAGACAAAACATACCTTTTATTTTGATCAAAGCATAACTGACAGAATGTCAAGCTTTTATTTATTTATTTATTTATTTTCATTTCATTTGAAGCATAAAGTTTTCAGTTTACATGCAAAACATTCCACACAATTCCACCATTTGTCCAAAGTAGTCCAAGAAGTAGTGCTTCATCACAGGTCGGTTGGTAGGATGGGGTATGGAATCATGCATTTTTGCATTGTCTGCAAATGCAGCTTTTTTAACTGGATGGACTTGCAGTCAGATATCTTTTATTTAGCATACCCTTAACATCATTATTTGAGTTTTATCTTTCTCTCCAAGATTTTCGAGTATGTAGATATGCTATTTAAGGTAGACAATGGAAATTGTAGCACATAGACACATCAGTGTGCATATCCATGGAAAATCTGAAGGAACCAAAAATCACATCTCTCCTCAAGAGTGACGGAGCTGTCCATATCTATTATCATCAGTGACAGTTCTGCCAAACTCTGCATTAACCTCTCTTTTATATTTCAGTACTGATGATCACTCTAGGGAAGTTCTAATTGGACAGCTGTATGAAACATGGCTGGGTTCCTCTCTGCCAATACGGAAACAAAATTAGCTAAAATCTATAAAATTCTACTTTGAAATTTGTTTATTCAATTTAATTTTTCGTTGCATAGTTGTGATTGTGAATTGAGAATAGTTAAATGATTAAATCTTTTTGATGCATAAAATGGACAACAAATACAGGAGTATGAACCTATAATTGCTTTTCAGTTCTGTATGGGAAAAAAGACTGAAATGTCTTCATCCTTTTTTACTCTCTCAGACATTGCCATCAGAGATAGGAAGAATCTGTCCCAATGTGTTTCAGTGATATGGAGAAAACATGGAAATAAAACCTTTTACATGAATATTCACTGGTAAATAAACAACCTGGATTCAGCTGCGTTCCTTTACGTGTTCATTTTCCACACAGTTTTGAGGATAAAGTTCTGTGTACAGAAACCCCAGACAAGTTTTATATCTTATTTCAGATTTGCTTTATCCTGTACTGAAAACTTCATAAGAGCCTGTGCTGGCCTTCTTTATGGAGAGTGAGTTTATCTTTCATGGGTGCTATTAATACCATGAACTTATTTTGAATCTGTATTGCTCATACATCAGCTAAAAACCTAATCCTGAATTGTTTTAGATGATTTACAATGACTGTTCATTTTGAATTTTATACTTCACTTGAATTTTAATTAAAGCTCTTTTTGTTGCTGAAGTTATTAAATCCAAAAAGCCCACTGTCACTAACCTACAACAGCTCACATCTAAAGTGTTCTTACTGAACAAATGCTTGAAGGAAGAATGTGACAATTTGAAATAACAATTATTTTAGAGATTGTTGCAATCTTTGAATTGAATATAATGATAATTCTTTATTTATTTATTTTTCTCCAGTATGGAACCATACTAAGTAATAAAAAAGTGTTGCAAAAAGTATGGCAAATAACATTATGTATATGCCTTTTGATTAATGTATACAAGAATAGCAGTATGTCAGAGTTCTCAATGAGAACTACATACATCTCCTGAGAATAATTTCTTTAAGGGGCAAACTAACACAGGTAGTGTTAGTGTATCTTCAAACTGTACTTTTATTACTGTAGAGATCATAGCATGGGTTAGAAGCTCATTTCTCAGGAAGGTAAAAGTTTGATGAGATCTACTCAGGCCTAAGTGCCTTGCTGGCTACTCATTCTTAGAACTGTCAACATTTTTGAGTAAGTATTTGGTAATTAAGTTGAATGGTGACCATAGAAATTACTATAATCAATGTATTGGTAAAAAATATATATTAAAGTTTTGCTTTGGCCTTTTACCTACCAAACAATGTGTTTTACATGGAATAAAAAAAATAAAAATAAAATAAAATAATAATAATAATTAAAAAAAAAAAAAAACATAATTAGCATACTACACTGTTACAGTTCAGTAATCATAAAAGCTAACTTACATTAAAGAAAAAAAAAAGCATAACAAAAAAATGAACATGAATAACACCAGTTTTTACTGAATTCAGTTTTTCAACAACTTAATATCTGTAGCAATCATTAATATTATAATATACTATTTTTAAAACTCTCTCTTTTTTTTTTTTTAAACAACACACACAAAAGATATTAGTTTTAAAGACGACATTATAGTCTGTTTTGTAGATACTCAATTACAGACTTTTAAATATACAAATTATGTAAATGTCTATTTGGGGAGTATTTACAAAATACATTATTGACCCAGTAAGCCATAACAGCTCCAATCTGTCAGAGAAATACATATTTAGGCCCTACTTAAAATGCAAATTATTGGCCCAATAGACCATAACGGCTTCTTCAGAACTATTACATTCTATCATGGAAATCCATGGTTGGGGACTTGCTGGCTAATGACTTTTGTATGAAAGCTACCTTGGAAACTGTCCTTAAGTACACAAATTTCTCACATGATAGATCATAATGGCTCTTTTTCAACAGTTACTGACTACAGAATAGTATTGGGTTCTATTAGACATCCAGCCGTCAGATCTCAAACAAAAATTCACAGATGTTATACAAAGATATCCACTGGCTTCAGATCTCCCTCTCATTTTTCTTTAAACAATAGATGCAAATATACAGTAGCTATTTTTCAAAGAAGACTATATTCCTTGTGTAAATGAGGTTACGTTGAATTGTCATCCTGTCATTAGTGGGATTCCCCAGGGCTCCCTTCGGGGACCAGTCTTCATCAATGTTTTCATAACCAATTTGGATGTAGGACTTGACATACAAAGACAATGAAAGTTTGGAAGGCAAGATGTATGAGGAGCAGATGAAGTCACTTGGTTTGTTCAGCCTGGAAAAGACTGAGGGGAGACCTCCTGGTAGCCTACATTTTCCTCCTGAGGAGAGCAGAGGGGCTGGTGCTGATCTCTGCTCTCTGGTGAACAACAATAGGACCTGAGGAAACAGCTTGAACCTGTGACAGGGGCAATTTGGGCTGAAAAGGTTTATTGAGATCATGGTCAGGCACTGGAACAGGCTCCCCAGGGCAGTGATAATGGCACCAAGCCTGCCAGAGTTCAAGAAGCATTTGGGCATACTCTTAGACACATGGTTGGAGGTTTGGGTGGTCCAGTATGGAGCCAGGAATCAGACCCAGTGATCCTTCTGAGTCCCTTCCAACTCAGGATATTTTATGTTTCTGTGTGGATTTACAATACCAATTCTAGAATGAAGAAACTTAAGGTGATACTGTACATTCTGAACATTATTTCAGAAAATTGTAAATTTCCTTATTACTAGGGAAGCAAGGAGAACTATCACAGTTATTCTTCGCTCTAGACTGAAATTAATAACTGGATACAGAAATTAATAATACATTTATTATTAATAAATATTAATTAATACAGAAATAATGGCTGTTCAGTGAGAGAATCTGCTTCAGGTATTTATGTCTAAATAGTAAATCTTTACCTAGTGTCTGAATGCTAGGAGCTTTACATATGGGCATACCATGCTATCTGAGTTAAGCAAGATTTTGGTTTAGAACAGGAAATAGAGCAGAACTGCATCTGCTGCGGTATCCTACATTAGCCATGGGGATGGCAATCTAATTGGCAAACAAGCTACATTCTCACAAACTTTGCATTCTTTCAGTACATCAAACTTAAAACAAACTTTTTTTTTTTTTTTTTTAATTCTTGTTTTGTTCATTTCTTTTCTTCCTCCTTTTATTTTTTCTTTGATTTTTTTGGAAGCATGAAATCAAATGGTGTTATTTCTCACTGCTAATTCCCTTCATGTTCTCTCATCACTCCAGGTTGTTTTTCTTCCCTTTCTGTTTCCTTTTTCATGCCAGCATGATTTCCTTGTCACCAACTTAAGGGGCAAATAACTTTTAAGGTATTTCATCCACCCTGTTGCTCAGTGGAGGTAAAATTAGCCTATAGGTTAACAGTCTGTGTAAGATCCTCCCTTAATCAAAGCCATAGGGTGTGGTTATGTGAAATCCCATGTCTCCTCCAGGCAAGACAGGGCACTTTGATCAGGACTTTATATCAGTCTCTTAAGTGTTAGCTTACAAGCAGGCTGAGAGCTAGCAAACAGGTTGCACTGATTCATGCAAGCACTCCAAAGGCATCTTAGGTTTTTCCTGTTGAAAGAGCACTCTCACTAATCTGTTAAGATATTACTTTAAAATGAGAAAAAAGCTTGTTTTCAGCTCATAGTTCTGGTCTACCTGCCATGAACCAGAGACAGCTGACACGCAGTTTTCTATATATATCCCTGCACTACAACATCTAAAGGAAATTGTATCAGACCTGGTAACCAACTAAAGTAGTCCTGAATGCCTACAGCAACTATTCCCTTCAAGATGGTTGGTAAGTTTGAATTTTAACACCAAAGACTTGCAAACCTATATTAGGTTTTGGGAAGCAAATTGTACAAAAACATATACTCTATGCAGATTTGTTAATCATCACACAGCTCCCAGTGGAGACCTTCAGATAGCCTTTTTCCCTTTAAATATAAAAAATCCTAAGAAATATTATTTCTATGTCTCCATTATCACCTCAGTTATTATTAACTTCCAAGCTCATGACCTGGTGAGATTGGATATATCTCAACTTAAAGGAGTTTATTGAGGGCCATGCACATTTTTTTTTTTTTCTGTTAAGGTTAGTATGGTCTTCTTGTTTTCAAAGAGAGTTGATCAGACCCCATGACTGAAAAAAAAGGACATACCCTAGTGTTAAGATACTGCAGATACCCAGACGCAGGGCCTAAGCAAATGTGTCTGACAAAACTTTTGTCAGAGTTCCCCTGTGCAAGGAATTCTCCACTGTGTAATTGCAACGAGATTACAACTTTAGAGGCATCAACAAACCAGAGAGTGACGGGAATTTATGTCTCCATAAATACACTTATGTGTGAACAATAAGAACTCAGCCTTGAAGTGTGCAGTGCTACAAAGCACTCAGAGCATTTTACAATCAGCTTCCAAATTAAAAGCCAAGTTTAGGGAAAGTTATATATAGCTCACAAGATGCGATGGACAAATGATATTGCCTAATCTATTTTGACAGAGGTACTTCTTTTGATAAGATCTGCTAATCATATCTTATAAACTTTAGTGCTAACTAGAAAGCTGTGAAGCCTGAAAACTCATTTTAGAACTAGTGAAAGAAGGCTAGGAAAAAAAAACAACAACACAGGATTCATCTATATAAATGCAATTCATCTACATTTTTAATTTTTTTTTAAAGCCTCAAGGAGCACGAAAGGAAGTCCTTTTGGATAGCAGAAACAAGCATTTATACATCACATCTGAAATACTTAATTCAATGAATTATCTCAAGCCTAAAATTATAAAATTAAAGGAACATTGTCAACTTGAATTTTTTAATGGCCTATCTTCTTTTTAATCTTGTTTCTGATAGACCATGTTTTAAGTAGTCTGTTGTACCAGTATTTTAAATCCTTAAATGTGTTATAAAGGATCTCCTACTTAACAGCTGATATTTACAGTACATTTTCTGTGAGTATGAAATGGATATAATAGAGCTTCCAGGTGAGGTCATTGGAAAGATCTCAAAACAAAGTCATACAACATCTCTTTGATGGAAAAAAAAAAAAAAAAAAAGAAAAGAAAAAAGAAAAAAAAGAAAAAATCCAGCTTGGAATCTGCTCTGATTTTACAAAATGCAGGTGTTTGGGGCATCTTTTAAATGATTTTGACTGACCTGGTCTAGTGGGAGGCATCCCCACCCAAGGCAGGGGACTTGGAATTAGATGATTTTTAAGGTCCCTTCCAACCCAAACTATTCTGTGATTTTATGATTCCTTTTCTGTTTATGTAATCACAGACAGTCATTGATGCTTTTTGACTTAGGGAACTACGGAGAATGCTAAGGTAAATAGAAAAGTAAGTATGGGTCAGTGTAGAAAGATATTAATGCACATCATATTAAACCTGTATTTATAGAATAGTTGGTATGACACTATGGTAAGATCTCTATAGTTCTGATATCCATTCTTCTATATTTTTCTATGTGATATTTTATTGAATCATTTTGTGTGTCTTTTTTTTTTTTTTTTTTTCACCTACTACGTCTAGACAGTAAGCTAAATATTGAACTCTACCTACTTAAGTATGTAGCATGGGTGACTTTTATGCTAGTTCTCATCAGTGTTGAAAAAAGGTACACAAGAACCATTGTATTAAAAGAGTAAAAATAGAAATAAAATAAAATCACTGAGAACTAAATATTTAAAACATTCTTCCTTGTCTCTGTAGTACTTTATGTATCAGTTAAACAAGATCTTACCATCCAGCTCCCCTCTTGGATACCAGTCTGTTTAGCCTGCCACTTACAGTGACTGCAGGAAGGGAACAGGCTTCCTGCATCTGAGTTGCAGAATGCCTGTGAAATACGTTCATACAGGTAAATGTAAGGCCCCAGGAGAGGAGCTCATAAGTTTTTGTGCAGAAGGAGAAACTCAAAGGAGAGATTAAGAACTAGCCTAGAGAAGCTGCCAATATGATGCATTTCCACTCGTTGCTTTAATAAAAAACATAGATCAATTCCTCAGAGACATAAAAAAGTAACTTTCAGTTTAAGCTTGGCAGGCCTCAAAAAGTTTTCCACAAAACTTGGCCCGATTTATTTCTGTTGTGAAAATAACTGAGGTGAATGCAGCATGAGGTTTCATCAGGTTCAAGCAGATAGAGGGCGCACTCAGTTTTTCCATTTATGTAAAGACCCCAACTGTCTGGGGTGTTACTGCAAGTCATTTTTATAATAACACAGTTTTTGCAGTCTGCAAATAGCATGGAGACGATAAAATTCTGTTGTCTGGTACGTGTGTGTGGTGGGGAAGGTGGGGGCTCTGAAGCATTGACATTTCTGAAAGGATCAGTCCTTCCTGAGCCGCATCAATGTCAGCCTGCCTCCCCCACAGAGGCAGTGCAGCTAACTTATGCAGAAGATGCCAGAGCTGCTTGAATCCTGTAGGTGTAGCTTTTTAAAAAGTGCATGTTAAATAAGTTGAATCAAATAGTTGGCAAAATCTCAGACAGCTTTCAGGTAAACATTTCACACTTAAAGAGGAGATGCTTGTTTTCTTAAAAATTAATGGTCCATAAACACCTTGAGCTCCATTCTGATTTTGCAGCAATTTTATGCCAAAGTAACTCCATCGATTACTGTTGATTTATACTGATGTTACCCTACAAAGTCCTCTAAAGTTTAACTCAAATGATAAAAATAATAATAATAATAAAAACTCTGGCTTAGTTTTGTATGTTCTTGCTCATGCCTTCCCTCCCCACTCTCTCCAAAAGTATGTTTATGTATCAAGACTCATTTTTAAACCAGTCTGCAGTTTTTTGTAATGGTGCAGCCCTTGAAATTTCATCTCAGATGTTTTAGGGTTTTTTTTGACATAATATTTTTGGATAAATATAAAGCTTCCACTGCTTTTCAGCTGCCAGTGTTCTGTTTTTGCGTTATAGATAACTTAATGTTTTACTACCTCAAAATTTTCCCTTGAATATAGTTAATAGTGATTTCAATTGTATGACCATTAGCCTAGATGCCATTTTGAAGGTGACTCCTGCAAGATGAAACCTGTGTACCAGAATGTATATGGATAAGTAGGATGAGAAAAACAAACAAACAAACAAAAACAACAACAACAAAAAGCAGGGAAGACTTCTACCTCCTTGTAACTTCCACACCACATCCCTGGTATTTTTCCAGGGTTTATCCCTGAGTGTAAATACTGAATATAATGTAGACTTCACATAGCTGCTAAACCATTCAACAAAGAGGAAATATGCTGGCAAGTAGACTATAAATTTATCACTTTTGCATGCTCTTTGACAGACTGGGACACATACAAGTGAGGAAGAAAATTATGCCTTTAGAATAGGAGCATGGGAGACATTTCCTTAAATATTTGTGGGTCTTTCCACCCCTTTCTGTGTCCTTGTGTTCACTGCTACCAAAATAACACTTATGCAACTCAACTGAGTATATATGTCCACACAGACTTATGTTTATGAACTTATATTTCATCCTGCCAAGAGTCCAAGGTGACCAAGACTCTGAACAATATTGTTCTGAGCTAACATACCATTTTTCAGTGTTTTGCCAGCTGCTGCAATGTGTCATCCTGTTTGCTTGGCAAAACAACCTCAGATCTGCACATAGGAGATCTCCATGCAACAAATACTCTATATCATTGTAAGTTTACTTCTACTATATGTTGGCTTACTTTTGTTTTCATTCTGCTTAATTTCCTTCCAAAACCATGCTGCATGAAGTGCTTTTTTACATGAAGACAGTCACTAATGTAGTTACTTGAGCTATGGCCTAAACAATAGCATCAGCAATATTCAGTCAGCAATATTAGTTTTGCAATACAATTCCCAATGTGAACATGATCTCTCAAGGACAAGTATCTTTTTTTTTTTTTTTTTTACAGTTTAGCTTAATCTGCTTCTGCAGCTGAATATTCATAGCTTAAATTATACTCCCATGTCGCTACATTTCCTTGTGTAGCTAAGCCTATGGTATTCTCCTTAAACAAAAAGGTTTAAATTCATAAAACAAAATTTTACCATAAGATTCCACAGTCTTGAAGCAATGGCTGTTGTTGTTTATGCTCACTTCATCTCTCATTTATTTTATATACTCACAGACACTTTCTGCCACAATCTGCTGACCCTGATTGTGAGTGACAGTCCATTTACTCTGAAAAAATGAAAAAAAAAAATCTTCTTTTCACATCTATCTGATTTCCTCACACTAAAAAATAAATAAATAAATAAATAAATAAATAAAAACAGGTAAAATAAGAGGGAGGAAGGATGGAGGAATGTAATTGTAACTACAATTGCTATCCCTATGAGTAGCTGATCCATCTTTATGACCTCTCCTTAGCAAGTTCTGCCTAGTTTTGGGATATACATGGCAAACTTCCCCAACCCTGAAACAGTGTAAGTGGAAAATCCCATAAGCAGTTTGTTTGTTTATTTATTTATTTATTTTTAATGAATATGTGAGGTCACTGCTCTGAGGATCATTGTCAGGGCTCTGAGTGCAATATCAGGCCTTGCTCTTCCTGCCCAGCCCGCCCTGAGGCCTTACCCACTACTACACATAGACACAGGAGCTCATCGCTGCTCAGCCTGGTCCCTGTAGGAGTGCCTGGGCTCAGCCCCTGGACCTGGACCTTGGACCCAGGCTGCAGCCATATCTCCAGCCCTATCTCTGTCAGCATCTCCTGCTGTTGGAGACCCTGGCCCTGGTACATTGCTTGCTGTGCCTGGGGCTGTGGATGGACCCCTTTACAGCATCCAGCTCTGCCTACTGTGGTCAGACCTTGACAGATGATGCCAGTCAGTGAGGATACTGCCAGCACTGGGGACACCTTGTGTTCCTGGCTCACCTTCCCTGAGGAATTAGCCAGCATTTGCTGCTGTGGTGGTTTTACTTGGTCGGGCACCCGAGCAGGCACTCTCCCTTCTCAAGGGGAAGGGAAATAAAATACAATGCAAAGGGCTCAAGGGTTGAAATAAGGATGGGGAGATCACTCCACTATTATTGTGATGGTCAAAACAGACTCAGAGTAGGGAGATGGTAAGATTTATTGCCTATTACTAACAAGCTAGAGAAGCGAGAAACAAAAGAAAGAAACCCAAAACGCCTTCCCCTCATCCATCCTCTTCCACCTCCCCCTGAGCAGAGCAGATAAACAGGGAATGGGGGCTACGTTCAGTCCTTAATGCTTTGCTTCTGATGTTCCTTCAAGGACACTCTCTGCCCCTGCTCCACTTGGGGTCCCTCCCACGGGATGCTGTCCTTCCCAAGCTGATCCTGCAGGGGCTGCCCACAGGCAGCAGCTCTTCAAGAACTGCTCAAGCTTTGGGTCCATACCACAGGGTCCATCCCTCAGGAGCACACTTCTCCAACCTGGGTCCCTCACAGGCAGCAGCTCCACCCAGCCCCCCTGCTCCTGCATGGGCTCCTCTCCACGGGCTGCAGCTTTGGCCCAGGGCCTGCTCCTGCGGGGGCTCTCCATGGGCCACAGCCTCCTCAAGGCCACATCCACCTGCTCCACCGGAGGCTCCTCCACTGGCTGCAGTGTGGAGATCTGTTATCCTGTGGTACTCCATGGGCTGCAGGAGGACAGCCTGCTCCACCAGGGACCTCTCCACAGGCTGCAGGGGAACTGTTGCTCTAACACCTGGAGCACCTCTCCCCCTCCTTCTTCACTGACCTTGATGTCTGCAAGGCTGGTTCTCACTCCTTTCTCACTCCCAGCTGCTGTTTCCCATGTTTCCCAGCATTTTTATTTTTATTTTATTTTATTTTTTTTCCCTGTCTTAAATTCTTAAATCTGCTCTCACAGAGGTGCAAACAACATAGCTTATTGGCTCAGCTGGGCCCTTAACTAACATGGGACAGCTTCTGGATTCTTCACACAGAACCCTATGGGCCCCTGATACCAAAATCTTGCCACATAAACCCACTATGGCTGCACCCTGACAGTGGCTAAGATGCACAATGATTACAATATCAACCAATAAAAGGCAAAATGTGTCAAATAAGAACAAACCATGAGAAAAGAGTATAAGCACATAGCAGCATGGGATGAATCTTCCACATCAATGTTAATGTACTTAGGTTGTCCTTCAATAAGATTAATGATCTTAGACTATAATTACTGCATGTGAAAATCTGAAGGTTCTTGGACACATTAGAGCTGAACATGTGGCAAGAATCCTAGTTTTGCCCATTTAAAAATCAAAAGTAATACCCAGGAGATTGAATAGGCTTCCTAGCCATTGAGTGATGGCAGCAGAACTAGTGAGATTTTGTAGAAATTTCCCCATATGGCAATCTACTGCCTGACTGAACTTTCATGGATATCGAAAATTCTACCAGGGTGAGGTGTTTGATGCCAATAGCAATTTATTAAACTTGTATTTACTTCTCACGGAATTAAACTCAACCCGTATTGCCTACTGTGCTTTAGAGGTCCTGCATGCTGATTTCTGCAACACCAGAATTTTTTTTTTGTTTTCAGTACACAGCTAATTTGGTAATAGCTGCAAGTACTACTTAATTCACATGGACAAATTGATGATAGTCAAGCCAGCTGAGTATAGCCAGCTCAAAATGTGTTTTCATCTTCATGTCTGAAACACTACTCCTCTTAAAGGCCCGTTATTTCATGAAATTTCAGTTTTCTATATACTTTCACTTATTAAAATGAAAGATATTAAATTTGGACATAGTAATAAATATTTGGTATTTTCCTTTAATGCTCTTTTTTCAGTAACAACTATTGTCACATTTAATGTGAAAAATAAAAAGCACATTAGTCTAGAACACAGTAGACTGAGAAGTATGTGATTTTTTTTTTTAATTTATTTTTTTTAGGCTGAAAGGGGCTGGCACTAGAGAGAAAATAAGAATTTGGATTTTGGATATATATATTTTTTCCCCTGGAGAGTCTGTACTGTTGCTGCCATCCCACTGTAAAAAAATATATATATATATATATATATAAATATAAATTTAAAAAATCCATATTCCAGTACATAATCTAGCAATATACATATCTACTATTACATTAGGAAAAAAAAATGCATTAGAATAAAAAATATTCTGCAAGCTTATCTATGTTCAGGATGAGCAACAGGTGTCCAGATGTCCCAAACACGTGTTCTACTTTTAGTTAAGATAGAGGAAAGGGGAAGGGAAAGGGGAAGGGAAAGGGGAAGGGGAAGGGGAAGGGGAAGGGGAAGGG
>CM021766.1:75691721-75702127 GCA_011076525.1 Nettapus auritus
GACGGGACGGGAAGGGAAGGGAAGGGAAGGGAAGGGATCTTTTTTAAACAAATGACCTTTACATATGCATACATGTATAAACGTTAGTACTCTTACTACTAGCATAGTAGTCAATGCTAAGCTCCTCACTTTTTAAGGCATCAAAGCAACTGTGAGATTCCTGTTACCCTGGATCCCCCCTGAATGGCCTCTCACTGCAAATTACATATATCTAGGGACCTCTGTGTGGTTTCTTTGCCCCTCTTGAGTTTCATCTCTTTATTGCGGCAGAAATCTCACCATCAATATATTACGGCTGAATTTCAATCAACATCTTTTTCATCTTACCTTGCAGAACTTTGGCATCCCAGAGATTCAATAATTTTCCTTCTTCCTTGCTTTTGCCAACCTTTTATTCTACAACAGAAAACATGTTTGACTGACTGCTTTTTAAAGTAACTGGTAATTGTTCTATTCAAGGAATGAATGGCGTGAAGTAAACACATGGAGAAACAGTCACACATATGTCAGTGACCTGAGCTATGATTTGAGCTATGAACTAAATGTATGCAACAGGAGAAAAAAAAAAAAAAAAAAAAAAAAAAAAATAAAAAAAAAAAAAAAAAAAAAGTGAGATGAATCATTTTCCTCATTGGAACTCAACAGAGCTGAATAGCATTTTACATGATTTTAACACTTTCAAAATTATTGTCAGTTATCAAAATGAATTCATTTTCAGTTTTCAATTATATAAACTTATTATTACCATTCCTTACTATAGGTCAGCCCTACCTTGCAAGGAAAAAAAAGGGGGATTCTTCACAGTTATCCATAGAAGGTAAGAAAATCTGACAGCTTACCCTTCCCTTAGCCATCAGTTTTGGCTTTAATCTATATGCCATAAGATTTATTCACACAGACTATTAGATTAAAATCCCAGAAAAATACTTTTCCCTCTTTTAGGATTTTTTTTTTTTTTTGATTGTTAGTTTTTGTGTGTGTCTGCAAGTCACTTCTTATGTACAAAATAAGAACTTTGGGGAAAAAAAACAAAAACTTATTAATTTAAAAACATTGCCATTTACAAATTATTTGTTCTCACAGAAAGACAGGTTTGGTAAACCACTAGATTCCAAAAATGTTAGACGACTACAGTATTTTTGGATATAATATATAGTACGTCGCTAATTAAAAGTATTTATAGTAAATACATATTTTACATTTATTTTTTTTTCCCCGGGTATGACAATTTTCATCTATCTTCTCAGCAGTTTCAATCCCAAAGTCTTTACTTACTGTTTTCCTCTTAGCCACTATCTTCTTAAGCAGTGACTTAGAAGATCCTGTATGATAAATGTTCTCCAGTTTCTCCCCTTTCCACTATCATTTTATCAAAAAGATTGACAGGCAGATTTTATTTCTTATGTATTTAAATGGACCACATTTTTTATTCTTAATTGCATTTTGCTTTGATAACAAAGGTGGGGGAGGGAGGTCTTGGTTTATATTATTTTATCCTCACAGAAATAAGAATATTTTTAGTTTTCATCTATGTACTTTTCAGAATTTGAAAAACGTAACAAATTTGCTATGTTGATACATCTTCTGATGTTTTTTATTTTACCTAGCAGTGTGGTACAGTATATTTTTGAGGTCTGACTCACTAGGCAACTATTCATTCTGGGGTTGATTACGTATTCTTAAAATTTTGTATTTGTTGATTATGTTGTCCTGCAAATTCAAAAATATTAATAAACCTCCTACACACATTAGCAGAAATGCTTCCACTATTAACTATTTCTTGATGAAATTATTCTGAAGCATCTGAGTCTGAGATCAAAACTGTTTGATTTTTATTCTTTGTTGGCAATGAATGCCTCAAAAATGGGACATAAGAAGATATCAAAAATTCCACTTGTAAATGAGAACCTTTTCATAAAACATTTCTCTTTTTTGTTTATGTTTATTCAGACTTAGTAACTTAATCATATCCAAAATAAAATAATAATAAAAAAAATGTTCCTACCCAAATGACAACAAACTCAGACTAATCAACTAAAACCAACCTTTAGATCGGTCTTAGAAAATTGCTTTGAAATGCTTCTCAGATGTTGACTGTGCCACATGTTATTCTGAAGTGTGGATTGATCTGAAAATGTTGTGGATCACAACAAGATTTCTGACATGATTTCTGATGATTTCTAACATGTTCTTATACAGCATGTAAGACTTCATTGCAGGCCAGAATCTAGACAAATGTCAGCTCTTTAATTATATCACACTTTAATTCTTTTACTACAGACAAAATAAAGATTTTTTCTCAACTTTCTTCTGACAGGAAAGACTACGGTGCTTTTAAAATGTAGACTGAATCTATATGGACTAAGGAAAAAAACAGGGAAATGGTTATAAAAAACATGAAAGTGTAAACCTCTGTTGAAGAGAGGAAGTCATTAGATGGACCTTTGATAGTACTGTGTAGAAATTCTTGTTATGCAGACAGCTGATCCCTTCAAAGAGATCAAAACCTTGGATGCAAGCCTGTTTACTGTGCTTCTTAATTTGATTCCTCTGTGATATTTTATATTTATTTTATTTTATTTTATTTTATTGAGATTTTTCCTGAGTTAAGACTGTGGACTTTCTTACCTGCTGAAAACAGTAAACTAAATTATTTACCTTGTTTTTATTGTGGTTACATTTGTTCCAGGCATGGAATTCAGTCCCCTAATATTGTAAGTTATATGGTTTTACCTCTAGCAGTAAAACGCCAGCATTTTTATTGACCCAGTACAGCTGGGCCTCAGGATTTGTTTTGCCCAACCTTGGCCTGCACAGGCTTGGCCTTGTTATGGTTGTGATAACAACTGTTTAAGAACAACTCATTATTGCCTAGCTTGTTTTTACTTAGCTCTGTGAATGCCATATGTATCTTAAAAGTCTGAGAAACCTCAGTAGTTGTTGCATAACATATACTAAACTTTCGTGCTGAGCCTGGCAAAGCCACTGTCCCACTTTCAAACTGTAAGCTAGAAACCAAGGATAAAGAAGCAGATTGTTAAGAAAAAATGTAAATATTCAGCCAATAGAAGACCTTAGTACTAAGGAAGGGACCTCAACAGTTGAGCTACTGTTGGAGAATAGCTCAAGACTTGGACAACCCACACTGCCTCCTGAAAGGGTGAGCATAGCACGAAGGAAAATAGGCAGACTACAAATGGTTTCTGCATATCACAGTTTTAATACTATTATTAATGATTTATTTCCTTCATAATTTGGACTGTAAATGTTACTGATATTGTAGTTGGAGAGATAATAACTACTCAGTGTGTTTTGATTGTAAAGACTTTATCTGGAGAAAGTCTTAGCTCTGTATACTTTGTGTGTAACATTTAGCCCATAACAAGAATTTGAGTAAGCAACCCCCACATATAATCCCTCTTCACAGGGAGTAGGTTTCATTTGAAAACTGTTTACATTTCCTGTCCCGTTTTTTTTTTTTTTTTTTTTTTTTTACAGAAAGACTGTTCTGAATCTTCTCTTTCTACCTCCAGCTAATTTCAGCCTTGTAATTTCAGCCTTGTATAATTTACAGTAGAGATCTCATTCCAGTATAGGTCAGTCAAACTCTGGATGTTCAGGCTGGCTCCAAGCACTGTTATCCTAGAGCACAGTCACTTTCTTGGGTACAAATTATTCAGTTTCCCCCTCAACCCACAGTCCTACTTCCTCAGGTTCTTTCTTTACTGTAATCTCTTGGTGTTTATATCTTGTTAGATTTATAAAACAAACTAACTAACAACAAAAAACTCTATTCCTCTATCCTCCCTCAACCTTCAGGCTGTTAAACAAGTCAGGATCTTATTTATTTATTTATTTTTCCTCTCATAATCTAAGCTTTTTTGTATTGTGTCATAAAATCCATCTAGCATTTATAGACAGGTGTCTCCCATTGGAAATTACTCCTCTTTTAACCACACAATTATTAATAAATACTATATGTCGAAGAAAACATTCATACATTATTACAGCTGGAAATAGCTGTCTCTAGGAAAGCATTTTCCATGTCAGTGGAAGCCATCTTGCTCACCATCATCCTCACAGAAAATCAGAATGTGTTGCTTTAGCTTTGTCTGTCTTTATTTCTGTACTTCTCTAGTCAATTTGCTATTCATCAAACTGTTAATGTTAGCCAGCTATTCAGCAAAGTTCACATTTTGAAGTTTTACACTGCATACAGGAAGAAAGTTATCTGATTCCAAAGTACAGAATAAAATTTAACAAATCAACAATATTAAGGAATAGTACAATAGTACAAGTGGGAAAAAAAAAAAAAAAAAATAAAAATAAAAAAAAAAAGTCCCAAGTCCCCTGATACCTTTTCTGAGCAGTTACAATGTGAATTTCCACTTCAGGGGCCTTGTACTGTATTTGTACTGTGGGCTTCAAGTTTAAATTTATTTATTTATTTTTTGACTGGTTCAGCCTGAACTGCTGTAAAGCACTTGAGATCAACTGCCTGTTCCAGTTTCAGCATGTTATTTTTGTTTGTTTGTTTGCTTGTTTGTTTTTTGTATGTGTGTGAAGTCTGTGACAGAGAAATGGTATTCAGATACTGTAGTGATGGATAATATTGTAATATGTCAGGCCATTGCTTTCATTTATTCACCAATGTGCCAACGATTCAGTGAGATTATACAAGATTACCTGTATGATACATTTTCAGATGTGGTTGTATTTGCATTGTGTGGTAAATACCAGCACTCCCAGCCTGATAGCCTCTCAGCTACTGTCTTCTTCCTCTGTGTCTAATAATAATAATAATAATAATAATAATAATAAAAGATATGCCTATGTATCTTATTTAGTCCATTTATAACTTACTTAGCCTTTTTATATCTTGAGCATAATCACTGTTTTACTTTACTAAAATGGCCAACAAAGTAATCTTTTATGCATTATTCTGGGTTAAAAACAAGGAAGCCTCTCTAGAATGTTCACAGAAATCATATCCTGGCTTTTTCTGCTGTCAACACCTGATAGATTTTCTTCAAGAAGAAAAATAAAAATAAAATGTGTCATTTGAATTTAGAATGTTAAGTCATTAATTTTTATACATAAAACTGGGATATATTTTGAACTAAAGTGAAACTTTGATTTCTTTTTTGTCTTTGATGTAGAGTTATGAAACTTATCAACATCAAAATAGGTTTTTAAAACTGATGGTTTTACCTTTTTTTTTTTTTGTTGTGTTTTGTATTGTTTTTGAGAAAAAAAACATTATTGGGGAATATGCTTCAACTGAGATGTAATCTGCCCATACTCATGTGCCACAATAAAAGTTTGTCTCTTTTTTGCTGAGGTTCTGTCTATTGCTTCTGTTGTAAGACACATAATACGTTCCTCCTGAAGTGTCTCATAGTGTCATTAGTCGAGTTATTGTGACACAAGCTACAGCATGGATTTACAGTATACTACACTGTAGTATTTTATATACAGTATAAAATTCCCCCGTTAAAAAGGTCTAACTCACAAACTATGAGTTAGAGTATGGACTTGGAGAGTCAAGAGAGAACAGCCAGCACACTGTAAATACAATCTTTTGCTTGCCTTATTTTCTGAAGAACACAACACATACTTTAGCCAAATTCACAGTAATAAAAGCCTACTTTCTCTCTGATTCTCTCTGTCAAAGTCCTCCCACTCCTCCCCAAGAAAAGAACATTATTGCTTCCTGTGGGCTACTTGAAATAAAATCTCTCCTCATTTAAGTGTAGCTGGGTTCTTCACAGTATGCCTACCTATCTTGCCATAAACAGATTTTACCCTCCCACTGTGCTTCTACAGTGGTATCTTACTTTAACTCTGCAACTATTCAGAAAGAGTGTTTTTTTTTATTTTTTTTTTTTTTTTTTTCCCATGTTCCCGTGCAACAAATTATGGTATTGGTGTGACAGTTTTGAAGGACTTCTTCCAAAACAAAAAAATATTTTAGTGAGGGTTTTTTATCTTTATCACAGATGTTTCTGCTTCTTTTTGGTATATTTTTAAGAAGACATTTTTTAAAGAAAGCTCCCTTAAATTGATTTTTTTGTTGTTGTTTGTGGTGTTATTTTGTTTTATTTTGTTTTGTTTATATGCAATAATCCTTCCAAAGGCAAAGCAAAAGCTAACTTTTTGGACTTAATTTTACCTTCTGGGAAAAAAAAAAAAAAAAAAAAAAAAAAAAAAAAAAAAAGTTTAATATTAAAGTGAAAACATTTACTAGTATTCAGTGTTTATAAGGATCAATAACATCACATAAAATTTAATGAAAATAAAACCTCAGCATTAAATTAAAAAAATAAATAGTCAAAGGAAATGTTTAATGCATATCAGTTGAAACCCCCTTGATTTCAAAGTAAAATTTTCAATTGATTGGTGGAATAGGACTTAACAAGTGCTGAGCAGAGGCTGGTTTTATAAACAGTCAGATAATGATAGTTCTCTTAGCGCTTTCTCACAGAATCACAGAACTGTAGGGGTTGGAAGGGACCTCAAAAGATCATTGGGTCCAACCCCCTGCAAAGTAGGTTCCTCAGAGCACGCTGCCCAGGTAGGCATCCAGACGGGCCTTGAGTATCTCCAGAGAAGGAGACTCCACAACCTCCCTGGGCAGCCTGTTCCAGTTCTCCGTCACCCTCATCGTGAAGAAGTTCTTTCGCATGTCGGTGCGGAACTTCCTGTGTTCTATCTTCTGGCCATTGCCCCTTGTCCTATCCCCACAAACCACTGAGAAGAGGTTAGCTACATCCTTCTGTCTCCCACCCATCAGATATTTATACACATTGATAAGATCCCCTTTCAGTCTTCTCTTCTCCAGGCTGAACAGACCCAGGTCTCTCAGCCTTTCCTCGTAGGAAAGATTCTCAAGGCCCCATATCATCTTTGTGGCCCTCTGCTGCACTCTTTCCAAGAGATCCCTGTCTTTTTTATACTGGGGAGCCCAGAACTGGAAACAGTACTGCAGGTGAGGCCTGACCAGGGCAGGGTAGAGGGGGAGGATCACCTCCCTTGACCTGCTGGCCATGCTCCTTTTAATGCAAGCCAGGATACCATTAGCCCTCTTGGCCACGAGGGCACACTGCTGGCTCATGGTCAACCTGTCATCCACCAGGACCCTCAGGTCCTTCTCCGCAGAGCTCCTCTCCAGCAGGTCATCCCCGAGCCTGTACTGATACTTCCAGTTGTTCCTTCCCAGGTGCAAGATTCTACACTTGCTCTTATTAAATCTCATTTGGTTTCTTCCTGCCCATCTCTCCAGCCGGTCCAGGTCTCGCTGAATGGCAGCACAGCCTTCTGGCATGTCAGCCACTCCTCCCAGCTTTGTGTCATCAGCGTACTTGTTGAAGGCAGACACTATTTCCTCATCAAGGTCGTCGATGAAGATGTTGAACAAGACCAGACCCAGCACCGACCCCTGGGGAACACCGCTAATCACAGGCCTCCAGCCAGACTCTGCTCTGCCAGTCACCACCCTCTGAGCTCAGCCAGTCAGCCAGTTCTCAACCCACCTTGCTGTCCACTCATCTATCCCACACTTTCTCAGCTTTGCTGGCAGGATGTCATGGGAGACAGTATCGAAAGCCTTGCTAAAGTCAAGGTAGATGACATCCACTGCTCCCCCCATCTACCCAGCTGGTGATGCCATCATAGAAGGCAATGTGGTTGGTCGAGCACGACTTCCCCTTGGTGAATCCATGCTGACTACTCCTCATAACATTGTTCTCTTCCAATTGTTTGGAGATGGCATCCAGAACAAGCTGCTCCAACACCTTTCCAGGGAGAGAGGTGAGACTGACTGGCCAGTAGATTTCCAGATCCTCCTTCCTGCCCTTCTTGAAGACCAGAGTGACAATGGCTATCCTCCAGTCTTCAGGCACCTCACCCGTTCTCCAGGACCTTTCAAAGATGATAGTGGTTCGGCGATCACATCTGCCAGCTCCCTTAGCACACGCGGATGCATCCCGTCGAGACCCATGGATTTGTGTGCGTTGAGCCCACTCAGAAGCTCCTGAGCCACTCTCACATGCACCGGGGGGAGCCTTCCATTTCCCAGACCCTTTGTCCTATTGCCAGGGGTGAGGAGTCCCGGGGGAGTGTCCTTGAAGCAAAGAAATCATTCAGTATCTCCGCCTTCTCGGACCAGGTCGCCCTCCCGTGACCTGGACCCCCCCCCACCCCCCCCCTTATTCAGCAAGGGACCCACATTATCCCTAGGGACCTATCCATTATCCCTTTATGCTGGAGATTGCTAGGATTAAATGAATAAAATGTACAATTCACTCCTTTTGATGACTCTTAACTGAACCAAAACATCAATAGACATCACTAGGAGTTCTGCCTAAAGAATTTTTATGAAATCCTTCAATAAACTGAATTATAAATTTCTGCTTAAATCTTGGTGAAGAAATGATAGCTGTAAGATATAGTTAAATAAACTAATATTTGTTCTCGTATGCTTGATTTTGTGGCAGGTATTATAATTTGACTTTATAGCTCACAGTAGCTCTGAAGTAACAGTTGTAAATCTGTTTTGCACCTTGTTTACTTAGTTTAAGTATATACATATATATATATTTCAAATATTTCAGATAATATTTTTTCAAATATTTAGTATATGGTTGAGGCAAAACTTGAAGTTTCAAGAAAATTAATAGGTTTAAGTTTATGATGTAATGAACTAATTTGAACTGAGAACACTGGGAAAAAACTTTGATAGACTGGCTGCATGACATCTAAGGAAGAGTCCTCTGATAAGGAAACTGACAGCTTTTCAGGAGTGTAACCACTTAAACCATGTGTTTAGTTCTGGAACTGAAGAACTGAGCCAGTTACAGCACAAATAACATACAAAGATGAATGGAGTAAGGGAAGGAGAAAAGCTTATAGGCAGCAATGGTAGATGATTCTTTCTTGTCCCCACCAGAGCAGAGCTGTTTGTGATGTTTCTTCCATAGATTGTGACATTGAAGCTGAGGAAATACATGCCTCTGGTCAGATGCATAGGAGTGTGAAAATCTGTAAGGCTGATCAGTTTGTTTTCAGATGCATGGTGTTCTTTGCAATATAATTGTGGCTCAGGGTAACTCTCTGGAGAGGGGGATATTTCTGATTTGCTCAGGAACAATTGAGCAAAATCAGGAGGCAAGATTCTGGACGTTGTAGAGTGTAGCAGAAAGAAGACAGCACTGAGAGAAACACAGAAAGAAGAAAGACGTCTAGCAGAAGAGAAGGATTAGTGAGAGGAGCAGGAAACAGTGACACATTTCAGTGGAGACTGAAAGACAATCTTCCTAGGAACCTTGAAAGTTTTCTCCAAATTACTTGGCTAAGCCCGGGGGCAAGGATTTACCTGCAAGAAAACACTAAGCAGGAGAGAGTTGTGTGTGAAGTAATTTTATTTTTACTTGCCTAGTATAACCTCTTGGAGTTTTCTCTGTGTAAGAAGATGTGAATTCTGATTTCTATTATAACATGGGTCTTTTTCAGATTAAAAAGCTTTTCTTTGTTGTTGTTGAAATAAGTCATGCCAGAGTGTCTAGGATCACAAACCTTGACATTCAGGACAACTTGAGACAAGAACACACAGAGTTGTTTAATTTTTCCTTTTGTTTATTTTCATGTTTTATATTAGGACCACTATGTGTAGCACAACCTAATCTGATACAACACATTTTATATTCTAACAATAATTACTCTAAAAATAGTTGAAAAACAACAACAAAAAAATCTGTTCAGTTCAAATTATGTCAGTTAAATAAACATGCTGAAACTGTATCTAAGAGGAACAAAAAAGTATTTTCTCAGAGAGAGAGGGATCCAATGTAAAAATTATCTCTAAGGAGTCTGTCCATTCAGGGCTATGCAGAAGTTTTCAACATTTTTCTTGTTAACAAAAGTAATACTGTTACTATGGCAACTGAAACACACACATAAAAGGTAACTTGGCACTATTCCTGACAATATATATATATATAAATCTCTTTGAAATGTTAAAATATATGCTAAAAAAAATATCTCCTGAATTCAAGATTGTCTCTTAATTTTTAGTTGCATTCAAGTGTACTGGTTAGCATTTATTTCAAATGATCATTTATCTCTTTAAATTCTTCTCTGAAAAAAAAAAAAATATATATATATGCACAGTCTTAAATGCTTCGTTCCAAATATCAAGTGATACCAAACAGAACCATTCCATTTACAACAAAACAAATAGAAAAAGTGTTCAAAAATTGCACATTATTCACATATTCATTACAGTTATGATGCATATATTCAGTGATATGCTCTCAGAAAGAGATTATAATTTCATCAGATTCCAGGCATTCCAGATTCTGCTTGCTGTGTGTTCTGTGTGTTTTGCATTTTTTTCTGTGGGGGGGGGG
>CM021766.1:75702227-75824920 GCA_011076525.1 Nettapus auritus
CCCCCTTTTTTTTTTAGGTGAAAGAAAATGAACAAAGAGGAATGGTTGCCTTTTAGAGCACCTACATTATTATTTATGAGCTGGGAGCACTGAAGCAGACTTATGTGGAACAAATGAAACTTTGTTAAATTCTCTGGTGAAACCATTTGCACCCCATAGGAACCTTTTGAGTTTTTGCCATCTACTTCAAAGCTATTCCTTTCAAATCATCTTTACTTTTTGCTAAGTTACTTCCCATTCTTCAACAGTCTTTCTTTGATTTAAAAAAGGTAAAAAGCCTCAAGTTAGGGCTTTCCTTAGTTCCAATCATATATTACAAATCGTAGCTTATTAGAGGTGGGCTCCTTAGCATTCTTTGACTGTAGTCAAACTCAAAATTAATTTATCACTCCAAAAACAAAGCCCTTGCAAAACCAAAGTCCCTGCCTTATGACTGGCTATGCCATGAAGAGTTAAATTTTAACAGCAAGACCAAAAGTCCTATTGAATTTGGTTAATAATATTAGTTATTTTAAGCTCCTGGCAAGGTATGCAGCTTGATCAATTCATCTAAGAAAACAAACAAAAAAAAAATCATGAAGAAAGACAGTGGGAATGCAGGCAAGGCCTTAAAAACAGTTCAAGGATTTCAAGCATGTACTGACATCAGCACCAATGCTGCAATTAATTGACCTGCTGAAGTAGATTAAATTTTCAACAGTAACTTCAAAAGAAGGACTGGGAGATGTATTGTTTCAAAGGAATTTAATGGCTGCCAGTGATAAAAAACAGGGCAGCAGCAAGAAAAGGCACACAGAAACTGAAAAGGGCAGAAGTCTATTTTCTACTTAATTCTGCATAGACCTTCTAGAGTAGTAGTGCTTGTTTTCTTTAAGATTGCCAGGGCTATAAACTTCCTATAAGGGGACACTGCGGAATGGTACCTCCCTATTTAAGCAAAAGCTGTTACCTCCCTTTGACTTACATATAGCCCAAGGGTGCCAATTTTGTGTTTCTCTGCTTAAAAGAAAAAGGGTGAAAAAAATATCTTATTTGTCCTTGTCTCCCATGATGTAATGTTAGGGTAAACTGCAAATATGTTAACAGATGGAACATGAGGTATAGAAATATATAAAGATATGGAGATAATGGATGGATCTCCCACATGCATAATCACAATGTACAAGTACCTCATACTTTCCACACTCACATTTTGAATGTTCCACCTGTGAAGCTTCTGTACATGAACAGGTAAATGAGGAAATCAGTATCAAACTTTCTAGTCAATACCTCTATACACTCAGGCAATATCATTGAAACAAAATTAGTTAATGGAGAGTACACCACAGCTGGAGTTGAGCTTGCAGCAGAGGAAAATAAGAATAAAGATAATAATAATAAAATTAAATCTGTTTGGTTTGGTTAATAACACAAGGAGAACATATTCTGATGCTGAGATTTCAGCCCATGCCGCAGAATCTTGCCTGATTCTTAGGTTCAGTAGAATAAGTCCAAGATGTCCTATTTTCACAGTGTAGTTGGCTAAATTACTCAAATCAAGGTGAATTTATTCATGTTGAGATTACATATGCTGAAGTGAAAATCAGATTCTCTGTCAGAAGTAATTGGCTTGAAATTAAGGTAACTCTACCACTGTGAGTTGGAAAATATTGTTATATGCAGGCCAGTATATGTACACTTTTGTACCAGTATACCTCTTGTTATCAGTCTTTGTCTTCTGAGCTCAGACTCTTCTGGGATTTGCTGTGAAGACTTTCTGTGTATGTGGTATCTCTCTGAGTGACACTTCCATCCTCAGAGAAGGAGAAATGGCAGAAGGAAGTAAGAGCAAGAATTTCTCTGGAGATCATGCGAGAAGATGGAGAAATCAGCTCTTTGCCCATCTGTTCATCAGCTATGGCTCAAGTAGATAGCTTTGTCATACTGCAGGCTTGCAGAGCTGGGATACACAAGGCATTTTCAGAGAATGCAACTGAAAAACGTGGACCAAGTATTGTTATTCTAAGAATAAATTTAAAAGTGATGCGGAAACAGTGAGAAAGGAAAGAACATTAGTGAAGAAATACAATGAAAAAAATAAATACATCTCTGCAATGATTAAATATAATCATTTAAAATATAAAGCATGATTAAAATATTTTTAGGGGAAAAAAGGGGGGGGGAGTGTCAACAAGTCCATTGGCATTCATATCTGATCAAAGTTTGAAATGTTTTTCCTTTGTGGGTAAGATACCCAAAATTCCCAGGGTATTACGGGAAATAAAACAAAACCAAAAACTAAAAACTTTAAACATTTCCATGGAGTACAGATATTTGACTGAACGGCAGCTTTGCAAATGAAGGGCCATAATGAGTACTACTGAGCTGAAAAATCATGGTTTTTGCAGTTTGGAAATCACTGTTATAAAGAACATATAGTTGAATGTATTTTCTGATAATAGATGTGAGACAGAGACAACAGATGATAAGTAACCGTGATCTTGACAACAGGCTTAGACAAGACAAAACAGGTTTTAAAGAAATGTAGTAACAAGACATGAAAAATTACTGTTTGCACTTGGAAAGATTCATCATGAAAGAGAAGAAATTAGAACACACACACACACACACACAAAACAAAACAAAACAAAAAATCTACATTCCCCAGAACTCTCTTAAACATGAAACCACTGACACTCAGTGTAACAGCAACATATAACATATAACAGTAGAACTTTGGAGGGTAAAGAGAAATGACATGAAAATGGATGTCATTCATTTTGACTTTAGCAAGGCTTCTCACATGGTCTCCTAATATGTGCTGGTATGGAGTCAGGATCTTCAGTGCAGTATTCTGGGAGGACAAGAATCAGTGGGAGTAAATTGAAATGAGGGAGTTTCAAACAGTGTACGGGGAACAATATTTTCTCCCTGAGTCTGTCAAGTAGTGGATCATGTTGCTCAGAGAGGGTGTGGATGGGCCTCCATCTATGGGTGTTTTCAAGACCAGGCCCTGAGCAACCTGGCTTGACCTCACAGCTGACCCTGTTTTGGGCAGGAGGTTGGACTAGAGAATTCCTGCAGGCCACCCATATATCCTGTGTCTGTGGGATTTTCTGAAATTTTATACACGTTTTAGAAAAAAAAAAAACTCATAGATAACTCACTTTCTGACCTATCTAAAAGAGTCAATAAACTGTTAAAACATGATTTTAATGCTTTTTGCACTGGATTCATATCACAGTAGATCTAATACCTGAAAGTGTGCATACTATATTGTTAGGCTAGGATTCTGCCTTTTTTTCTGCATTTTTTTTTCTAAATTAGGGAATTAATAACAATCATAAAATGAAATGCACGCTATCTTAATAGGAAGTTTAAAGATGCTAATCATCTGCCAAGACTTGGTGTAATTTTGAATTTCTGGTTGACTTTCTAAAGTCTTTCACTTACAGTGATGAGAACCAGTGGCAGTGGCACAAGGACTGAAATAATCTTATCTAGACAACCACAATTCTGTGTATTTTATGCATTACTGTTACAACCTCGACATAGATCCCATAATTTTACTATGTCAGCTAAACTCTATTTTTAAATTTGAAGCAAATTATTTTGTAAGTAAAAAACTATTTTTAAAGTTGATATAATTCAAGTTACACGGTCTGTATTGATGATCCCTTTGAGACAGTATTTTAGGGTTGAATATTATATTTAATATGAGAATCTAAAAAGCTCCATATTTTGACAATAACTTCACTACTGTTCTTTACAATAAGTATTTTATAAGCTTTGATAAAAATGCCTTTTTAAATTATTTCAGGTACTGTATTTATGTTTGTATAATCATAGATAAGAATGGAGATCTCTACTGTGCAGTGAAGATGTACATGATGCTCAGGCAGTGGGGAACATAGAACCTCTGTCTTACACTTCAATCTGACAAGCCGTTTCCTGAATATACAGGGTCCTAGAAACAGAGAATGGTTTGGTCTGAAAGGGACCTTAAAGACCGCCTTGTTCTAACCCCCTGCCATGGGCAGAGACACCTCCCTTCAGACCAGGTTACCATCCAGCCTGGATTTGAGCACTTCCAGGGATGGGGCACCCACAGCTTCTCTGGGCAACTTGTGGCAAGTTGTGGGACTGAGGCAGGAGCCGGTGATGCTCTCTTAGTCATGGGCATCACTCCACTGCTTGGAAGGAAGCAGGGACTCATCCTTCATGTCCTAACATCTGGCTGTTCAATTGTGCACTGTATCAGTTCACATAATAAGTCAGCTGAGAAATGGTGTGGATAAATGGATGGCAATTGGATTAAGTCTCGTCCGGAGTTCTCCTGTTGCTTTTTACCATGCTTCACAAGGGCCACCTCATACTTGCCTCCCTTCCCTCACCAGTCCCTCTTTCTGCAGTCAAGGAGCCGCTCAGCAGTTTGATGACAGAACACGTGGGCAGGCTCCAGATGGGCAGTTCACCCTGAGTACAGGAGCAGCCGAGCCCCTCTACACTTCGATTCAGACCCATATCTAACTCCACTTCTGGAAGGCTGCAGGCCTTTTAAATGTGGAGGTTCAAAGGTTTAGTCACCAAAAGTATATAGACTCTCTGGATACATTATCTGATTTACTAATTTATTTAACTAATCAAGCAGCTCTGTCCTCAGTCCTCAATACACACATATATTCATAAACATGAACATGTTTCTTTTCTCAGCCTTCAAAATACATAATTTTTAGTTTTAGTGTGAAAGCATATTGAGCTGCAGACCTTTTCTAGATGATGGACATGGTAATATCTCTTAGCGTGCCTGCCTCATGACTTAAGAGTCATCTAAAGCAAACTATTTGTTATTTTTGTAATGCACGCAATGTTAGAAACTCTACCAAATGGCTGGCCTGGATAATCGGCCATTAATTATAAAATATTGGGAAATAAATTTTCTCCTTGGTGAGAATTAATTCAGCATGTGTCTATTGTTCAGTACAAAGTGTATTGATTCAAAATATTTCTGTAACACTACGATATTGAAGCTGACAACTTTTTTCCTATACTTCATCTGCTTTTTGCGCTAAACTGTGGTGGACTTATTAAGGTTCAGGTGTTTAGCTAATCAAAATTGCTATTTCATCTTTCAATTGATTTCCACCAAATGAGGATCTGCCCTGTAAATGTTTTAATTGTGCTCAGATTCCTTTCTAGTTCTTTATCTGATATGAGATGTTATCTGTGTGTGTGTATGTGAGTACAACTGTGTATGAGTGTATCACTCTGTTGGCGGGGGGGGGGGGGGGGTAAGGTTAATCAGCTCAGAGCAATAGAAAATGTGTATTCTGTTTCAGCAAATCAGCATAAAATGAAACAGTGACCAAGAAATATTATCTTAATTAGTGTCCTAGGCTCTTGTTAGATAGAAGCTGAACATTTTAGAGAATACTGTTCTCCCATTTAAACACATTGTTTGTAGATGATGTTGCTACTATTTTCAACTACTAGCAGAATCAGGATGTATTTTTTTGTCCTGTTCTTAGGTTTAATTTACTCTTCTCCCACAACACAGTCTTTCTACTGTTGCTGACAGTGCTTGTCAGACTTTCTCTGATTTCCCTCTGCTCTGCGGCAGTGCAAAAGGCTTTGCAGGTTCCCATTTCAATCACAGTTTCATTACAACAGGTCATCTTTTTATTAGTAGCCATGGTTGTGCAGCCAACAGAAGGCCTCGAGTACGTGGGATTGCTTGTTCCTGGCTGCCCATTCCATGCTGTGACACCCCTGACCTCTCTTTCTCAGTTACAGTGCCATGGTGCATTCAGCTAATTCAACATTTCATTATTCTGTCAGAGATCCTTGTACTTCTGCCTTCTGTTGCCCAACTGACTGGATTTATAATGGCAGACATTAAATAGGACGTTTTGTAGATGCTTTTGATCTGTACTATCCATTCATTCAGTATTATACAAATGAAGTCTCTGGCATTGTGGGTGTTTCAACAGCAAAGTAAAGCAAAAGAAGTGTTGTGACTCTTCTTTCGGCTTGGTGTGTATCTGGCTACTTCTTCATGTGTTTTTGTTTGTTTGTTTGTTTTTTGTTGTTGTTGTTTTTCAGTTTTCAGCTGCTCTGATTGTTGGATTTCTGGTAGCACAGATTGCTTTTTATATGCAAAAGTCAATCCTTTTCAAATCTTCACAGTTTTTCAGATATCTCTTGTCTTCTGTTAAGCACAGAAACTCACTGCAAAACCTATGTTTACTATATATTGCCTAGGCTTAATGTGATACATTGCTAGCTAATACGTTACTTAGTAAAGTTATTTGAAAAAAATAAATAAATAAATAAAACAAAACACAAAACAGTAATTATCAGCTATTGGTGGCTAATGGATACTCCTTATGAATAAATCATTTTCAAAATGTTGCCTGGATTGATTAGATGCATCATGAATTGTCACCTGTGTTGTGGTTAAACCCGGCCGGCAGCTAAACACCACACAGCCGTTTGCTCACCCTCCCCCCTCCCTCTCTGGGATGGGGGAGAGAAACGGAAAAGTGAAATGAGAGTTGAGATAGAGACAGTTTATTAAGATAGGAAAAATAATAATAATAATAGTGTGTATGAAACAAGTGATGCACAATGCAATTGCTCACCACCCGCTGACCGATGCCCAGTCTATCCCGAGCAGCCGGCCCCCCCATCCCGGCTAGCCACCCCTATATATTGTTTAGCATGACGTCAGATGGTATGGAATACTTCTTTGGCTAGTTTGGGTCAGCTGTCCTGGGTCTGTCCCCTCCCAGCTCTTGCTGTACCCCCAGCCTGCCCACTGGCAGGACAGAGCGAGGAGCTGAAAAGTCCTTGGCTTGGTATAAGCACTGCTCTGCAACAATTAAAACATCAGCATGTTATCAGCATTCTTCTCATCCTAATCCAAAACACAGCACTCTACCAGCTACTAGGAGGAAAACTGTCCTAGCTGAAACCAGGACAACCTGTTTTTCACATCAGGTGATAAACTCAAATGCAATAATCTATGACTGTTTTAATTACTATATATCTGCTTACATATTCTTATTTTACCAATAAAATTAATGTCAGATCTGTCTTCAGTGTACTGCCACACCATTACATCCTTATATATCTTTTTAAGACTCCCTATGGATAACGTTTTTTTTTTCTCTTTCAAACTTTTCTTTTTCTTGGTGTCTGTTGCTTTTGTTTGCCCTCAGAGATGTTGGGAATGAAAAACAAAGAGAATGTGTCATCTCTTTGCAGGATGCCTTGATTTGATTTGATTGATTTATAAGAGCCCTTGCATCATTATTCTCCCTCCCTTTTTTTCCATTTGTTTATTGGGTATGCTGATAAGCAAATTATTATGTGCACCTGTTCTTCCAAGTCTTTTTTCCCTTGTACCACATCCTGTGGTATTTCATTATAAAAATAGAAATGTCTGTTATGGCCTTTCACTTCAAGTTGGATCTCAACTATTTAATTTTTGGTAGCACAGAATCTGGAGCTTTATCATGAATGTTCTCTGTGGGGTTATAATCTCTTTTTTTGTGTGCTACTATTTGTTGCACTGATAATGTGACTAATTTCTACATAATGACAAATATTTCCTTTTCTGTCTGAGCATAACATTCTGAGTGCTGTTGCCAGCAATGATCCATACATCCTGTGGGTCACTTGTAGGGGCTTTTTTCTTACAGGTATCCTTGTGAAATATCTGTTTGTAGTATTGCTTCATTTCATCCCTTGCCTTATTTCATTTGTATTTCATCAGTGTTAATATGTTTCTTATCTTAGAAGGTCACCTTTAAATATTTATTTAATTACTAGTCACTTTTCCCCTTTAATCTTTCTCTTTTGTTAGACCTTCTGCTCATTTTTTCACAATCCTGAAGTGAATTCCAGTTCTTGTAGAAAAGTTTGCACTGTTAACACAAGCACTTGCATGTTTTCATTATGTTTGAAACTCATGACTTCTTCTAAAGTGTACCCAAAACACTAAGTCTGATCATACGCTTTTAACTGAAATGCAAGGTGGGTGTACTTTAAGTACTAAGAATTTTGTTCCTGCATATGCCCAAAACCACCACTATTTCACTGACTTGAACACCTCAGCATGACATCCATAGACCAGGACTCCCTGTACTTAAGTGCTGAGAGAGCCTGCACCTGTAGCTGTGCTCATTGTGCTTGTATTGTCTATGTGAATCCACACAGATGCATGCACAAACTCACACACTGTGTTGAGATCTGCACAGCATTAAACACAGCAGAAAGGATAGTGTGTTAAGAAACAGGCATAGTAAAATGGTGCCCACCTTCTGTGTGGCAGCCACTGACTGCAGCTCTGACCGATGTGGTGATGGGAAATACATGTTCTAGTCTGCCCTCATTGCATCCCAGCTTCCTTGAAAGTAACGTTTAAAATACATTCATATATATATCCTCTGGAGCATTTGTCAAGATACACCAGCTTCTGTAAGACTAGGACATTTATTTTCTCTCTGAAACCATTAATATTTCTCTACCTTTTCTTTAGGCTTATGAATGGGAGAAAGGAAAAAAGGGGGGAAAAGGGGAGGAGGATATTTAATATTCCAGAAATATAAACTCTTAAAAAATATTGAGTAAACAGAATCCCCGTATAGAACTTTAATATCTGTAATACAGATAATCACTATTATGATACATAATTAGTCATTAGAATATAGCTTCATGTTGTAATGCATATTTTGGGGAGTTGACAAGAACATAGAAAAAAAAAAATGGGAGAAGCTAATTAGAAGCATAATTATCAAAGAAAGTAAAAGAATTTGTTCCTAGCAAGAAAATATGAATCATACAGTAGAATAACAACAGTTAAATGCTGTCTGGAACATAAAATTACATGTCCACTACCTCAACACCTAGAGCAAAAGGCCATAAAAGTAATTCACAGTCAAAGGAAATTTTATTACTCGTGAGCAATAGTTTTGTGGGGAAAGGTCAATATTTGCTTTATAATAGCTTTCTTACATCCCTGATAAGTAAAATCTCAAGTGACCATGCAATTTTGATGCAAATGGTTTTCTTTGCAAGCATGTCTTTTAGCATGTGATAGTGTAATTTTGTAATAGTGCCATATTGTAATAAATCACAAAAACACTTGTCTTTTATCAATCTTAATATTATCTTTATGCTTATTTCATATAAACTTACATTTAATTTTAGTGAGGTTGCTCAAATAATGTACGGAAAGTACAAATGCACTTTCATATTCTTTACTTAATAATAATTCTCTAGTTTGTCTTCATGAATAAAGTCTTTGAAGTACTGTATAAATCTTACATGAAACATATAGAAGGAATTTTCAAATCATCCCTGAAAGAAAACTGAATCTTCTCTGTAGCTGATTTCAGTTAAGAAAAGAACCATGAGAAAGAGCTAGATTCAGTCGCTGTATTGAGTCATTACTTTAAGTGCCTTGCTGTAGCATATCAGCACTGGTTTGTATGAATTCAATGGGCATGGTCACATTTCTGTGAGCAGTAAACACAGGTCCATTTTTTTTTTTTTTTTGTCTTATTTTGGTATTGTTCTAATACCTACTTCTTTTCAGGCCTCTTCTTGTATTATGTTTCTTTTGAATAGGAATATAATTATTGGTTGAACTCATTGGCTCTAGCTGGCACAGTCCATCTCAGTCATTCGAAGCTTCCATACATAACCTTACTGGCCTCTTTGCACCTACCACTCCCACATCTTGATTTTGGCTGCTTGGACTTCAGCAAGAGTGTACAAGAGCTGTGTCAGACCACAGATACACTCACCTCAGTGTCCTGCTTCCAGCATTAACTGAAATAGATGCACAGGGATCACAGACCATGACAGGCATATAATACTGTTGAAAACTCTTTCAGGCTTTAACCATTTTTACTTTAGAGGTTTCCTGAGCCAGAGGTAGATCCTATATATTTAATAAATCACAAATAACATATTTCCCCAGAAACAAGCCCAGTCTCCTCTTGAAGTGGAGTAAACAGCCTAACAAGGACTATTACAGCTTAACTACAAGCTGTATGGAAAAAAAAAAAGAAAAAAAAAAAAAAAAAAAAAAAGTTTTTTGTTTGCTCTGTGAATCTCCCTCCTTAATGCTGTTTGTAGTACATGCCTGAGGTGTTTGTACTGGGAGAAGAAAGACATGGAAGACATGGGAATGAGGTTCTCTCAGTCATCCTTTCCAGTATGTTCATGGTTTTGTAGATGTCTGTAATGAACTCCTGCTGTCATCATTCCAAGCTAAAGAGTCAGAGAATAGTTAGTAATTCCTCTTACAATGTCCATTCAATGTATTTATTTTTTCTTTTTGCCTTCTGTACATTTCCTAGTTCTTCTATATTATTTTTTGAGGTGGGCTGCACATGAAATTTGAGATGCAGGCATACAATTCCAAGTACAGATCCATTGCCTTCTCTCAACTTTCTAATGCTCTCCACCAGCACAAAATATAGTTATGTGGTAATATATGAGGAAGGAGAAAGATTCTTTGCCTACATCTATAATAATAAATACAGTGATCATTTCCAGAACCCTGGTGGTACAGTACAGCCAGTGTCTATGCAACTAACTACTAGAATGAGGTGCTCTTGTCTTGGATGGTGCTAATTACAACAGCTGAAATCTATGTGAGGTATTATGTTAACAATTTAACTGTTTGGTTGATTGCATGTTCTCCTATATTTGTGTTTCATCCTTGTTCAAATCACTAGTGTAGAAGCACCCTGAATGTTTGCTCTGAAATACATCTCACTGCTATGTGAACCAGCGGAGTAGCAGAGGTTCTGGCTTGTACATTCCTTCCTCTTTCCAAATCATTACTCCATCCTCCTCTAACTGCAACAAGCAGACTGAAAACATTGAGTTTTATATAAAGCTATTTCGAAAGGGTGGTAATATCAATGGTGCCAGTCCACACCAGAAACTATTTTTTTGATTTTGTAGCTATTTATATAAAATTCCACGTAGAGTTCCGTGTATGAAGTTAAAGAGAAATCTAAACCCCTGAAGAAATATTTAGTAATGATGGAGGGGATAACTGAATACTGATGTACCACATTTGCTATTACACAAGAGACTTACTGTATTAGATAAGTCTAACTTTAACAAAAGTACAGACAAATACAGACTGAAACAATTTTAATTAGATGATTAAATCTGTTAAATCCTAATTAAATCTTAAAATTTAACTAGAGATTGTTAAAGCAGACTCCAGAAATTCTAGTGTACATCTTCGATATCTGTGCCAATATGTTTCCATGTACGATGAGACAATTTAAGTCATATTAACAAACAAATAAATAAATAAATAGTAGCTATGAATTATTCCTCAATAATAATTTATATATACATACATATATATATATAAAATATATCTTTCATGCCAACTCACACTTGCTGATAAACCCAATAGCATATGTTTTCTTCATAAGAAATGGAGTTCTGCCAGGTTAATGCCTTGGCTCTTTGGGATCTAGATCTCCCAGAATATCAAAAGAAGACAGATGACACTTCTGGAAATCAGGCCTTGAGTGGTTGACCCTAGCTACATTTTCACAATTACATGAGGAATGAGTTATGATTTTTAGGCCAAGCTGGCAAGACACCCAGACCAGGCTGTACCTAGTCTGAATTTCCTTCTCACAAGTCCAATATCCTGGTGGTAGTGTTTCACATTTGTTTTGTAAGAGAATATAGCTCACTTAAAAACAGAATTTTGAATGACTTCAGAATTTTTATTTCCATCTAATTATTCAGACTACCTCACCTTCTTCTCTTATTCCCCACTTGCCTTCATATTCTGTAAAACCTTTGTGGGAAAATCCTGATTCCAAATGTAGTGAATAGAGGAGAAATTATCATTGACTTCCTCTGGGTCAGATTTTGCCTCTTGTTTTTATACCTTACACATTTCATAACTTAGTTGTAGCCCCACAAGTGCTTCCAGCTTTAACATATATCAGAAGTTTCTCTGTCAAAGAATCCTAAGCACTTTCCCCTCCAATGGCTCATACAGATGTAAAACACAAAACTGCCTCAGGTCCTTCCTTAAAATTCTTCACTGCAGTGACACCTTCAAAATCATTTAGCACTGCTAGGCAGGAAATAAGTTAAGACTATTGCTTCACTGATTGTGTGAAGTATATTTGTTTCACAGTCTTTTCTTTCACCTCTATATTCCCAGGTTTCCAAGTGCTCTCATGAACCATCTCTTCTATCTTGTCAAAAAAGACAAACTAACATGTAGTTGTGATAGTTGTGATTTTTTTTGCTTCACATTTGCACCTTTTCTCACATTCTAGAGTTCTGAGTTCTGCTGAGAATCTGTGAATATTACCTTAGAGCGTTGTAATGACAGAGCAATATATAACTCTATATTATTAGCAGTAACAATAGAATATTTGACATTTAGTTTCACAAATGAAAATCTGGCAAAAACTTGGCAAAGCATCTGCATGCTTAACTTAGAGTTGGCACTGGACTTGCAAAGACATTACAATCTAATTGCTACTGTAGAGACAATTCAATTATGCTAGGTTTCAGGACTCTTCCTGTAGACTGAAGATTATTATTATCTATTATCTGTTTTAAAAGTCAATGCATGTGGAACAATGCTTAAGATAATTTACCTGCAATGACTATGTAGTTTATAACAATAAAAAGGCAACTTGATACTAAAAGGAAATTTCTCTTTCACTTTTAATACCAAGATTATACAACACTAAAGCATTCTCTAAGCTTGGAGCAGATGGTGATCTGAAGGAATGAAGACAGGTCACAGAATCACACAAAGTCTAGGTTGGAAGAGACCTACAAGATCACCAAGTCCAACCTCTGACCTAACACTAACAAATCTTCCACTAAACCATATCCCTAAGCTCTACATCTAAACATCTTTTAAAGACCTCCAGGGACGGTGACTCAACCACTTCCCTGGGCAGCCTATTCCAACCCTTTCAGTAAAGTTCTTCCTAATATCCAACCTAAAACTCCCCTGGTGCAACTTTAGCCCATTCCCCCTCGTCCTGTCACCAGGCACATGGGAGAACAGACCAACCACCACCTCACTACAGCCTCCTTTAAGGTACCTGTGGAGTGTAATAAGGTCACCCCTGAGCCTCCTCTTCTCCAGGCTAAATAGTCCCAGCTCCCTCAGCCGCTCCTCGTAAAACTTGTTCTCCAGACCCCTCACCAGCTTTGTAGCCCTTCTCTGGACTCACTCAAGCACCTCGATGTCCTTCTTGTAGTGAGGGTCCCAAAACTGAACACAGTACTCAAGGTGCGGCCTCACCAGAGCCAAGTACAGGGGGACAATCACTTCCCTGGACCTGCTGGCCACGCTGTTTCTTATGCAAGCCAGGATGCTGTTGGCCTTCTTGGCCGCCTGAGCACACTGCTGGCTCATATTCAGCCAACTATCAACCAATACTCCCAGGTCCTTCTCTGACAGGCAGCTTTCTATCCACACATCTCCCAGCCTGTAGCTCTGTTTGGGGTTGTTGTGCCCCAGGTGCAGAACCCAGCACTTGGCCTTGTTGGACTTCATACAGTTGGCCTCAGCCCATCGGTCCAGCCTGTCCAGATCATCTTGCAGAGTCTTCCTACCCTCGAGCAGGTTGACACACGCACCTAACTTGGTGTCGTCCGCAAACTTACTGAGGGTGCACTCGATCCCCTCATCCAGATCATCGATGAAGATGTTAAAGAGGACTGGCCCCAGTACCGAGCCCTGGGGGACTCCACTAGTGACCGGCCTCCAACTGGATTTGACTCCATTCACTAAGACTCTCTGGGCCTGGCCATCCAGCCAGCTCTTAACCCAACGAAGCGTGCGCCAGTCCAAGCCATGGGCAGCCAGTTTCCTGAGGACAATGCTGTGGGGAACGGTGTCAAATGCCTTACTGAAGTCAAGGTAGACCACATCCACAGCCTTTCCCTCATCCACTAAGCGTGTCACCTATGGGTAGGGTCAGGCCGACAGGGCCCTTCCTTCTCCTGAGAAGGGAGTCGCCCACAATGATCACCCTCCTTTCCTTTTTAGTGGAAGCAGTCTTGAGGCATGGAGCAGACTTTCTCACCCTAGGCTTCCTGGTTAAACTTCCGTCCCCACCCTCATCCACCACTCCCTCGAGCTCCAGGGCCTCAAACCTGTTGCATAAGGGCACCTGGGAAGGTGGGGCAGGTGGGGGGGGGGGGCGTTTCCTGCATCGTTGAGCAGGGACCTGTCTCCATTGCACCTCAACTCCTAGGTCCCCTCCCTCTGCCCGACAGCGACCAGGCAGGGGGTCCACCCCTATGTGGGGAGTCTCATCCCGGTGCCTCTCCTTCGGGCCTTGCAGGGAGTTGCTCCACCAGTCTATCTCCCGCTCGCACTCCCTGATGGCCCTCAACCTCTCCACCTCCTCCTTGAGCTCTGCCACCAGGTGGACCAGGTCATCCACCTGCTCACACCTCACGCACACGGTATCTCTGCCTCCCTCAGACGGCAGCAGCAGGCTCTGACACTCCCTGCACCCAGAGACTTGAACTGTCGCATTTTGGAGCAGGCAGTCTGTCTGGGTGCCTACAGACTTTCTAGCGCGAGCTCGCTGCCTAGCGAGGACCATAGTGGCCTAGTTAGTGGTAGACAGCCGTTAGGCGAGGTGTTCTTGTGGGCTGGCAGGAACGCCCTGCCCTCCCTGCTCGCCCTGCCTGCACGAACTGCCGCGCAAACTGACGCGCCCCTCCTTTCTGCCGCACCCCGCCCTCTTTGCCCATCCTGGTCACTCACGCTCCCTAGGGGCTGCTTTTGAGCAGCTGGGGAGGGGGCGCTGATGGCTCCGCCTTCGCCTCATCAGCGTCCCCCACGAGGGCTTCTGGGTTGTGGCTGCTCCCTCGGCTGCCTCGAGTGGCCTTGATGCCGGGAAAAGAGCCCTGCCTGTCCCGATCCCCCGCTCCACTGCAGAGCACGTCTGCCCTGGAGCCGATCGCCTCGGCAAGCAGCATTCACAGGTCACAGCAGCATTCAAAGTAGAAGGAGCTTTAGTAGATGCACCGTTTTGTCCACTGAACTATGGTGTTAAAAAGACAGAGATTATTGTTTGAGATAAAGGTAAATCATGCATGTCTCTCTAATTAATCCTTATACTTGCTACAGCTGAAAGAATATAAAAGAATCTTTCCACAGAAACTGATGACACTGCCTGTTGGCAACAGAGTAATGACCATCTCAGTAGGTTGTTAAGCAGGTTAACTCAACTTGTCC
Source organism: Nettapus auritus (assembly GCA_011076525.1). Classification (NCBI taxonomy): domain Eukaryota; kingdom Metazoa; phylum Chordata; class Aves; order Anseriformes; family Anatidae; genus Nettapus; species Nettapus auritus. The sequence goes on from CM021766.1 coordinate 75,717,490, forward strand.
CTCTCAAGCTCACCCCAGATCCACGTTCTGATCATCAACAAAATCTATTTTGTGCATCTCAGCAAAAAAAGTTCCATTTTCCCTAGTGAAGTCAAATCACATTTTTGAAGTTAAAGCAATAGGAATAAGTGGGATGACAGCAATTTCTATCTAATTTTCTTTTTAAAAGCAGAAGAAACCTTCTTTTCCTTTCCTAAACTTGGGACAACTAAACTCTATCCCTATACCAAGTTTCTTTACCTTTGCACCTTTTTCAGAATTTAGGATATTAGGTCAGGTTTACTCTTGATGGGGGCCAGGGAGCAGGGGGAGATGGTGGCATCACCACTCACTGATGAGCTGAATAAGACTACAAATCTTTAGATTATCCTTATTTTTTCCAGACAAAAATATATAGGTTTATACTAATGTCATTTTTTTTTTTTTTTTTTTTTTTTTTTTTTTTTTTTTTTTCTGCTAAACACTAAGAGCAAATTTTTTCTTAACTTGTAGCCCTTGTAAAGTACCACTCCAAGTACATTTTAGGAAGCTACAGCTTGACTTGTTAGGGTTCTCATAGGAAAAGAAGATCAATAACTGGTAAGACATATAGCATTGTGGATGGGGGAAAACAAACAAACACACAAACAAACAACAACAACAAAAAAAAACATTTGAGCTTGTCTTTGTGCAGTTGGACAGGCTGCTATTAAGCTAGTTAAACATATATATATATATATTTTCTCCAATAATTTAATGCTGAGACAATTAGGTATGAGTGTCATTTTTTAACAACATTTTTATATTTAGGGCTACTTTGTAAATAAGATGTAAAAATGCTGCAGCCTTTGATTTGCTTCTCTGTGTTGTATAAACATAAACAGGCCGTTCCTGAAGGATCTGCTATGACTACAAAGGAAGAAACTGAAAATGATGACAGTATAAAGTTTTATTATTTATTTCTACATTATTGTCCACAACTTTAACCTGGCTCTTCCCCTTTTTTATTTCATTGTAAGATGAAAAATCTCTTATATTAGACAGTAATGAATATATAATTCTTACAAACGTTAATAAACACAGCGACATATTGACCTTGTATTTGTATACTTTATTAAGGAATTGAGCAATTAATTCTGTTTTGTTTAGCAATTTGTGTTCAAACTGCAAGACATGTCAAGCTTAATTGCCAATTCTACTGGTAGTGATTGAAAGCAATTTTCTTCACCTCCTTAATTTAATATTTTTTATCACTCTGTGATACATATTATTACCTTAATTTTCCTCAGTTACACTAGTATTTGTATGGAATAGGGAACAGAGAGGCAATACAAAAACGTTGTATTGCCTGTGAAGTGCATCACTGTGCTATTCATACATATTCAAACTGCATGGCCGTAACTACACTGTAAATGTCTAGAAATCTCAGTAGCTCTGGTTTCAATATGAACAGTTATGGAAAGCTGGGGAGGAAAAATTGGTAACACAATAAGTGATCTTCACGTGAAGAGCAATAGAATAACAGAATTATTTAGTTTGGGAGGGCATCTGGAAGTCATCTAGTCCAACACCCTGCTCAAATTAGGTCCAGTCAGAGCTACTGATTAGGGTTGTAATTTTGAACATGTCTGAAGATGGAGATCCCACAGATTCTATGCACAGATTCTATGCACACCTGATGCGTTATTTAACAAGTTTTCTTTTTCTTTCTTTCTTTCTTTCTTTCTTTCTTTCTTTCTTTCTTTCTTTCTTTCTTTCTTTCTTTCTTTCTTTTTTTTTTTTTTTTTTTTTCCTTTAATTAGGTGGAATTTCTTATGTTCCAACTTAAAATCCTAGAACTGCACAAAAATCTAGTTTGGAAGGGAACCTCTTCAGGGAAGGGAACTTCTTGGAGAGGACCTTCTTCAACTCCCTCTCAAAAAGGTTTTAGTTTAGATTATCCAGGGCGTAGTCAAGCTGAGCCTCAGATAACAAGGGAGATTCCTCCACTTTTCTGGGCAACTTATTAAGTTGTTCTCAAAGAGAAATTTTATTGTTAGTATTATTATTTTTTTCTAAATCAAGATGGAAGTTGGTTTTTTTTGCACATTACTGCACACCTTCAAGACTCTGGCTCATCTTTTCTACACTGTTCCTGTAGGCACCTGTAGATAGCAGTAAGACCCCCTCTGATCTTCTTTTCCCCAGGCTGAACAAACTATTTCTCTCAGTCTCATCATATGTCAAGTACTCCAGCTCCAGCTCCTGTCATTTCAGTAGCCCTTTCCTGGACTCACTCCAGTAGGCCAATGTCTTTCTTGTACTGCGGAGTCCAGGCAAGGGCACAATACTTTAGATGGGGTCTCATGAGACCCAAACACAGGTAAGAATCTGGCTACATAAATGCAGATACAGCACTGTATGCAGTTAGCCTTCCTAGCTGCAAGGACACATTGCTGGCTGTATATCTGTATCTAGAGATATCCATTAAGATGTATCTATCTATATCTGTCTATATCTATGTACCTTTATGGACATATACAAGTTCATGGTGGACAGTGAATCACATATATAGAGAGACAGGGAGAGAGACAGATGATATCAAAATCTATATTTATAGATATCTGTATAGATTGACAGATATATCTATATAATACAGAGAGACTTGAGAAGTGTTTTCCCTGTTATTGATCCCTAAAGGATGTTACTAGGAAATCATAGAATCATAAAATATCCCAAGTTGGAAGGGACCCATAAGGATCATCAAGTCCAACTCCTCACACCTCACAGGTCTACCCAAAAGTTTAGACCATGTGACTAAGTGCACAGTCCAATCTCTGCTTAAATTCAGACAGGCTTGGTGCAGTGATGCAGTGACTACTTCACTGGGGAGCCTGTTCCAGTGCGCAGCCACCCTCTTGGTGAAGAACCTCTTCCTGATGTCTAGTCTAAACTTCCCCTGCCTCAGCTTAACCCAGTTCCAACAGGTCCTATCACTGGTGTTTATGGAGAATAGGTCACCCGCCTCTCCACTCCCCATCTTGAGGAAGTTGTAGACCGCGATGAGGTCTCCCCTCAGCCTCCTCTTCTCCAGGCTGAACAGGCCCAGTGACCTCAGCCGCTCCTGGTATGTTTTCCTCCCCAGGCCCTTCACCATCTTCGTCGCCCTCCTCTGGACACTCTCCAACAGTTGAATGTCCTTTTTGTACTGTGGTACCCAGAACTGCACACAGTAGTCAAGGTGAGGCCACACCAGTGCAGAGTAGAGCGAAATACAGAATTTGTATGGTTGATCATAACCCTTTGAGCCTGACCATTTAGGCTAGTTTTCACCACCTTATCATCCATTTACCAAGTCCATATTTAATCTCATTGGCTGTAAATATCCTATGGAAAACCTATCAAAAGACTCGTTGAAATAAAGATAAATGACATCCACTGCTCTCCCCATGTCCACAGGATCTGTAATCTCATCACAGGGAGAATTCAGGTTGGCTGTCTGTCCTGGTTTCAGTCAGAACAGTTAATTTTCCTCCTAGTAGCTGGTAGGGTGCTATGTTTTGGATTAGGATGAGAAGAGTGCTGATAACATGCTGATGTTTTAATTGTTGCAGAGCAGTGCTTACATTAAGCCAAGGACTTTTCAGCTGCTCACTCTGTCCTGCCAGTGGGCAGGCTAGGGGTGCAGCAAGAGCTGGGAGGGGACAGACTGAGGACAACTGACCCAAACTGGCCAAAGGGGTATTCCATATCATCTGATGTCATGCTAAACAGTATATAGGGGTGGCTAGCTGGGGTGGGGGGGCTGGCTGCTTGGGGATAGACTGGGCATCGGTCAGTGGGTGGTGAGTAATTCCATTGTGCTTCACTTGTTTCGTACACTTTATTATTAATAGTACTGTTATCATTATTGTTATCCTGTCTTAGTAAACTGTCTTTATCTCAACTCACAGGTTTCACTTTTCGATTTCTCTCCCCCATCCCAGAGTGGGAGGGGGGAGGGTGAGCAAATGGCTGTGTAGTGTTTAGCTGCCGGCCAGGTTAAACCACAACAGTCCTTTTGATGCCCATTGTGGGGCTTGAAGGGTTGAGATAATGACAGATCTGACCAGAGTATGTTAAACTAAAATTGGTATTAGACTTGCTTAATAGTTGCTAGTCACAATGTTGATTGCTTTAATCTCATGTCTGCTGTGCCTGTATTCCAAATTGAGTTTTATAGCACGTTACTTCCTGTATGTGATCCCTGTCATGCTGTTTATCCTTTCCGGGCCCTGGTTTAAGATTGTTATGGTACTGTGAGGTGTAACAATAGCTTATGATATGATAAAATGTCTGGTCATGACCCTTACCTGGTATTTGTACTCAGCACTGTCATCGACTCTATACTTTGGAAACCATATCTCGGAAACTATTAACAATTACACCTATTGCCTTTTTTCATCAGGGAGCCAGTCTGTGGAGGGGACGAGGGAAGATATTTTTTCCTACTTGTTCACTTGCCCTTTCTCCTTCACCACCCTCTTATCCTCTGAGCTAGTTACGATAGTTCTCCAAGATGTTGAATATCCTTGGGATACTCAGACCAGCATGTTCTTGTTGTTATGTCTCCTGGATATGCTTCAGGTTTTGTTTAAAATTAAACAACTACTTAGGGAACTCATTCAGAGATCAGTCCTGAGGCGGGATAGTGGTGAGTGGCAGGGAGTGTGGGAAGATATGGGCAAGAATCTAGAGCAGTGGGCACCTCCGATGTTTTGGAAATTCACTCCTGAACAACTGCAAAATCCTAAAAAACTGGTAGAATGTTGGAACAAAAGTATGTAATGACTCTGGCAGTTCCAAAGTGACACAACTCACTGTAGCGTGATGGGGTCTGGCCTATGCCTATTGAGCTGCAATTGATGCTGCTATCAACCTAGTGAAAGACCCTGCAGCCACTCCAGCCCCTGCAACCGCTCCAGCCCCTGCAACCGCTCCAGTTGCAGCTCCTGCAGCCGCTCTGTGGCTGGGTCAGAGAAACGAGCTGTAGCAGTGCAAGTTGCCCCTGTAGACAAGGTGAAAAAATGGTATAGAGACTCAGGTCGTTTAACACTCAGAGAGTCTTCCGCTAGGTCTAGGTATAGAGAAGAGGAGGAGTCTGGGCCATCAGGGATGCAGGAGGATGAAGATGAGGATGTTGAAAAATCAACAGTAACTACCCAAAACCTATACCAGCATGAGCTATGAGATGTACAAAAAGATTTTGGTCACTGCATAGGTGAGCAGCTTGTCATCTGGCTGCTCCAATGCTGAGACACTGGAGCCAATTGTGTGGAATTAGAAGGCAGGAAAGCCAGGAGTCTGGGATCCCTTGCTAGAGATGCAGGTGTTGACAAAGCAATTGGAGATGGAGCACGATCTTACAGCCTCTGGAGGAGTCTCCTGTCAGCTGTGAGGGAAAGGTATCCCTTCAAGGAAGAACTTGTATGTCATCCAGGCAAGTGGACCACTATGGAGATGGGAATCCAGTACCTGAGGGAATTAGCCATACGGGAGGTGATTTATGAGGACCCAGACAATGGACAAACATTCACAGATCCAGATGAAGTCAAGTGTACACGACCCATGTGGCGGAAGTTTGTACAGAGTGCACCATCATCATATGCCATCTCATTGGCAATAATGGCCTGGAAAGAGGATGAGGAACCCACAGTGGGTAAAGTGGCTAAACAACTCCGGCAGTATGAAGAAAGTCTCTCCTCTTCCTTACAGGCCTGCGTCTCGGCTGTGGAGAAACTTTCTGAAGAGTTTCACCAACTTAAAGAGAATTTATCTTCCTCCCCACCTGAAGAAACCAGTGTCCTCTGGGTTCTCTGAAAAGTTTGCTGCTCCAGCTTCCAGCAGGCAGTCCTTTAAACACAGAAACAAAGATTCTGACCAGCACTAGAAGGGCCCTGCCTTCAGCCAGGGGGAGGAAAGGGACAATTGAGTTTATTGCACTGTGTGGATTCAATGGCCTGGCACGTCAGATGCACAAGTATAAGGCTTTAGTAGACACCGGTGCACAATGTACTCTAATGCCATCAAACTATAAAGGGCCAGAGTCCATCTGTGTTTATGGAGTGACAAGGGGATCCCAGCAGTTAACTGTATTGGAGGCTGAAGTGAGTCTAACTGGGAATGAGTGGCAAAAGCTCCGTATTGTGACTGGCCCGGATGCTCCGTGCATCCTTGCCATAGTCTATCTTAGAAAAGAATATTTCAAGGACCCAAAAGGGTTCTGTTGGGCTTTTGGCATAGCTGCCTTAGAGACAGAGGGCATTAAACAGTTGTCTACCTTGCCTGGTCTCTCAGAGGACCCTTCTGTTCTGGGGTTGCTGAGGGTCGAAGAACAGCAAGTGACAATCGCTACCACAACTGTGCACCGGCGACAATATCACACCAGTCGAGACTCCCTGCTTCCCATTCATAAGCTAATTAATCAACTGGAGAGCCAAGGAATGATTAGCAAGACTCATTCACCTTTTAATAGTCCCATATGGCCAGTGCGAAAGTCTAGTGGTGAGTAGAGACTGACAGTGGACTATCGTGGCCTGAATGAAGTCACGCCACCGCTGAGCGCTGCAGTGCCAGACATTTTAGAACTCCACAGTATGAACTGGAATCAAAGGCAGGCAAGTGGTATGCCACAATTGATATCATTAGTGCATTTTTCTCCATCCCTCTAGCAGCAGAGTGCAGGCCACAGTTTGCTTTCACTTGGAGGGGTGTCCAATACACTTGGAATCGGCTGCCCCAGGGGTGGAAACACAGCCCTACCATTTGCCATGGACTGATCCAGTCTGCGCTGGAGCAGGGGAAAGTTCCTGAACACCTGCAGTACATTGATGACATCATTGTGTGGGGTGACACAGCAAAGGAAGTTTTCGAGAAAGGGAAGAAAATAGTCCAAATCCTTCTGAAGGCCGGTTTTGCCATAAAATAAATAAATAAATAAATAAATAAAGTTAAAGGACCTGCACGAGATCCAGTTTTTAGGAATAAAACGGCAAGATGGACGTCGTCAAATCCCAATGAATGTGATCAACAAAATAACAGCTATGTCTCCACCAACTAGCAAAAAAGAAAAACAAACTTTCCTAGGTGTCGTGGGGTTTTGGGGAATGCACATTCCAAATTACAGTCTGATTGTAAACCTGCTCTACCAAGTAACCCATAAGAAGAACGATTTTGAAAGGGGCCCAGAGCAACGACAAGCCTTTGAACAAATTAAGCAGGAAATAGTTCATGCAGTAGCCCTTGGGCCAGTCCGAACAGGACCAGATGTAAAGAGTGTACTCTACACCGCAGCCAGGGAGAATGGCCCCACCTGGAGCCTCTGGCAGAAGGAACCTGGGGAAACTTGAGGTAGACTCCTAGGGTTCTGGAGTCGGGGATACAGAGGATCTGAGGCCCGCTACACTCCAAGAGAAAAGGAGATACTGGCAGCATATGAAGGAGTTTGATCTGCTTTGGAAGTGGTCTGTACTGAAGTGCAGCTCCTCCTGGCACCCTGACTGCCAGCACTGGGCTGGATGTTCAAAGGAAGAGTCCCCTCTATACATCGTGCAACTGATGCTACATGGAGCAAGTGGGTTGCACTGATTAGTTAGCAGGCTTGAATTGGAAACCCCAGTCACTCAGGAATCTTGGAATTAATTATGGACTGGCCAGAAGGTAAATACTTTGGAATATCACCAGAGGAGCAGGTAGTCCGTGCTGAAGAAGCCCCACTGTACAACAAGCTACCAGAAAAAGAGAAGAAATATGCCCTGTTCACCGATGGGTCCTGTCGTATTGTGGAAAAGCATCAGAGATGGAAAGCTGATGTATGGAGTCCTACACAACGAGTTGCAGAAGCTGCTGAGGGAGAAGGTGAATCGAGTTAGTTTGCAGAAGTGAAAGCCATTCAGCTGGCTTTAGATATTGCTGAACGAGAAAACTGGCCAGTTCTCTATCTCTATACTGATTCATGGATGGTAGCAAATGCCCTGTGGGGGTGTTTACAGCAATGGAAGCAGAACAACTGGCAGTGCAGGGGCAGACCCATTTGGGCTGCTGCATTGTGGCAAGATATTGCTGCCTGGGTAGAGAACCTGGTTGTAAAGGTACGTGTGGTGGTTTTACTCAGATGGGCAGCCGAGCTCCACCACAACCGCTCTCTCACTCCCCACCTCCTCAAAGAGGAGGGGGAGAAAAGTCAACACAAAGAGCTCGAGGTTTGAGATGAGAATGATTTAATTAAAGGGAAAGGGAATGGGGAGAAAAAGTAACAAAAGAAACAACAAGGCCACACAGAAGCACAGAGAAAAAGGAAAAATTATTCTCTACTTCCCATCAACAAGCGATGTTCGGCCATGTCCTGGGAAACAGGGCCTCAAAACGTGTACCGGTTGTTCAGGAGAGAGATCCCTCCCCCACAAGAACCCCATTCTTGATGAGTGTGACATCAGGTGTTATGGAATATCACTTTGGTCAGTTTAGGTCAGCTGCCCTGGTGATGTCCCCTCCCCATCAATTGCCCACTCCCAGCCTGCTGGCTCCTGGGGCTTGGAGAGAGTCCTGATTCTGTGCTAGCACTATGCAGCAACAGACACAACACTGGAGTGATACCAGTGCTGTTCCAGCTACGAGTGCAGCACTGCGTGGGCTGCTGCAGGGAAAGGTGACTCCATCCCAAACAGACCCAACACAGTATGCCACGTAGATGCATGTGCCCAAGAATCAGGCTACTGAAGAACATCAAAACAACCAGCAGGTGGATCAGGCTGCTAAGATTGAAGTGGCTCAGGTGGACCTGGACTGGCAACATAAAGGTGAATTATTTATAGCCTGATGAGTCCGTGACACCTCGGGCCATCAAGGTAGAGATGCAACACACAGATGGGCTCATGATCGAGGGGTGGACCTGGCCATGGATATTGCCCATGATTCTCCCTTGTTAAACCCATGCTGTCTGTTCCCAGTCACCTTCATATGTTCAGAAATAAATTCAAAGAGAATTTTGATCCATCACCTTCACAGAGACTGAGGTGATACTGACCAGCCTACAGTTTCCTCAGTTATCCTCCTTACCTATTTCAAAACAGATGTATCATTTTTCTTTTTCTGGTCACCAGTAATCTCCCTCAGTTACCATTATGACCTTTCAAAGCTGATAGATGGTAGTCTTACCGTAATATCACTCAAATAAGGAAAAGGAAAAAAGTGCACTTCAGAACAGATTATAGTCTAATGTAAAAACTTCTGGTGAGAATGATCCAGGATTTCTGTGAGAACATCTCCAGACCCTGTAAGAATTGATTCAGCCCTCTAGCTGTCAACTGCAGAGTTACTCAAGCTCCCTTTAAGATCTTTTGGATCATGTTTTAAAGCCAAGGCAAAAATGTACAAATTCTTTTGTAAGTGGGAAACATCCATTCTTCTGCCAAATTCAGTCATGAGAGTAGAAAACCTCCATTATTCCCCCACAAATACATAAACAGAAACAAGACGATTTTCCTCTCCTCCTTCTCCCTTGCTTTGTTCTATATCCATGCCTAATTAAATGTAATTATGTCCTGTTTATCTGCTTAATCTTTCTACATAAACCCCAGAGGTAGGGGAGAGGGGAGATGGAGAGAGAAAAGAAAAGAATCTCGTTTTTTCTTAACACAAATTTCAAAAAAAAAAAAAAAAAAAAAAAAAAAAAAAAAGGAATTACTAATTATCCTTTCAATTTCAATTCAGTTGTCTATTGATATTCTTGATATTCTTGATATGTCTTGATATTCTAAGTCTTGTGCCAATTGGCTGCCATATGATGTTACAAAACATCCATGTGGTGCAGAAAAACACGTACAACTGGATCACTGACAAGCTATACACTTTAAGGTCCACCTCTAAAAAAATGTTATTTGGTAGTTATAAAGTACTTTGGGAACTTTAAAGTGTATATAGGTGTCAGAATGTGGCAAAACGTTAGCAGAAATAACCAGAGTGATGTAGGTCATAGAAACTTAGAACCATAGAATATCCTGAGTTGGATACCCACAAAGATCATCGAGTCCAACTCCCGGCACCACACAGGTCTACCCAAAAATTCAGACTGTGACTAAGTGCACAGTCCAAACGCTTCTTAAACTCCGACAGGCTTGGTGCACTGACTACTTCACTGGGAAACCTGTTCCAGTGTGCGACAACCCTCTCGGTGAAGAACCTCTTCCTGATGTCTAGCCTGAACCTCCCCTGTCACAGCTTGACACCACTACCTCGGGTCCTATTGCTGGTCACTAAAGAGAACAGATCGGCACCTGCCCCTCCACTCCCCCTCATGTAGACCACAATGAAGTTTCCCCTCAGTCTCCATCAGGCTGAACAGGCCAAGTGAACTCAGTGGCTCCCTGTATGTTTTCCCCTCTAGGCCCTTCACCATCTTCATAGTCCTCCTATGCACACTCTCCAACAGTGTCACGTCCTTTTTGTACTGTGGTGCCCAGAACTGCACACAGTACTCAAGGTGAGGCCGCACCAGTGCAGAGTAGAGCAGGACAATCACTTCCCTCAACCAACTAGCAATGTTGTGCTTGATGCACCCCAGGATGCAGTTGGCCCTCCTAGCTGCCACTAGTGACCATCCACCAGCCTGATGTGGCTCCATTTAACACAACTCTTTGAGTCCTGTCCGTCAGCCAATTGCTCACCCATCATATGATGTTTTTGTTAAGTTGTATGCTGGACATTAGTCAATACAGGTGAGGACACATCTGCAGCGTCTGGGTCTGGGCTCCCCAGTACAAGAAAGACTTGCATATACTGAAGAGAGTCCTGCAGAGGTCCATGAAGGTGAAGAATCTGACATATAAGGAGAAGCTGAGAGAAATGGGATTGTTCAGTCTGGAGAAGGGAAGGTGCAAGGGAATGTAAACAGTGTGTATAAATACTTGATGGAGGGACAGAAGAAGACCAAGCCACACTTCTCTGTGGTATCCATTGCAAGGTTAACAGGCAATAGGCAGGAACTGAAATAAAAGAATTCCATTTAAACAACTTTTTCTCTAAAATGGGTTGCCTAGATATGTTGTAGCATTGTCATCCTTGGAGATATTCAAAAGTCAACTGGACACAGTCCTGGGAAAACTGCTTCTGTTGATCCTGTTTTGAGCAAAGGGATTGGTCTAGATAATCCCCAAAGGCTGCATTCCAAATTCGGCTATTCTATGTTTGCATGGTTATAGTTAGGAAATTAGTCTTTTTTCTTTTATTTCCTGTTTCCTACCAAGTCCTCTTTTGTACAAATCTTTAACAAAGAATGGTATGATTTCATCTCCACAGCATATATTTTATGTTTCCAGGAGAACCTGACACCAGAATCTGCAATCCTGCAAAGTCAGTAACACTGTATACGGTAAATAAAGTCTCTCTGAATCAGTATCAGTAATTTTAGCCTAAGAACATCTACACTTTAAGATTTATTCGCTAAATTCCATTGTGGATGTGGTGGTTTTACCGTGCTAGGCAGCTGAACACCACAACCGCTCTCTCACTCCCCCTCCTCAGATGAGGAGGGGAAGAAGTAAAGGAAAGAACAACTCACGGGTTGAGATAAGGATAATTTAATTAAAGAGAAAAAAATATATATATATATTAAAGAAATGTTATTAATTAACAATTCAACTAAAGGGAAAAGGGGAAAAAAGGGAAAGGGGAAAGGGAGGGGGAAAGGGAACAGCAAAAAACAAAACAAGTAAAGGCTATATGGAAGTGCAGAGGAAATAAATGATTCTCTACTTCCCACAAATGAGCGATGCCTGACCACGTCCTTGAAGCAGGGCCTCAACGCACGTAGCCAGTGTTCGCAAGGAGGACAGACGTTTTCGCAACGAAAGGCCACCCCTCCCCTCTTCCTCCTTCTTCCACCTTTTATTGCTGAGTGTGACATCATATGGTATGGAATATCTCTTTGGTTAGTTTAGGTCAGCTGCCCTGGTGATGTTTCTTTCTCACTTTTTGCCCACCCCCCAGGAGGGTTAGAGAAAGTCCTGATACTGTGCCAGCACTTCTCAGCAGCAGACACAACACTGGTGTGATAACGCTGCTGTTCTAGCTACAAGTGCAGAGCATGGCACTGTATGGGCTGCTGCAGGGAAAGTTAACATCCCAGCCAGACCCAGTACAGTGGATTAGCTGGATTTGATGTCAATTAAACCATACAGCTACAGGATGGAATGGGAGAACAATTTGTGCTGAAAATAACACAATCATCCTTTCATTTGTGTCTAAAAGAGTAGCCGTTTATCTGAGTCATATATATCACTACAAAATTTAGTTCACTACAAAATGTTGCTACTTTTGGTGAAACAAGGTAAGCTTTTGTTAAATATTTCTGTCTACCTGACACAGCATTCTTAGAGCAAATAATATTAACTTTAGTCAGTCATCCAACTCCTTACAAACAAATTTAAGTGTAGAACTAAATGTAGAAGTTTTTTAGATGCATTTTGCAATGTTTAATAGACAGTTGAAAAAAGAGATATTTTATGTACACTGGTGTGCAAGAGTATTGATAGCATTGATATATTTTTAATACAGTTTTCCCCCATGTTTTATTGAATATTGCTGAGTAAATCCTTTTGCAATACTTTTACAATGTTGCAGAATGTGAAACTATATGCATGAAATAATAATAATATGAATTATTTTATTGCTTGCTAATACTATAGCAAGAGGCATAGTAGTTGAGTGAGCTACACTAGAGTATATAAACTAAAATGCAGCTAGATTAAAAATACAGATGTTTCTGAAATAAAGTGATAGCTTGCCCTCTTCAGTTCCTCTGGTTTGAACCCATATTTAAACCTTTCTGAAACAGAACCTTATAAATCTTTAGTCCATCTGAGTTCAGACTCCAGAAATCCAAAAGACAGTCAAAAGTAATTCCAATTTCCTGCCACATAGGAACTGCTTATGAAAAACAGAAGCTAATTCATTTAAGGGGTATTTCAATGTATATCAAATGCATGCCAGAAATAGGTACAGAAGGTAAGACAAACTTAAATACCACAATTTTGTATTTTAAAGTTATGTTTCTTTGTCAGTTAAACACAAAGAACACTACTGAGGCCACACTACCTTTGATTAAAAGTAATGGCAAATGCAAACATCCACTGTAACATACTTGACTTTCTTCTGTCTTGTCTGGTACCTCTAACCTATGCCTTTATCCAATTTTATTTCCTAAATATGTATAATACATTATTTTAGTCCTCTGTATAGTGTCACCAGTTCTTGCCTTTTATGTGACTCCTCAACATATTGAGACCCTTAACTAAGTATGCATATATATTTTTCCTTTCCTTAGGTTTTCTGTCACACAAGCAAACAAGGCCCTTTCTGTTTCCATCCATGCTAGGCTTGGCTCAAGAGGTGGTAATCAATCATATGTACAGCAAAAAGCAAGGGCAATGAATGGAACTGAGGTTCGTGGTATCAGTATACCATGAATGGCTTACATCATGGACTCAGCCAGTGCAATAACAGGATTTAAATCAGGGAGGGGATCAGAGTCTGTTGTCCTGAACTGAAACCCTAACAAAAAGAAAGTAATCTGTATATCTGTAACAAGTAACAGCTGAAAAATAACTCTTAGGTTTCTCTTCATACCACTGGCATCCCTTGCAACAGAGTGCAGCAATCCTGACTGTTGGATCCAATAACTCACAAAAAACTGAGCACAGCATCAGATCGCCTTAACCATTTACTGACTTGCCCTTCAGATATGGTCAATGATCATATGGTATGATATGGTCAATATTAATTTCCCCAAGTGCTATCTTTGGATAGCGCAGAACAAGGGAAGCATATCTGCTTTTTAACTCTAATTCCTTTATTACTCTCTCTTATTCACCTGAGGCCACATGAAATATGGTTGTTAATTGTCTACCTGCCTTCTCTTGGTGTGAGAATAGAAGAAAATAAATCCAGCAAATCCCCTCTGTACACTGACTACAATTCTACTGCTATCAGGAAAGTCACCACCCTGGGAACTATTTCTCCTGATGTCTTCAGGACTAGTATCTATCTCTATCACATTATTTCTTGATTCCATTCCTATCTTTTGGCTTGGCCCTCATTTGCTATTCCTGGCATACAGAAGAACTAAACATCTACAGCCTTGAAAAATTTCTGTGTAAAAATCTAGAATTTGTTAATGTCTTTTCTGGCTGTTTTCCAAAAGTATACATGCAACTCCAAGAATCATCCTGCCGTTACAGAATAAGCTGTCTCTTTGTCATGTGTTGAAACACTCATTATCTGTTAAGCATTGCTAATAGTAACATATAAAACCAACCTTTCAACTATATTATTGTTTTCTGCTGCATATTTTCCAGTAGTGTTTATATACAGAAGTATTGTTTTATTTCTTTTCTGTCTTTTGGGCTGTTTTCTTCCAGGGTTGTTTACTGAACTCGGGTGTTGATCCTACATTTATTTTAATGTTCTGATAAATTTAATTTCTTGCTTTTTCATTGATTAGAATACCAAATGACAGGATCTGAAGGGTAACTGTCTGCATTTACATAGGGACTACTCTCATTTCTCTTTTCTGCTTATCTCATAAGATTTTTTTATATTCTCACCTCTTATTCCTTCTTAGGCCTTAAAAAGTCACCCAAGGAATTATTTTCTCTGCAAGTGGTTGGTAATCATGGGCATGGAGAGATCATCTATACACAAATAAGATTTGAGTGCAATTAGTGTTATTGCCAAAGGCTTTATACAAATTGTCATTCACTGATGCTAAGTAGAATAGTATCAATGTTGGTATATATGGCTCAGCACTATTTACTGTAACACATGCTATTCTCCTACCAGACTTGCCAAGGAGATTGGTTCTGGGGCAGACGCATTCTGCAGTGGAGTGGGGGATTGAGGTGGGGAGGGCTTTTTTTCCAGCATCGAGGACACATGAGGCAGCTGAGGGAGCTGCCAGGGCCTGGAGCCCTAGTGAGGGAGGCTGGTGAGGCATGCGTGGAGACAGCAGCTCCCCCTCCCCGGCTGTACAAAGGCAGCCCTTAGGGAGCGACTAGAACGGGTAAACAGGTCATGTCGTGGCAGTCAGGGCAGGGCGTGGAAGTTTGCGAGACAGTGCACGCAGGGAGGACGCCCTCACCACTCATTTCCAGTGGTCTTCCCCAATGGTGGTTGTAACCTGCTTGTGAAGAGCCCAGCCATGTTATCCACCAGGCAGAAAACCATGGCCTCTGCATCTCTTGTGGACTCTCCAGTCACAGTCACCAATGTGGCTACCCAGGTTTCTGCTCGGGGTGGTAGGCGAGCCCTCTCCTTGCCTGCCTCACCTTCCCAGCTACCCTTATATAACAGGTATGAGGCTCTAGAATACGGCAGTCAAAACAATGATGTAGACAAAAGCCCATCCCAGTTGGAAGGGGTGCCTAAGGCAAGGCAATCTAACCCCTGCATTACTACATCATCTGTCAAAAAGGAAAGAAGGGTTATTGTCATGGGGGACTCCCTTCTGAAAGGGACAGAGGGCCCTATATGCCGACCGGACACAACCCACAGGGGAGTCTGTTGCCTCCCTGGGGCTCAGGTAAGAGACATTGCCAAGAAAGACACTCTCCTGGTACAGCCCACTGACTAATATCTGCTACATACCTTTTTTCAGGCTGGTAATGACGAAGTAGCAAGGATAAGTTCAAGAGCAATGAAATGGGACTTTAGGGCTTTGGGACGAATGGTTAAAGGATCAGGGGCACAGGCTGTGTTTGCCTCTGTCCTTCTGATAGGAGAAATCGATGTTGACAAGCAGACTCCTCTTATCAATATGTGGCTTTGAAACTGGTGCAACTGGCAGGACTTTGGGTTTGTTGATCATGGAAAAATCTATGCGACACGGGGACTGCTGGTACCAGATGGGATGCGCCTCTCTCAGAAGGGGGAAAAGGATTTTTGCCCAGGAGTTAGTTGGGCTGATAGATAGGGCTTTAAACTACAGTCAAAAGGGGAAAGGGATAAAACCAGGCCTGCTGATGACAAGCTAAGGGATGGTGCACTAGAATCAGAGGGACTGTGTGCTAGTGAAGTCCTTTGGTCTGCTCCACAAGGTGTTGCATGCAATGAGGTGCATTTGAAATGCTTCTACACAAACACAGGCAATATGAGGAATAAAATGGATGAGCTAGAAGTCTTGACCCAGTTCCACAGCTATGACATCATCGACATAAGCGAAACCTGGTGGGATGAGTCCTGTGACTGGTGTGTTGCAATAGATGGTTACAGGCTCCTCAGGAGAGACAGGCAGGACTGGCGAGGTGGGGCGGGTGGTGATGTATGTGAAAGAGAGGCTGAACTGTGTGGAACTTGAAGATGGTGATGGCAAAGTTGAGAGCTTCTAGGTAAGGATTAAGGGATGAACAAATAAAGTGGATGTCGTTGTGGGAGTCTATTACAGACTACCTGTGCAGGACAACAACGCCGATGAATTATTCTATGCGTAACTAAGAGATGCCTCAAGATCAACTAGCCTTGTCCTTATGGGGGACTTCAACTTGCCAGACATCAACTGTGATCACCACACGGATGACACGAGTAGGTCCAGGAGGTTCCTAAAGCACCTAGATGATAACTTCTTGGTGCAGGTGTTTAGGGAGCCCACTAAGGAAGGTGCCCTCCTAGATCTGTTGCTGGAGAACAGAGAGGGTCTTGTGGGGAATGTGGTAATTGGCAGCTGCCTTGGTCATAGTGAACATGAAGTGGTTGAATTTAAAATTTTTGGTGACAGAAGGAAAACTGCCACCAAAACTTCAGCCCTGGATACAGGGAGAGCAGACTTCAGGCTGCTCAGGGAACTAGTCAGCAAGGTACCATGGGAAACCACTTCAATGTTTTTATAAATTATTTCAGTGTAGGACTAGAAGGTGTTTTGAGCAAATTTGCCGACGACACCAAACTTGGAGGAGTTGTAGACTCAGATGAGGGTGGAAAAGTCTTGCAGAGAGATCTGGACAGATTGGAGAGCTGGGCAATCACCAACTACACGAAGTTTAACAAGAGCAAGTGCTGGGTCCTGCAACTGGGAGGGGGCAACCCTGGCTATACGTACAGACTGAGCAACGAGACGCTGGAGAGCAGCCCCACAGAGAGGGATCTGGGGGTTGTGGTTGCTAGCAAGCTGAATATGAGCCAGCAGTGTGCCCTGGCAGCTAGGAGGGCCAACCGCATCCTGGGGTGCATCAAGCACAGCATCGCTAGTTGGTTGAGGGAAGTGATTGTCCTGCTCTACTCTGCACTGGTGCGGCCTCACCTTGAGTACTGTGTGCAGTTCTGGGCACCACAGTACAAAAAGGACGTGACACTGTTGGAGAGTGTGCATAGGAGGGCTGTGAAGATGGTGAAGGGCCTAGAGGGGAAAACATACAGGGAGCCACTGAGTTCACTTGGCCTGTTCAGCCTGATGGAGACTGAGGGGAAACTTCATTGTGGTCTACAGTTTCTTCATGAGGGGGAGTGGAGGGGCAGGTGCCGATCTGTTCTCTTTAGTGACCAGCAATAGGACCCGAGGTAATGGTGTCAAGCTGTGACAGGGGAGGTTCAGGCTAGACATCAGGAAGAGGTTCTTCACCGAGAGGGTTGTCGCACACTGGAACAGGTTTCCCAGTGAAGTAGTCAGTGCACCAAGCCTGTCGGAGTTTAAGAAGCGTTTGGACTGTGCACTTAGTCACAGTCTGAATTTTTGGGTAGACCTGTGTGGTGCCGGGAGTTGGACTCGATGATCTTTGTGGGTCCCTTCCAACTAGGGATGTTCTGTGATTCTGTGATCCCTTCACCTGATGGCAATGCTATTCCTAATGCAGTGCAGGATGTTTATGTTTACCTTCTGTACCACGAAGGTCAAATGCTTTCTTTTCCAGAAAACAAACAAACTAGCAAACAACAACAACAAAAGACATGATGATAATAATATTGATCAGTTTGTTGTTCACTAGGACTCCTAGGTCCTTTTCTGAAAAGCTTTTTTGCAATGGATTTGCCCAATGGGGTTGGTTACTTCTCTAGTTCAGGTGTTGACAAGTTTCTTGCCAAAATTTGTGATGTTCTTGTTAGCCCACTATTCCAGTCTGTTGAGGTTGAGATGAATGGTATTAACCACAGTCCTGCTGAGAACATCTCATCATATAGGCCATTACTTAAGATGAAAAGCAATTTTGGACTCGGTATCAATCCCTGGGGTACTACACTAGTGACTGACATCTGGTTGGACTTAGTGCAACTGATCATAATCTTTTGAGCCCCACATTTCAGCCAGTTCTCAGTCCACCTAACATTTCACTTATCTAGTTAATACTAGAGTGATCCATCAGTTTTTCAATTAGGATGTTATGGGAGACGGCATCATGCCTGCAGGGCTATGACATTGTCATCACAGAGATGTGGTGGGATGATTTCTATGACTGAATGTTGGATGGAAGGAAACAGGATATTTAGGAAAGACAGGCACTGGACAAGAGGAGGGGTGACCCTCTATGTCAATGACCATCTGGAATTCATGGATTTCCACCTGGAATTCATGGATCTCCACCTGGAGACAAATGAGGAACCAACTGAGAGCTGAGGATTAAAGTGAGGGCAGGGATGGAAGATGTCAGGCAAAAACACCAGGAGGCCTGCAAGGATGAACAAGGACCTCCTGAACAGAATCAAACACACACAAAAAAAGTAAGCCTGTAAAGGGTAGAACCAAGGACAGAGAGCCTGGGAAGAATACAGAGATTAAGTTATGAAAGCTAAAACCCTGAAAGAATCTAATCTGGCCAGAGACATCAAGGGCAACAAGAAAGGCTTCTGTAAGTATGTCAGTGACAAAATGAGGACTAGGGAAAATGTGGAGCCTCTCCGGAATGAAACAGGAGACCTGTTATCTGGGATATGGAAAAGTCTGAGGTACTCAATGACTTTTTGCCTTAGTCTTCATTGTCAAGTGCTCTAGCCACACAGCCCAAGTCCCAGAAGGCAAAAGCAGGGACTGAGATAATGAAGAATCACATACTGTAGGAGAAGATCAGGTTTGAGACCATGTAAAGAACCTGAAGGTGCATAAGTCTATGGGACCAGATGAGATGCATCTGAGGGTTGTGAGGGAACTGGTAGATGAAGTTACTAAGCCACTATCCGTCATTTTTGAGAAGTTGTGGCAGTCCAGTGAAGTTCCCACTGACTGGAAGAGAGGAAACACAGCCCCTATTTAAAAAAGAAAAAAAAAAAAAAAAAAAAAAAAAAAAAAAAAAAAAAAAAAAAAAAGAGAGACCTGGAGAACTTCTGCCTTGTTCTTTCCTCTCAGGACCCTGTCTCCACCACCCGGTGGTCACTGGAGTCAGCCTTCACAACCCTGACAAGTTCTTTGTGACTATCAAGTCCAGCACAGCACCTCTGCTCAGCAGTTTCTTAGTCACTTGTGTTAGGAAGTTATCATTAAGGGACTCCAGAAACCTCCTGCATTTCTTCTGCCTTGCTGTGTTGTCCTTTCAGTGTGTGCTGGGGTGGGGAAATCTCCCATGAAGATCAAGGCCTGCAAATGTGATATTTCTTCAAATCGTCTGAAGAAACTGTCATCTACTTCTTCCCAATCAAGCAGTCTGTACCAGACACCCACACTAGTATTGAACATGTTCCATATTTACTTTATTGATCAAATTTTCTAGGCAATCAGGTTGTTTTAATAACTAAAAATTTCCAGATGGATGCTTTGTATTTGATACTATGAAAACTGGACACCATTCTTTTGCACCCTTTAATATACAAACATATTTTAACGCTATCAATAATGCTCTGCTGTAATAGTCTAGTTGTTGATGCTTTATTTCTTCATGAGAAAATAAGAAATAAAAATCTAGAGGTAATAACTGAAGCACTCTGCTGTTGATTGTAATTGCATGTTCTGTTCAGTAAAATTTTATTTAGGCTAATTTTCCAGAGCCTTATTTTTTATAATTGACACTCCTCTCTTACAGGCAGGATCTAATTAGATTCCATGTCACTCAATAAAATTGGAAACTTCATTCAAATGTAAATCACACTAGTTTGGAAACGTACAACCTGAATAAGCAGATGTGCTGAATAGGATTTTCTTTCTTTCTCTCTCTCTCTCTCTTTTTTAAAGCAAGCAAAGTATGTAATACGAAGTAAAGTTATCTCGATGAAATAATTTCAATGTGTGTTATAGTTGACTTCACATAAATGAATGTGTTGCATTTTTTTTCTTCTGCATTCTTCAGAACATAACTTTCATTTTCATTCTTTTTAGCTGTTCTCCAAAGGAGGAAAAATAAAAGTATATACACTGTGTTGTTTTTTGTTGCATTGTAAATTTATGACTATGACTTGTGAAATGAGTAGGAGCAAATTACTCTTTACAACTTAGAACATACATTATAATTTATACCTCGCATCTAAATTGACTGAGGGGACTTCAGGACAGACATAGCCTCCATCTGTCACAAACACCCAAACCAGATTGCTTGCAAATAATTTAGCACCAGGTTTCCTGTGATCTTCCTGTGTAATGGATTAAGTACTATCTCCTTTACTTACTCCATTTATGACATGACTAGAACAACTTCACTGTATAGAACACAAGTGACAGGGGAAAGCATAAATCATAAAGAAATAAAAAGTAAGATGGCAGGCAGATAAAGGAGAAACACTGGTTTCACCTCACTCTCCATTTTCTTACCTAACATGGCTTTAAGCTGTCCTTGAGGAACTGTAACTTTTGGATTGCCCAGTTCCACACACACACAAAATACATGTTTTCTTGTCCTTTATAACACTGTGTAATCATTATTTATATCCGGTTTGCACTGCCTCCCACCAGATTCCTATATGTAAGGAAGAAATAGATTGACTAAATTATCTACATAAAATTTCAGGATGTAAAATACTCAGTATTGATCCACATGAATGGCTTAAGTAAAGCATAGAATCCAGATTAAAAAATAAAAATAAAAATAAGCTCAAATATAGTGTGCCCTGAAAAAAATATATTGCATCATATAATTCCTTTCTTTTAGCTTTGCAGCATTTCACACTATCGTATCAGTGGCCTTCCATTACCACTGGTATCTTAGTTTTATTAATAATGTGTGATGAAAAAAAAATAATAATCTGATGAAAATATTAACCCAACATAATTTTCAGATGTGGAGAATATTGGTTTATTGAAACTACAAAAAAGTTAGGTTTGGTTGGTTGTTATTTTAAAATTGACTACCTTGAAACAGCTTGATTCAGCTCTGCACTTGCAGTCAGGATTGCTTTTATATCAGATAAATGAAAAATTAAAGTAGTGAAAAACAGATATTAAGACTGAGATTCTTTTTCAAAGCTGGCTGAGGTATCTGGTCACAGTTCCTAAATTTAATCAGAGCTGGACATTCAAAACTCTTAGAACTTTCAGATATCTCAGCTAAAGCTTTCAGTTGATAGTTTTGCATCTTCAGTTTCTTTATTCTCCTGTTCTTTATTTCACATAAGAAGATATACTTTAAAGTTTTTTGTTTGTTTGTTTGTTTGTTTGTTTTTTATTCTGAGATGTCTGTTGCTGACAGCTTTTGGAAGCTAGTAGACCTGATATGAAGTGTTGGTTAACAGTATCGCTCAGTTATAATTTTTTAATTCATTTCTTGCATGCTAGTTTATTGCCAGCACAATGGTGTTCCTCCAGCATTAGAGCCAGTCATTGGTTCTCTAGTGTATTTGTTAATGCAGATAGCTCTTTTTCAACCATAACAGAACAAAATTAATGTTTTATAAGGTTTTAAGTGCAAATATAGATCACAAATGATGGATCAAAGGTGGTAGTCTTATTAATATGCTTTGTGGTCTTACTTGTATTGCTCAACTAAAGTTGTTTTCATTATGGTTTCTAATACTTATTCTTCCCTCATTAAATGTCAAAATTATACCTGATCAACATTTAATGGGGATGTATCATTATTAATTAAAAATAACTATACTAGAAATTGTACTTAAAAAACCCTTGGCCTTTCCTTACAAACTCCCAAAGTAGCAATGTCCTTCATGGTTCTCTTTGGAAATTTTAATTCTTAATGATAAAGTTAGGTCACATGGTATATGCTCAGAAAAGCCTTATAAGATATGGAACTAAATGTGAAGAACAATCTTAAGACTGATGTGCATATAATCATTAATAACATTGCTACATTTTACTTAAATATTTTAGAAGATGATACAAGATTGTTTATGACCTTCATTCAAATAGAAATAAAGTACTAAATTTATATATAAACAGGCTAGTTCCCTGTCTATAACACCAGCTACCCAAGCAGGTATTGATCTGCAGGATCTGTCCAATCCTCCCCAAGCATGTTCCCTTCACTACCAGAATCAATGAAAATTTTCTTTGTCTTCTGCAATGACAAATTCTTTAAATGCTTTTCTGAATGATAGATAGCAGATTGTGTTTAGTCTTCAGCACTGTGTTCATTTTTTTTTTTTTTTTTTTTTTTCAGTAACTGTATTAACATAAACTGTTAACAAAACAAAACACATATTGTGGCTAACAAGAAACAGCACTGACATAGCTAGTGGATCAAGAAATGTCATGAGGTACAGCTATCTAGTGATGCAAGGAAGAGTACAAAAGTAGTTATTAAAACAAGAAGCAGCTAACAGGAACCATCACGCTACCACATAATTGTGATTTAAATCAGGTCCTTCTACCCAGCAAGGTTAATACTTTTAAATAGTAAATTAAAGTTGCAACCAGAAGAGCAAAGCATCCAGCTGAAACAGCAGTTTACTCAATGTGGGAGAGGGAAATGTAAAATGACTATAATTAAACTTTAAGAATTAGGAACTGCATTATCTAGATGTCAAAGTATCTTTCTCTTGGTAAAAATAACTTTTGTTAAAACAACTGATTTATGTTTTTGAAGAAAGTAAGTTCACTGAGTGCTAGTCACCAAGTTTCTCCACAAGCATCAAACTTGCAACGTTTTTAGTTTCTTCGGGAAATTAAGCATTCTAGGTAGTTGAAAAAAATGAAGATATGTCTATTCCATTCCAATAACTGACAAGTTCAAAAAGTTTACATCCCATCTCCTACATGCCTAAAAATCCAGTTAATCATTTATATGTACAAGACCCTAGAATATAGTTTTGAAATTAAAAAAAAAATAATAATAATAAAATCACAATTCTGTCAGTCGTAGAAAACCTATGAAAAAACTTTTTGTTCACTTGTTTGAAAACGTGAATTTTTCAAAACTGAATTTAAAAATTTTCAGTTTCAGATCTTTCAAAATCAGACTCTAGACCCAGATACTATATAAGGAACTGGTATTATTATATTATGGGTAAGTAACTCAGACTTTAAAGTTTATTCTCATTTTTGGTGGGTTTTGTTTGTTTGTTTGTTTGTTTGTTTTTTGTTTGGAGCTCCTATTTGTTGCAAGTATTTTGAATCTTATCGTAGTCAAAAAAAAAAAAAAAAGAAAAAAAAAAAAAAAAAAAAAAGGACTCAAACTGGATAGCTCAACTGAACTTCTGCTTTGAAGAAGATGCTACATAAATGGTTCTTCCACACCCTGGGATGTTAAAGATCTCATTCCTAGATTAAGTATGTCAGGTACAACATGCTAGTCTCTGTGACGAGGTTTGTTTTGGGGATTGTAACTACCCTGTTGTCCTAACTCCAAGGTTTCTGATTACGCTGCAACACTTTCTCTCTGCCTCTGTTTTATCCAAGACTTTCAAACAACTTCTTTTCATTCAAATAGAGAAGAGGATACATCTGAAATAGCAAAGGTTTTGGTCAAAGAAAAACTTTCTTACATAATATGTTTCCTTTTCTTTTGAAAATTGCTCTGATGAAAGTCAGGTGGTCCCCCTGCCTTTTATAAAAAGGAGACCTCTGTCTCATATAAATAAACTTTATCAATCTTTTTCAAGGAGAGCAAAGAAAGGTGGATGGATTTAACTTCATTAACAATTACAGGAACTCTAATGCTTTGTTTCTAATTATCTAATTTGATAACCTTGTTGACCTTGTTGCATGAATAATTAAACTCATTCTGCACATCCTATCTGCAGATCTATAAAGGCAGAACTGTCCTTCCTTTGGCAATAACTCATACATTTAATAATTATTTATTTATTTTTAATATCAGTCAGGAATGCTAAAACTGAATGACATTTCTGTGTAAAGTAAAAATTCTCAGAATCTTCTAAAATAGAAAGATGATTCCTATTAAGACATAATGTAGCTAAAGAAATATCTAAGAAGATGTTCAGTGATCACAGAATCACAGAAGCTGATCACAGAATCACAGGAGCTGACAAGTCCTTGGCTCTGGGTATGCACTGCTCTGCCACAACTAAACCATCAGGGTGTTATCAGCATTATTCTCCTCCAAAATCCGAAAGACAGAACCACACCAGCCATCATGAAGAAAATTAGCAACATCCCAGCCAAAACCAGGACAAGATGCCACTTCTTCATGAGGGCTGGCGGATGGCACAGCAGGGCTCCCACAATCAGAAGGGGAGACGAGCACGCATGCAGGCCTCAAAGTGCCAAATAGGAGAAGAGAGCATTTTGAACAGGTGGCAGCAGTGGTGGTTGTTTTCTTGCTTATTGCCCCATCTTGGGAAAAGCTCCTCATGAAGCATCTCAAAGGGACTCCAACACTGAATTCCAATACTCCTTCCTGGCAGACCTGAAGCCTTTTGCTTCTCCAGAGGAACTGCTGCCCCTCTCACTTCTTTGCTCAGTCTGCTGCTATGCTTTGGGCACTGCCACGGAGGCTCTGGCTGTATCTTCAAGCACCCTCTCTTTAGCCTTCTTGTCCCCAGACTGAGACGCCTCTCAGCATCCCCCCTTCCCAGGCCCATGGGGGTCCTCTGAGGCACTCCTCCCATGACACCAGTACAGCAGCCAGGTCCTCTCCTTGCCTCTCCCTTAGGGCTCCATGAAGAAGAGATGCCACTTCTTCAAGTGGCACGGGGGATGGGAAAGAAGAGCTCACACAACCCTCAACAATTATCAAAACAACTATTTATTTACACAATAAGTATTTACACAATAAACGTCTTGCAGGCAAGCCTGCAAGACGTCCAGTCTGGTGGTTCTGCCCAAGTTAGTGGTGGGTGCGGAGGCTACGCCGCACGTAGTGAGCTGTGCGGGCACTCCTGCGCTGCTCTTGCCAGGCTCTGATGGTGGACAGCAAAGACATCCCTGGGTAGCTCCATGGTTGTTCTCTCAGTGGTGGATCCACCTCCATGGGTTCTTGTTCATTTTGTGCTGGACCCATGTCCATGGGCTCCTCCCTGTTGGCTGGCAGATGGACGTGCCAGTGTCCCTGGTTGTTGGCAGGATGATTGGCGGGCCGTGGTCCCACACCATTCTTTGTCCAAACAACATGCCAGGGCCTCGCGTTGATCACTGCTGGCTTCAGAGCCGCGCTCTACGTTCCACTGGTAACAGGGACGCTGGACGTCTTGCCAGAATAGCTATTTGGCATCCCGGTCAGCTTTGTTTGATGCTGGGGCCTCGCACTGCTGTCTGATGGCTTCACAGCCACACTCTGAGTTCCACTGGTGACATGGACGCTGGTCATCACCATCTTGCCAGAACAGCCATTCGGCATCCCAGTCTGCTTTGTTTGATGCCTGTGCCTTGCACTGCTGTCTGATGGCTTCACAGCCCTGCTGCCTGATGGCTTCACAGCCGCGCTCTTCATTCCACTGGTGACATGGACGCTGGCCATCGCTCTTGTGAGAAAGCTGATTTTCCTCCTCCCATTCCGCTTTCTCTTCCGACGACGCTGCCTCCTCCCTGGGCCTGAGGACACCACCAGTCTGCTCATTGCCTCACTCAGTGATGAGCAGCCATCCATCTTCCTGCTCTGGCTCCTCTTGCTTCCGAGCATGCTTGGCATTCAAAAGCCTTGAAGCCTCGCAAGTGGTGGGCCACCTGTGAGGCTCCTGCACTTATAGGGCCCAGAAGGACGGCGGGGTGGTGGTGGCTGCTGTGACATAAGCAGGCTGCTGTGATGGTGGCCATTGTGACGGTGGCCCACACCTGTAGCCAAACATGGCTGTGTTGCCATGGGAAGGAGTTTCAGCCTTAGGGCCTCCCCCCTCCAGTCCCTCAGGGCCTCCAGGGCCCTCCAACAGACTCCCTCTGTTGCACTGGCCCAGAGGAGGGGAAAGTTGCAAGAGGAGTGCAAAGGCAAAGAATTGAGCCCTACTGAGAGGCACGTTGGTAGTATGCTAATCAGGAACACCAAAAGCAGACACTGCTTCCGAAGCTGTCATGGTGGAACCAGGCAGGCAGCTAAAACCCACAGAGCTGTTCGCTCACTGCACTGCCCTCCACCCCCCATAGTGGGACAGGGGAGAGAACTGGGAGAAAGAAGGTAAAAACTTCTAGGTTGAGATAAAGACACTTTGATAGGACAGAAAGGGAAGGGAGAAGAAGGGGAATAACTAAAAGGGGAAAATACAAAGCAAAAGATGCTCAAGGCAATGGTTCACCTCCTGCTGACAGACGCCCGGCCAGACCCCATGCAGCAGCCTCACCTCCCTGGCCAAGTCCCCCCCATATTTATCGTTCAGCACAATGCTGTATGCTCTGGAATATCACAGAATCACAGAATGTTAGGGATTGGGAAGGACCCTGAAAGATCCTCTAGTCCAATCTTCCTGCTGGGGCAGGAACACCTATATCATGTCACACAGGAACGCGCCCACACAGGTTTGAAATGTCTCCAGAGAAAGAGACTCCTCAACCCCCCTGGGTAGCCTGTTCCAGTGCTTTGTCACTCTCACCGTAAAAAATGTTTTGTCTCATATTTAAGCAGAACCTTCTATGTTCCAACTTGCACCCGTTGCCCCTTGTCCCATCGTTGGATGTCACCAAAAGAGCCTGGCTCCATCCTCCTGACACTCACCCTTTACATATTCATAAACATTCATAAGGTCACCCCTCTGTCTCCTGTTCTCCAAGCTAAAGAGACACAGCTCCCTCAGCCTTTCCTCATCAGGAAGATGCTCCACTCCCTTAATCATTCTCGTGGCACTGTTCTGGACTCTCTCAAGCAGTTCCCTGTCCTTGAACTGAGGGGCCCAGGACTGGACGCTTCTAGATGTGGTCTCAACGGGACAGAGTAGAGGGGTAGGAGAACCCCTCTAGACCTACTAAGCCCACCACTTCTGATACACCCCAGGATGCCATTGGCCTTCTTGGCCAAAAGGGCACAGTGCTGGCTCATGGTCATCCGGCTGTCCACCAGGACCCCCACATCCCTCTCCCCTTCACTGCTCTCCAGCAGGGCAGGCCCCAGCTTATACTGGTGTCTGGGGAAGACACCAGTATAAGCTGGTGTCTTTTTCTTGCCTAGATGTAGGACTCTACACTTGCCCTCGTTATATTTCATTAAGTTTCTCCCTGCCCAATTTTCCAACCTGTCGAGGTCCTGCTGGATGGCAGCATAGCCTTCAGGCATGTCAGCCACTCCTCCCAGTTTAGTGTCATCAGCAAACTTGCTGATGGTGCACTCCACTCCCTCATCCAAGTCATTTATTAATATATTCAACAACACTAGTCCCAGTACTGACGCTTGAGGGACTTCACTAGATACAGGCCTCCAACTCGACTTCGTCCCATTAACCACAACCCTTTGGCCTCTTCTCTTTAGCCTATTTACAGTCCATCTCACTATCCGATTGTCCAGACCACATTTCCTCAGTTGAGCTGTGAGGATGCTGTGGGAGATGGTGTCAACGGCTTTACTGGAATCAAGATAAACCACACCCACTGCCATCTATCCACCCGGTTATATCCTCATAAACAGCTATCAGGTCGTTCAAGCATGACTTCTCCTTGGTGAAGCCATGCTGACTGCCCATAATGACCCTCTCATCCTTGGTAGGACTACAGATAACAACAAGGATAAGTTGTTCCATCACCTTACGAGGCATGGAGGTGAGGCTGACCAGTCTATAGTTAACCAGGTCCTCCTTCTTGGCCTTTTTAAAGACTGGAGTGACATTTGCTTTCCTCCAGTCCTCAGGCACCTCTCCCAGTGCCCATGACTTACAAAAGATGATGGGGAGTGGTCTAGCAATGACTTCCGCCAGCCCCCTCAACACCTGCGGATGCATCCCATCCGGACCAATGGACTTGTGGATGCCCACTTTGCTTAATCAGTCCTTAACCCAGTCCTCATCAACTAAGGCAAATAACTCCTTTTTTTCTGACTTTGGGGCCCCCTTGGTATGGGGCTCCTCAGGAGAGCCTCTGGCATTATAGACAGAAAAAAAAAAAAAAAAAAAAAAAAAAAAAAAAAAAAAAAAAAAAAGGCATTTAGTAACTCTGCCTTCTCTGTATCTTCTGTCACCAGGGCACCCACCTCATTCATTCATGGGCTGACATTGGTTAGTTTTATCGGTAGTGTATTTGAAGAAGCCCTTTCTGTTTTCCCTGACCCCTCTTGCAAGGTTTAATTCTAGTTAGGCCTTAGCTTTCCTAGTTGCCTCCCTACATCCTCTGACAACAGCCTTATATCTTTCCCAAGTGGTCAGCCCCTCCTTCCATGATATTTCTACTACAAAGATAAAGAGTACTGTGACAAAAAGAAAAGCATAGCCTACCTGCATTACCAACCTAAAAATTCAAGAACTGGCAAAATTAGCAGATTGTTCAAGTCCATTAAGGAACAGGAAAGCTTTTATTTTCAAACTGCCAACTCTTATGGTGTCTTAATGTCAGTAAAACTATGGGATAATTAAAAGCACTGTCATCTAACTGAAGGTTGTGTTGGTATATATCTTTCAGTATATATTCAGTATATATTCAGTAACACTCAGGAAGAACCTTGCAACTAAACTAGTCTTGCTAAACATCTAAAAAAGAAAAAGAGGGTGGAGGGAAGAAAAAAAGAAAGGGGGGGGGGGGAAGTCATTAAGATTTTTTGTTCCTTTAGCGTACATATTTTCAGTAATTCGAAGAATAAAGTGCTTGTTATTTGACATCTTTCTTCCACACATAAATATGTGCCTACAGGCTTCAAATGTATTTTTTTGTTTGTTTGTTCGTTTTTCTGAAAGCAGTCAACAAACAAAAGCAATATTTAAAGAAAACAGAAAATGCAAAAACTACTACCCATGTGTTATTATTTTCTGCTGGAAGCTTACCTCTTGTGTAGTTTGAAAATCTCTGTATCTACATGTGTAAAGGAGCCAAAATGTGCAGTTTTGTTTTGGCTTCAGTGGATACTTCTGTTGATTAAAGAGTAGCCACATTCTTCCAGTCCACTTGCTTTTGATATGTCTATCTTCCTATCTGGACTGACAGCAAGATAAGAGTGATAGGGGGACAGAACACATCATGGAGAAAAATAAACAGTCTGGAAATACTTTGAACATGAGAAGAGTGTTGCTGCTGCTGAGCTTTACTGCCTTGAAGATTAAGCATTCTGTTCATCACTATTGCACTGAGTTTTTGTGAACAACTAAAGCTTAAGTCCCGTGGAGTTCATCTGTGCAAACAGCTTAAAAGTTTATATGTGTTACTCTTGTACAACTCAGATCAGAGAATACAACATGGCACTGATTAATACTGCGGAAGAGGAAATGTTTACAGGGTCATCTATACGGACAATGTAATTTGTATCTTTTCAAACCATGCAAAATGAGACTTCTTTCATTAACACATTTAATTAACAATCACATTGTAGTGAGCTATTAATACTTTCATTGCTAGTCCTACTCTAGTTAGCACAAATCTGCACATACCTGAATAGCATTATATATAACAAATACTCATCTCTACTCTTCTACATGGGTTGATCGTGTCTGAGAAAAAACAACAGCAACAACAACAACAACAAAACGCAACACAACAACAACAACAAAAAGTATCTTCTACTTTACAGTCCCTGATTCACTGTTCCTGCTCAATCATAAAACTCTTGCATCAAATTTAACTGTTATATATTTAACAGGAAACTTACACCATCCTTTTCTCCATTGCTTTTTCAGATATGCTACTTCATTTACTTGCTAATTCAATTTGTTGACCAGTGATATCTGACCCAATTCATGCCTGGTCAGCTGGACTGTAGAAGTCTACAGTAAGATTATCTGACTACTAAAAAACATATAAATCTCTAAAAGAACAGGGAGTACTGGATATTTAAATGTTTATGTTATTGATATATATCCACCTCTTACCCTCCAACAGCTATCAATTAGTTAATTTCTTTATTTCCCCATTAGCTATGTGAAGGTCTTTTTGTCTTAAATCAGATTTTTTTCATTTCTGGAGTTGAACACATAAATCTCAACAAAATACTAGAGCTCTATTACAGGTACCGAGTCCCATTATTTCTATGTTTCAAAGAATATGGAAATGAACAGTATATTTTACAAATATAGCAAAGCAAAATAATGGTAAATAAAAGCTCAGAATAGCTACAAAGACATGCTTTAGGCCAGGCTGTTCAACACAAACATGCCATCTGCTAGGAAAATGTTTCTGCAGAACTTCTAACTGAGAGTATCTCCAGTATCTCATTGTCCTCTCAGCATCTAATTATATGTGATTTCCATCATACTCTGTGGCTGTGGATGTTTCCCACTTGTAGCCCTGTGATTGCAGAAAAAGTTAAGTATAGCAAAGCAATTAATGAGTGTGTACCAAAAGATAATTAGGTGTATGACTTCTGTTGTCTAATATAGACACCTAAGGTAGCATCTTCTGTAATTCCTTAGATATTCCAACTGAATGAAGCTAGCATATTCTAAAAATAAAATTGGAATTAAAAATGTAATGCATGCATGTAAAAAGTCCCCAGAAGGTGAACTATCAAGTAGTTTAGTCCTCTGCTGAATATATGCTTGACTTACACAAATCTTTCTGTTTACATACCAGAATGCATTTCAGTTTGATTAAAGAAGGGAAGAATATCATATTTAAGCATGAATCAGAAAAAAATAATAACAAAATAAATTGTAAGTTCTATTAGAAAAACCTGATTTGATATAGAAGTTTTTCAAAATTCACTTTGTGCTTTCATGCTAATGATAGAAACAAATATGAAAAAATCATACAGTAAATGTGGCTGTATCATTGGCTTTTCTTATTGTCATTCCTTGTGTTTATTTGGACATCCCATATTATGGAAAGTTGTTCTTACAGCATAACTATGTTAATTTGTCATAAATTTAGATTTGTCCAACAAACAAAAACATCTGGGAAGGAAGTCATAAAAAGTAATTGATCCTGCTTCTTTTAAAGGGTACTGGGTACAGATGGATGCTCCTTGTCAGAAAAAGTCACATGAAAAATCATAGTTATTAAACAAAGCAAAAAGAAGTAGCCATAGGACAAACATAGATTGAGTGGTTGAGCTTTGAATCAATTGTTGATCTGAATAAGAAACTACAGATTCAGAAGTGTTTAACCAACATCATTACCTCAGTTCTCAAGTAAAACTGGAAAATCCAAAGTAGACACCAAATGGCAGTTTTTTTAAATCTCAGTTGAGGATGCTTCTGCCTAAACACTTTTATATATGATTACTGGAAGAGTTATAATTAAATGTCTTTTAGATCAAAAGGGTCACAGTTGGGATGACCTGAAATATTTGGGGATGAACAGGAGAGGGAAGATGAGAAATGGTTACTCCTACCCTCAGAACTGAGACATCTTGGAAGAACAAAAATATCACAGAAGAAAGTGACAGAAAAAATGTAGGACAGTGGTGGGAAGCTTGGTTTTCCAGATATGCAGGACAGCACGTATTTCATCTAATGGTATAGATTGAATTTATGTGGGTTTATTTTAAATTGGATTTATTTAAGTCTTCACAGATGTTCGGATTGATTCTCCCATAGAAATGTTACTTGCTTCTTTTTTAATAAATGTTCTTTTATTTTTCTGACTTCATTTTTATTTTTCATGTTAATGATTTTGACATAGTGGTTTCTTTGCAGGGACTTTTCCAAAAGGAAAACAATTTCTAACTTATAAGAGGGGGGCAGACAAGAATAACAATAATAAAAAAGTGGTGTCTGTTCTGTAGATGTAAGTGAAATTAACACACTTCGGAGGAAGCTCTACAAACCCTTAGAATGTGCAGTAGATGGAATATAAACCCTTATAATGTACAAGGATAGGCAGTTGATTCTGAAGTTAACAGCATGTATTTTATTCTTTATTAATATCTCTTGCAAGGTATTTTCACACTGGCAAGATTTGTAGTCTCACGCATCTCCAGGACTTTTCAACTTTATTTATCTATTTATTTATTTATTTATTTATTTATTTATTTATCTTCCCTTTGAGTTGATTAACTTATCTCAGGTATTACTGGTTTTGTTGGCACTCGTAATTATAATAGCCTTTTCTAATCACTGCCACACGTAACAAGTGATGTGGACACCTTGCACTCAGTGGATTGGAATGATGCAGATCACAGAGAAGGAGAGATAGGTTAAGGGGTATTTTAAAAGGTATTTTCACTCTTCTACTTCTACTATTCTCTGAATTATTATGCAAACTGTACATTTTATTGATAATTAGAAGCAGGAAATTAAAATTGGATTTACATTTATTCCCTACATAAAGAGGAATTAAATTAAAAAATACTATGGTCACCTTATCTGATTATTTAATGTGCAAAGACCTGAGCTTTCTGACTTTATTAAACCCAGGATGTATTATAAGGTTAGACCACATCAAAGACTGAACGAAGCAGCATTCCCTGAAGACATAGCCCACTCAGACTCTTTTTCTTTGGTAATTTTTAATGAAGAATGTAAATACTTAGCCCTGAGAAAGTGAAAAATATTACTTAGATAAAAATTGCTATATTGTGGTTTTCATTCCAAGGGACACTTCATCATCTTATTAGTAGTGCCAGTGCTGGACAAACACTAACATCTGATGAACTGAAGGCAACCACAGAACTTGTATTTTTCTTATAAATACCAGGGGTATAGTCTTGTGTAAATGTAAAGTGCTTTAAGTGCTTTGTTTTGTTTTTTAACCTCTGATGTATTGATTTGCTTTCTTTAATTTGTTTAATGTTAATTAATGTAGTATTTTGTAACATTAATATGTAAGCTGCGTGAATTCACAAGTAAGAAAGACAGAATAATAAAATCCTTAAGGCTGGAAAAGACCTCCAAGATCATCTGGTCCAGCCATCCCCCTACCACCAATGTCACCCACTAAACCATGTCTCTAAGCAACATGTCCAACTTTTCCTTGAACACCCCCAGGGACGGTGATGCCATCACCTCCCTGGGCAACCCCTTCCAATGCCTGACTACACTTTCTGAGAAGAAATGTCTCCTCATTTCCAACCTAAACCTCCCCTGGTGCAGTTTGAATCCATTCCCTCTAGTCCTTTTGCTGGTTATCTGTGAGAAGAGGCCAACTCCCAGCTCTCCACAGAACTGTTGTACTTTTGATGTGGCACTGGTAGAAACAGATAGTATATAAAACTACTATTTGCTTAATATTTGCTGTTGTAACTATGTATCCCAAAATCCAGGTGGCAAAGTTTTCATGAAGTTCAGTGAAAACTGAATACTAGATGCATTTTACTCACAATACAGTTATCTTGTTCATACTACCATTGTTTCTGGAGTACTCAGCTGAGGCTGGCATTCATTATATTAGAGATACAATATACATATGCAAGTTATTATCCTTTACCTGCAACATTTGCTATGTGAGAAGGATAAACTGAAAAAAAAAAAAAAAAAAAAAAAAAAAATAAAATGAGTTGGTATTTTAGGTTTAAGAGTTGGTATTTTCTATTATAATAGAAATATTACCATAAGAAAGAGAAAAACATCCTGGTATGCTAGAAGTAACGTGGAATCTGTAGAGGAATTGAGAAATAAATCAGATATGTCTCATTTTACTCCAGATCAAAAAAAAATTTATTTATTTTTTTTTCCAGTTTTTTTTCAGTACAATTTCTTGGGGGTGGTAGTGGGTGGTGGGGAGGAGGTATTTATTGTTTGTAGAAAAAATCAGTTAATTAAAGCTGAAATCTTGTATATTTGTTTGAGACGAATGATGAACTTTCAACAATAAGCAAGGATAATTCTGATAGAAGTCTGGCTGAGGCCACACTGGACTCCTGTGGGACTCTGCCTCACTTTCTGCCAGCTCACTTCATAGTTCGGGGACTAGACATCTGTCTCAGATGAAGGTGTGCTTAGCTCATTTGACCACAGAAACCCCTTCTGTACCTCAGGGTTTCCATGTTCCTTGTGGAAAGTTGGAAATGTTGCTTATTTTTAAGCCTACAGAATTGGGCCACAAGGTCACTGTCACAGACTTGCCTAGAAACCCTATCAATCAAAACCACAGACCCGATAAGACTAGATTTCCAGACAGAATGATGTTAACTGGGTAGAGATATCCTTGTGGCCAAACTTTTGACCAAATTCATTGCTCACATATACTGCTTCTTTGCTATATTTTTCTAGGTTCTGTCTAGGCAATCCTTCAAGTGTCGTGAAGTGGAAAAATTCAACTGCAGCCTCTAGTTTGTGTTATACTCAGGAGATAACTTTCCTTAGGGCAAGTTAAAACACTCTGTCAGGCCACCCCAGCTTATTTGATCTGCTTTGTAAGCAATGCCCCACAATTAAATTAAAGGTGACAAAGAAACCTATGCTCTGTTCTGAAAGGTTCCTGAAGAGACCAACCATAAACAAAGATAGGATCTGAAAAAAAGACAGAACAGAAGGAGACTTGAAAGAGAAAATGGGAATCCAGTCTTACATCTTGGCACTGTTAGAAGCATGAGTTTAGAGCATGAGTCAGGCTAACACATTACTGTGTGATTTCATTACTAGAGATATCTGGTTTTATCTCCAGTATTTTAGCCAACTTGATAGTCATCATAGATGCCCTTATGCTCTTAGATCTTCTCTTCTATATTTTTTTTTTTTTTTATTTTTTTTTTTTTTTTTTTTCCTAGTCTTAAAAGTATGTTTTTATATTGAAAATACAGAGTATAAGTGGTATGGTATGATTTTTGTATAGCACGCGTTTCTTTACACTGTAGACATATAACAGCTTAAACTAGTTAGGTCAAGACCTAGAAACAGATGGCATATGAGCTAACCGTATTTTCAACACCTGAGCTTGGTTATTTAGTAATAGCTTAAACTTCTTTACATCCAAAATTTAAGTATAGACATGGGTGTATTTACCAACTGTTTTCTGTTAGCAAATGTTCAAGTATTTATGTAAGCAAACAATGTAGTTTTGCACTTATTCTTGCTGTTTTCTCTGAGCGTAGATGTATATTTAGTACATTTAACCTCAAAATACTTGTATGAGTTTTGAAAATTGTTGTATCTTCTGTGGTTTATTTTTTATTTTATTTGGTTGTATGTGTGAGGAATTTAAACCTCGAGTAATACAAAAGACTAGATCAATTGAAGCATGTCCTTGTCACTCATAATGGATAGGCACCCGGTCATATATAAGTTCTACACATAAGCATTTTATGTATTTTGAATCTATAAATACAATTTATAACTGTGAATTAGATGCCTGTATTATCTAAACAGTTTATCAAGACATTTATCTATTGTGATGGAAATCACAAACATCTCTAGTCTGGAGATAAAGCTACCTGAAGCCTTGGGGCAGATAGCTGTTGTAGCTGTAGTGGGTTTAAATGGCAAGGTTTTGGTAGCAGGGGGCCATAGGGTTGGCTTCTGTGAGAAGGATCTAGAAGCTGCCCCATGTTTGGTAAGGGCCCCACTGCTGACCAGAGCTGAGCCAAAAAGCGATGTTGTTTTGCGCCTCTGTGAGAGCATATTTAAGACAGGGAAAAAAACGCTGCGCCACTCAGCAGCTGGGAGGGTGAGAGGAGTGAGAAACAGCCTTGCAGGCGCCAAGGTCAGTGAAGAAGGAGCGGGAGAGGTGCTCCAGGCGCCAGAGCAGAAGTCCCCTGCGGCCTGTGGTGAGGACTATGGTGATGCAGGATGTCCCCCTGCAGCCCATGGAGTACCACGGTGGAGCAGGGTCCCACGCTGCAGCCCATGGAGGAGACCACAGTGGAGCAGGTGGACCTGCACCAGTGGAGACTGCGGCCTGTGGAAGACCCCTGCCGGAGCAGATTCCGGGCCGGACCTGTAGGCCGTGGAGACGAGACCACGCAGGAGCAGGTGACCTGGTAGGAGCTGCTGCCCGTGGGGGACCCAGATTGGAGCAGTTTGCTCCTGAGGGATGGACCCCGTGGTACAGACCCCTATCTGGAGCAGTTCTTGAAGAGCTGCTGCCTGTGGGCAGCCCACGCCGGATCAGTTCAGCAAGGACTGCATCCCATGGGAGGGACCCCACAGCACAGGGGACGAGAGTGACCAAGAAGGAGCGGCAGAGAAGAAGTGCTATAGACTGACCATAACCCCCATTCCCCTGTTCCCCTGCGCCACTCGGGGGGAGGAAGTAGAAGAGGGTGGATGGGGGGGAAGGTACTTTCGGTTTCTTTTCTTTGTTTCTCACTTCTCTAGCTTGTTAGTAATAGGCAATACATCTTACTACCTCTCTATGCTGAGTCTGTTTTGCCCGTCACAATAATTATTGTGCGATCTCCTCGTCCTTATCTCAACCCTTGAGCCCCTTTCATCGTATTTTCTCCTCGCTCCTCTTTGAGGAGGGGGAGTGAGAGAGCGGTTGTGGTGGAACTCGGCCGCCCACCCGAGTAAAACCATCACAGTAGCTTAGCCCCATCAGGCAGCTCAGCACCACACAGCCACTCACTCACTCTCCCAGTTGGGAAGGGGGACAGAATCAGAAAGGTAAGTGTGAAAACTCATGGGTTAAGATAAAGACAGCTTACTAGATAATGCAAAAATCACATGCAAGTGAAGCAAATCAAGGGATCCATTTGTTACTTCCCACTGGCAGGCAGGTGTTCACCCACATCCAGGAAAGCAGGGCTCAGCATGCAGTTTCTTGGGAAGACAAATGCCATCACTCCAAAGTTCCTCCCTTTCTTTACCCCAGCTGTTATTGCCGAGCATGACAACTCATAGTGTGGGCCATCCCTCTGGCCAGGCTGGGCCAGCTGTCCTGGCTGTGTTCCCTCCCAGGCTCCTGGTGCACCCCCATCCTCCTCCTGGAAGGGCAGCACGAGGGGCTGAAAAGGCCTTGGCTCTGTGTAAGCACTACTCTGCAACAACTACAAACATCAGTGTGCTATCACTACTGTTTTCATTAAAAAATCCAAAACAGCATTGTGAAACTCTAGGAAAAAAAAAAAATAACTCAGTCTCAGCCAAAATCATGACAATAGCCTGGACCTGTTTCCTGCAGCTAAGTATTCAAGTTCTCCCTTTTGGTAAAAACTAGATTGAAAGGAAAATAAAATTTGGAAATATTATATTTCTGTAGCAGAGTTGTAAAGAAATAGTGTGCTTCTGAGAAAGATAACCATGTTCAGGTTACTGCAAGCCCATAACTATTTATACTTTTTAGAGAATATCTTTATAAATAAGTTTTTTGTTTGTTTGTTTGTTTGTTTTTTTAAAAAAAAGAAGCCTTGAGATCACAAATCAAAATTTTATTTTTATTTCTCCAAAAGAGAAGAGTTACTACTGGACAAAAAGTACTTGTTCTACATTTTTATTTTCTCTCATTGCTTCCGAGAATTTCAGTTCTTCAATGTACAATAGACAGGCAGGAGAAAACCTCCAGCCCTTCACTAGATTTTTTCTATGCTATTAGAGGTACCCTTAACGAAGATCAAGGAAGAAGATCAGGTTCCCCTTAGGCTGAAGTGGAGCAAAATTCTAGATGTCAGCTTCTTAAATGAGACTATTATAAGGAGTCTGGAGGGTTATGGTAGCATGAAAGCACCCGTAGTTCTGTTATTTGTGTGAAGAAAATTCCTGCTGCTATGAATTGTCTCTTCCCTACTGCCTGATTCCAGGAAATTTTGGTAAGATGCCTACCTAAGATGAGGTATCTTGAATGTCACCACATTTTTTTCACTGGATGATGTTGCCAGCCTTTTTAATTACTCAGAGAAGCCAAGTATTGCTTAGTGAAAATAGTATATGCACAGACTAAATGGGAATTTTAATGACCAATGGTATGTCTTAGATGAAAAGAATCACAGAACTATTCTTCTTCGGATGCATTAATTCACTCAGTATGTAAACAGCAAAGGTCTATGGTGGATTATTATTATTATTATTAATTATCCCTATCATATATTAATTAAAAGAGTTTTGTAGGCACTTTATTATAGATTATAATATTCAAACTATGCAGCCAGTGAATAATAATAATTATTACTATTATTATTATATCTTAGGTATAATATAATATAAAATAATATAATATAATAAATAAAGTGCCTACAAGTTGCGTCAGGGGAATTTTAGGTTGGATCTTAGGAAGAACTTCTTTACCGAAAGGGTTGTTAGACATTGGAACGGGCTGCCCAGGGAAGTGGTGGAGTCACCATCCCTGGAGGTCTTTAAAAGACGACTAGATGTAGAGCTTAGGGAAATGGTTTAGTGGGGACTGTTGGTGTTAGGTCAGAGGTTGGACTCGATGATCTTGAGGTCTCTTCCAACCTAGAAATTCTGTGATTCTGTGATTCTGTGAAAACTCTTTTAATATATGATAGAGAGAGAAGAAAGTGCTGTTAGAATAAAGGTATGAAGACAAAAAATAAGAAAAAAAAATAAACATGGAATCTTGCTAATGGTAAATTTACTATAGTACTTTCCATGTAGTAGCAAGGAAGGCAATCACTCTTTTACTGTGTCATTAAATATCTGTCTGGGATTTTATCCATGCTGTACTGAAGAGAGCTATTCTAATATAATTTCATCTTCTACAATATTTTGTCAGAAAATAAAAACTTTTTTTTTTTGAGAAAAGTGAAACACCTACTGGGAAAGGAAAAGATTTCCTTTGCCCTAGAAGATGACTTAATAGTTACAGAAAAACAGTTAATTGATGGATGCCTTTATCTTGCAGGCGTAACAGTATTTAATTGTCAAAGGTATAAGGGGAAGTGTATCTCTCCAGAGAATTTTCAAACTAGTTTCTCAGGGTTTCTAGGTTGCAAGAGCAAAGGGACTTGTTCGCCTGAGAACCTCCCGCACTGAACAGCATGGGAAAAAGAAGGGAAGGTCAAGAGCATAATTTTGTGAGAGGAACACCAAGTAGAAATCACCAGATAGGTGTATCAGAAAAGAGGGGACCTTAATTGTAATTTTTTTGGAGAATGAATTCAAATTAAATTGTTGGAACTTTTTTTTTAAGCAAATACACCATAAATGTATTATAAAATGATGTCAGATGAACACTTAGTTGTCTTAGCACAGGGATAGAAATATTTTGAGTAGGAAGGGTCGTATGAATAGGTCGTAAGAAGTTATTGTGTTGCCTTTTTTATTGACATCTGGTTAGGAGTTGATTAAGCACACTAAAAAAATTATTTAGAAAAAATAATAACTTTCCCTTGAAAACAGTGCTTAGGCAAGCTGATTGGTGAAGAAAAGTTTTAAATCCTCAAACATAACTCCTGAACCAGTATACAAGTATGTTTTGCTGTTATTTACACATTATTCTAGAAGAAATGGTCCTGTTAAAGATTGGATACATAAACAAAACAATCCTACAGAAGAATACATGCTCTAAACCTTTAGATAAATGAGTTTACCATCTATGATGGAAAAGTTGAAGCCAGCTTTTCACTTGTAGCATAAATGATGTCCACATGATTACTTTTGAATGTCTGGAAAAGCACATCCTGCCATAACTGTCAGTTTTACATAAATAAAATATATTTTCATCTGTATTTCATTCAGAGGCCTCCCATAATAAAACACAAGGATGTTCCCATGGTGAAAGTGATTTTTTTTTTTTTTTTTTTTTTTTTTTTTCTGGATTGTTGGGTCACAAATCATGTTTTGGAATTCTGGCTTTTCATTAGCTGCGTGTTCCTGTGAATTGACTGAAGAGCTATTCAGTGTAGCATCTGTAGTCAGAGTTGAATTATTTCCTCTGTTACTTCAATGCTTCTCAAAAAAAAAAAAAAAAAAAAGCCTGTAGAAGTGTATGCAGCTGTAGGCAGACATGAATGGTTTGAGTCTGACAAATGCTGGAGGGTTGTTTTAGTTTCATTTATTATATTTCACTTTCAACACTCCACACCCCACTTCGAACTCCTGTTTGTGGCCTATCTGAAAACAGATTTTTCCTGAGAAGGATTGCATTAGTTTCACTGAAAGGGAAATATTTCTGTCTCCTGCATTAGCTAGCCACTCATGTAGGCCCCCTGAAAGAAATGGGTCTGTCAGACACCTCAGAACTTTGTCCTTTACAGAAGGACAGAAAGACACATCCTGTCCTTTACAAAAACCAGCAGTGCTGCTACCATGACAAAATCTTGTCACCTCCTCACTGAATACCCCACAGGCTATGTGACCTCACTTTTCAGTCTCTGGATGAAGTGTCCTCACTTGGCTAACCAGCCTTTGAGGTGCAGGACTTGCCCGCAGAATCTGGAAAACTGGTTGCCTTCAGGCTCAAAGTGGCCATGGTGGCTTTGAAGGGAGGGTGTTTTGTTGGCAGTGGTTGTTTGCTTTTCTGTTTTTAATGAGATTTGTATAGATTGTATGCTCATTTTCTGCTTCTCAGTTTGGCCTAGAAGGGTTCTTAATGTTCTTGCTTCGGATTTCAAACACTAGACTAGTCCCAAAGTATATTAATCTTACATAATTTTTACTCCTTTACATTTCCCTGTGGTTTTGTATAATAGCTTCTAAGATTTCAGTGGTTTATTTCACAATGGGAATTTTAGGGTTCAGCAAATAAATAAGTGGATCCTTCAGGCTTTATTAGGTCAGCAGCTATGATTTTAATAATTTTGTAGACTGAGAGAGGGATTTAAAGCTGATTGCTCTGCAAATAATTACTGTTCTGTACTCTGCTGTGCTAGAAAGGGGAGGACTGCATGTGGTCGCTTGGATCGAAATACCAACTCTTTATAGGGCTTGCTGAAGTTGAATAAAAACATTCTATGATGATGATGGGAAAGATGGGTAGGAGGTAACATCCTTCACTCTTAAAAATTGTAGAATTTTACCCAGAACCCAGGATCCTGTTTGGGGTCCTTTGACAAGCAGGTTGTTGCCAAAACCCCTGAGAAATTTCCATTCTGCTCTTTAGATGCACTTCCCAGGAGCTCAGATAGCTCTCCTGGGTGGATTAATAGCACCGTGGTGAGAATGTGTGAATTTCCATGGACTTAGAAGCTGCAGTTGCCTGCCTTTGACTGAAGATACCGATTACGCTCATCCAGCTTACTGGAAGAATTCAGGCTTGTGTCTGTGTCAGTAATGCCATTAGTGTCTCAAGATGAAAGCCAAATTGATCTTTTGGTATTAACTGAGAGGGCGCAGAACTAAGCCACTTAGTGAGAAATATATTTAAATTTGAAAGATGTTAAACACATTTTACTTCAAAGCAGCCAACGCTGCTCATGTAAATACACTTTCTACAATGTTTGTGTGAAACTAATAGGTCTCTAACAGCAAAACACTGGATTCAGATTCAAGTAACAGCAGGATCTATGTTAAATATGTATATAGCAAAAAGAAGAATCATTATTTAGTCTCAAAAAAGTGGTCTATATAAATTTTCTGTCAGTGGAAAGGGAATTTATAATTTACTGCTCATGGCTAGTTTAATTAATAAATTATTATTTTAAAACATTTTCCTTTTATTATTTAGGAACATTTTCAAATGCGATCATAAAGAGTTTGTCTCTTCATTAGAAGGTGTCTCTTAATGATTTTGTCTCTTTATCAAAGTATAGAAATTTATCTAATTATGCTCAGATGTCCTTTCATTTGACTAAAAGGTGTGCAAGAAGAATTCACCAATTTTATTTCTGATCTTAAATGTTGAAAAAAATTGTAGTTAAGATTTCAACAGTGGTCATGGCAAAGAAGGTGGAGGCAAAAAAGTAGGTATTTTTTACTGAAATTCACTTTAATATTTCAAACCGAAAGCATAATCAGAAAAATGGGCATTAGGTATGCTCCACCTGCATATAAGTAAACTTACAGAATGAGCACATTACTTCCACTACGCAATTCCAAAGTACTTCTGTTTTATTCTCTTTTCTCTCTGTACAGGACTGTAGTTTCTCT
The DNA here is from genome assembly GCA_011076525.1 of Nettapus auritus. Classification (NCBI taxonomy): domain Eukaryota; kingdom Metazoa; phylum Chordata; class Aves; order Anseriformes; family Anatidae; genus Nettapus; species Nettapus auritus. The sequence goes on from CM021766.1 coordinate 75,759,712, forward strand.
TTATTTTGCAAAATGTCTTCTATGTTTGTGCAGATATCATTGTAATGGGGCCATGTTTTCAATTTTTCCAAAGAGTACACTGTAACAAACAGGTGGCTTGTTTTCTTCTAGACAGTAGTTTGAAAGGCTCCACCACCTCTTACAGATTTAATTCTGTATTGACATAGTTGCATTGCCATGATAGGGTAAAAATATGATGATCATACATATGATTAAAAGATGCCAGCTGGCATATACAAAATGGTAGAGACTTTCCTACATCATTTAAATTTTACTGTGTCAACAATTAACCCATATAAGTTCAGTTCAACTGTAACTGACAATTTTAATTGCTTTATCTTTGAAAGCTCTGATGGCTACTTGGAAAAATCCTGGCACAACCTCATCTTTTTTGACTTCATTAGGGCCACAATTATATTTTTTCTGTGTATCTCTATGCATGTGTAAATATTAGACCTCATTCTTGAAACTCATTGCTCTCTGTATGTTAAATTTTCGACACTGGCAAATAAGTATTTTAGTGAATGCAGGAATAAAAGCATAAATTTATTTTAAATATCAGAATAATGAATCTGAAATTTGTAAGTTGGAGTGTTGTTACAATTTTTTCGAAAATATAAATAATGTCAGCTTCTGTTGTACTAAAAAGCTTGGTGTGGTCTTACACACTCAACTGCTATGAACTAATAGACTGTAAATAACAAGGTTCAGTCAAACCTAATGGAATAAGAAAAATTGTGAAAGAGAAAATTGGTCCCACAGGTTCTCATGGTTCATCAAGCAAAATGGAATTAGAGAGGAGTGCTAGTACTACTGGCACATTTACCCATGTTGCAGGAAGCCCCATCCAGGCCAGAACATTGCCTCAGGGTCATAAGGAAAAACTAGTGTAAAAATACCGTCTGGCTACTAATCTCAAAAAAGAAGTCATAACAATGAACAGTCACAGGACCAAACACAGCCAGAGGCTAAGTACATAATTCTCTATATTTTACAGAATAGAAGGAGATGCATGAATGCTAGCTTAACATTCTTGCAAGGGTATGCTCAGTTGCAATCATTTATTTCCAGCCCAAGTTATCTTCCATCCTGCAGTACAGAGACATATAATTTGATAGTTATTCTAACCTGAGGCAAGGGTCTTGTAGAAGAGTTGTGGCTGACTTATTCTCTAGCAATGTGTTGGGAATGATATTAGTGACAGTAAAAGTGGAAATATTTCTTAGCTGAAATAACTTGGAGTGACTCCTGCTCTTCTTCAGTGTATTAAGGGAAGTTACTTGAAGCACACACTTAGGAGAGCACACAGCTTAGCCTTTTTCACTGCTGCTCTGTTGTCAGAACATATCATATTCTTACTTAAATTCGCTTTCTTTAAGGTGTACATTTTCAGAGTCATCCTGTACAATTTCATTCACCTTTATTTTGGTTAAAAAAACACCGTTGTCTACTTCATACACATATTAAAAGTATTGTGCTATGCAGGGTGTTGGTGGTGGTTGTTTTTGTTGCTGTTTGTTTGTTTGTTTTTATAATGTGAAGCATTTGCAGAGGCATTCTTGCTACCCAGGTTTAGATTAACTTTCATTTTTCAGTCTGGTAGTCTATAATTCTACCATGAAGAAGTCAGTAGCACAGCTAAGAGGAGCTCTACTTGATTTTGCTCATGCATTTGGGGATTTTTGTTAGGTTTTGATTTGTTTGCTGCTTTGACTGTAGAGCTGATTCTTGCTTATTAAAAGGGGAAACGAAAGGCAAAAAACATTCAGTGCCAGTGGTACGTTATTTGATCCAAGTAAAACTGTACACATGCCAATGCTTCAACTGTCACGGCGTTAATAAGAAATTTAATTTCTTTTTTATCTTCAGACAGGATTTTTTCTAAAAAAAAAAAAAAAAAAAAAAAAAAAGTGCAGCTAATAGCAATTTCAGCTAAAGTATAATAATCAGGTTCTGTTGATCCTCCTTGCATTTAGCAAATGCAATTTAGTATATTTTCTACCACAGTTTTTGTTGCTTTACAGTCACATTAAAAAAGCTAGAAGATCAACATCCTTGCTCATTGCTCATCAACATAATCATTTATGTGTCTGTTATTTCCACATAGATGACTGCAATATACTTTCTACAGGGTTAATTGTAAGACAACCTTCCCCTTGACCTGCTACCTTTCTTGTCGTATAGCAGTGACAGGGCTGCAGCATTAGTCCACAGTCTGGGAGGATATAACCAGCATGGCACTTTTGAGCTTTGATGGGGATGGCTCTTACACTGGGGATTGTTGAGTCCATCCTCACCAGCATTTTACAAACCTTGCAAAAGATTCCTTTGTTGTTCTCTCCTAAAAAGTGATACACAGTGATAGTAAAAGAGGTTTAAGATTACAATATCATGACACAATTTCTATAATTTGTCTGTTTGTTTCCCATTAACAGTTAAAGATATTACAGATGCCTATATGCATTCATACACCTGCATCGTGGCCCTTCATGGGGACTTTGTCTACACTCAAGCTTACAGAAAAGTCCATGTGAGCATACACTCAGTGGAGCATTCAAAGGCACATGGAGGAGGATGTTAGAAGGGAACAGTTAGAAGATAAGGGATTTTTTTTTTTCAGTTTTCAAACACCTAGCAAATAAACATTGTCTTATAAGTACTATCTTAATGATGAATAACCCATACTGTTCTTTTTTTTTTCTTTTTCTTTTTAGAATGTTGTTCTCTTCATCTTCTTTTGATTACATATGCATGGGTGTGTACACATAAACAACGACATTAGTCAGCTATAAAATTTTCTATTGAAATCTCAGTCAGTTAAAATGTATAAAGACACTACTGCTACAGGTTCTTACTGGGGCAATATATTTCCAAGATGATGTATTAAATGACTCTATTTTTGACTCTGTACAACATCTGCTTCCTGTCAATAGCTGGCTGGTTAACTGCACAGACATGTTTTGTCAAGCAGAGTCATGGAATGGGAAAGAGACTGTGGCATAAAACTGCAAAAGGGTTATATTTCAGTTTAGATATGGAGTGGAAGAGGGAAAGAGGAAGAGGCAGGGAGATGAGAGCATGCAGTAAATCACGTGAAATTACATAGCTCTGAGATTTGACAGGTCTCCAAGGTGCTTGGTAGACAGCCACAAGGCAGAAAATCTTTGGGAGCCTGAGCCTAGCTATAAATGTAATCTAGACCAACAAGGGGCACAGAGAAACTGAATTTCTCTATTAAATCAGCCAACGTGAGCCAACTGTTTATTTGGACTCTTAACTAAAAGTATCTTTAAATGTTCCAAATATTAATGGAGTGCAGTATTTTATTTTAAAGTTACCTAACTTTTTTTTTTTACTGACATGTTTGTTGACTTGCTCACAGTTACAGTGATCATCCTCGATGAATATTCCAATAATCTGTCTAATCAACAGCATTTCTCCCTGGCCAGCCACAATGGTATGGAATCATTCTACCATAAGCAGATCTCAGTATTCACTCTTACTTATTTTGGGTTGTGATCAAAATATAAGAGGATACTAATTTATTCATTCCTGTCCTTTTGGCTGCTGAATGGTGAGAGAGATGCAGCCTTTCTTAATTAGATCACAGAATTTGCACTAGCTTGTTCCAAAATTGGATTAACTTTGTTCAAGGCAAAATCATCCTTTTCTTTTACGTCTGTGTTCTTTATATCAGTCTGTATATGTAATTAGAAAAACAAAACAAAACCACATCACACTGTCATGGAAAGCTTGAAAAAGACAGTTTTGCTCATTCTGGAATTCTTTTATTTCCTAAACAAAATGTTTACAGAAATCGTCTTAAAGAACCTGTATGTTTTCAGTATGTTTGGTTATTGAAAATAAATAAAATAAAATAAAATAAAATAAAAATCATTGCATTCAGCTGTTCATGCCTGAAATGTAACACATCAGCTGGCATTAGATGTGACAAGTAATGTAGCATTACATCTGGTACATAACACAGCATGACTGGCAGTGCTTGTCTTAAGAGGTCAGAATTGTTAAATCAACCCCAGCTTTCATTAAAGAGCCTATTTCAGCAGTACTAGGGGGAGAGTCTGTTTTGGTTTTCTTTTCTGAAGGTTCTGCTATCCACGGGAATATAAGAATTAAACAGCAGTGACATGAGTTTCTTTGAATAACCAGAAAATATTTTAGAATTTCCTATGAGGAACTAGCATTTTTTGACACCTTTGGTCATATGAGAAAAGCCAGCATTGCAATACAGGGCAGTCAAAACTCTTAGATTATGTGCTCTCCATTTAAAATAATTTCTTGGAGTAAACTTGCTGTATTCTACAATCTACCATTAAATGCAAGCTTTCACTCACAGAGAACATATATTTATTCTTTCTTTAGCATAGGTAATACAGTCAGGTTCCTTTTCTTTTAGTCAAAGCTAACAGAAAACTGCTTCTTGTAAGAATATTACTCACATTGGTAAAGATGCTTCATCCATTCACTTGTAGACTTCACTTTACTTAATAGTGGATTTTAAAACTTGGATGGTCTTTTTGAACTAATGGAGCACATGGGGTGACTGCTGCTATGTATTGTTTGCATTATATTAATTTTAGGAGGAGTGAAGGGGCAGTGGAAGCTTCTGTGGAGCGCTTCTTCCCTGAAGGAGCCACCAAGTCTTCCTTGAAGAGAGCACTGTTCAGAAATTTCAGGCAGAAGGGCAGGAAAGAGCAAGAGCAAGAGACAGCAAGAGAGATCAAGTGGCTTGAAGTCTGCAGATGAGCAAGGAGGGGCTGCATAAAGGAACAGAGAGCAGAAAAGCAGGCTCCACTGGTGGGAGAAAAAGAAACTTGGCTGGGGTCTGTGCGAAGTTTCCTCAGCTTCAGGAAGCTTTTTCTGTCTAGCCTAGTAAATTTAGCTTCTCCCTATGGAAACAAACAAACAAACAAACAAACAAAAATATTAAGAATTCTGGTTCATATTCTAATGAAACTTTATTTTTATTTTTTTTTTTTTTTTTTTTTTTTTTGGAAAGTCTTTTTATCTTCCTTGAGGAACTGCCTTTAAGGAACAGATGAAGGCATATTTACCTCAAAGCTCTGGCTGACTCAGAGACCTGTCTCAACAAACAAATATCACTTTCACATTCTTACAAAGTAGCAGCTTTCCTATTCTTAAAAATATAGATGAATGCAAGAGTAAGATTACAAAGTTAAATTCAGAAAGACATGCTTTAATTCTTGTGACTCCTTTGACGATCCTAAAATGCAAGTTAGCCTTAGGATGTCTAGATTATTTATATAGGTATTGAAATTTCACCATGCTTTCATGGTGATTGGATTAAAACCACAGACATTTGATTAAATTGAATCTTTTGTGTGTAGAGTGATGACAAGGCAGTACTTTAATCTTTAAAGTGGTATGAAAAAAAAGTTGAAGAAAGTTTCAGTCCAGGAGGTTTCTGGAGAGCGTGGAAGATAACTTCCTGACACAGCTGGTTGGCGAGCCTACCAGGGGAGGTGCCCTGCTAGACCTTCTGTTCACTAACAGAGAAGGACTGGTGGGAGAAGTGGTGGTCGGGGGCTGTCTTGGGCAGAGTAACCACGAAATGGTAGAGTTCTCGATACTTGGCGAAGTCAGGAAGGGGACCAGTAAAACCGCTGTCTTGGACTTCCGGAGGGCTGACTTTGAGCTGTTCAGGACACTGGTTGGCAGAGTCCCTTGGGAGGTGGTTCTGAAGGGCAGAGGAGCCCAGGAAGGCTGGGTGCTCTTCAAGAAAGAAATCTTAATGGCTCAGGAGCGGTCTGTCCCCACATGCCCAAAGACGAGCCGGCACGGAAGAAGACCGGCCTGGCTGAACAGAGAGTTGCGGCTCGAGCTTAGGAGAAAAAAGAGGGTTTATAATCTTTGGAAAAGAGGGCGGGCCACTCAAGGGGACTACAAGGATGTTGTGAGGCGGTGCAGGGACAAAATTAGAAAGGCCAAAGCTCATCTGGAGCTCAATCTGGCTACTGCTGTTAAAGACAACAAAAAAATGTTTTTATAAAGCCATCAATACCAAAAGGAGGACTAAGGAGAATCTCCACCCTTTACTGGATGTGGGGGGAAACTTATTTACCAGAGATGAGGATAAAGCCGAGGTGCTTAACGCCTTCTTTGCCTCAGTCTTTAGCAGCAAAACCAGTTGTTCTCTGGACGCCCAGTACCCTGAGCTGGTGGAAGGGGATGGGGAGCAGAATGTGGCCCCCACAATCCACGAGGAGATGGTTGGCGACCTGCTGCAGCACTTGGATGTATGCAAGTCAATAGGGCCGGATGGGATCCACCCGAGGGTGCTGAGAGAACTGGTGGAAGAGCTGGCCAAGCCGCTTTCCATCATTTATTGTCAGTCCTGGCTATTGGGGAGGTCCCACTTGACTGGCGGATAGCAAACGTGACACCCATCTACAAGAAGGGACAGAGGGTAGACCGGGGGAACTACCCTCACTACAAGAAGGACGTGGAGGTACTTGAGAGAAGGGCTACGAAGCTGGTGAAGGGTCTGGAGAACAAGTCTTACGAGGAGCGGCTGAGGGAGCTGGGACTATTTAGCCTGGAGAAGAGGAGGCTCAGGGGTGACCTTATTGCACTCTACAGATACCTTAAAGGAGGCTGTAGCGAGGTGGCGGTTGGTCTATTCTCCCACGTGCCTGGTGACAGGACGAGGGGGAATGGGCTAAAGTTGCGCCAGGGGAGGTTTAGGTTGGATGTTAGGAAAAACTTATTTACTGAACGAGTTGTTAGTCACTGAAATAGGCTGCCCAGGGAAGTGGTTGAGTCACCATCCCTGGAGGTCTTTAAAAGACCTTTAGATGTAGAGCTTAGGGATATGGTTTAGTGGAAGATTTGTTAGTGTTAGGTCAGAGGTTGGACTCGGTGATCTTGTAGGTCTCTTCCAACCTAGACTATTCTGTGATTCTGTGATTCTGTGAAAATATGGAAAAGGTGCAAAAAGTTTCATTTTTTTATAAACTATAAAGATTTGAAGGACGAAATTTTCCAGTTTCTGAATGTCCAAGTTTTCAGAATTGCTGTTATGTTGCATATTGGAATTTTTGTTGGTACTGTGAAACTTTAGGTTTCTGTGTTAAGCAGGCTGTTTGTTTCTAACATTTCCAGAGTTATGGGTAAAGAAGAGGTATGTAGGAAAAGGTAGGAAAAATGTTTATTTTTAAAGGGAGTATTGGAGAAAGAATGACCCTTCAGATTGATTAGAATATAAAAATCACTATGTTTCTAAACAATATGAAGTTTATTTTTGCCACATCTTGAAGCCAGAATCAACAGTTATTATAATTTCATAAGTGGAACAAAAAGAAAAGGTTTAGGTTTCCAGAGGTACACAGAAATGTGAATATGTTTTGAAAGGGATGATTTCTATTTTATTTCTTTTGAAGAAAAAAAAAAAAAAAAAAAAAAAAAAAAAAAAAAAAATCAACTACTTTCGTCAGGTTTCGCACTACTGAAAACTTTCTTAAAAGGTAAAGTTTTTCCCTGTGCCACAGAAAAATGACTGAACCTCTGAGATAAGTACAATTCAGGACACTATTTCATATCAGCTACAACTTACACACTTTTACTTTAGGCACATTATTAGGAACTTCACTCTCCTGTTGGTTTGTACAGAGGTTTTGGCACCTAACTCTATTTGGGTATGCTACAAAGGAGAACAGGGAAATCAACCTTACAGAGAAACACACTATTGAAAGTTAGGTGTTTGGCACTATTTTAATTCCCTGTTTGTTTCACATGAGTCACAAGAAAATGGGGAAGAAGTGGAGGTGCAATCCTTAATATAGTTGCCAAAGTTTAAAAGAGTTTCTTGTCAGTATAATTTACTAGATTTGTAATAGTGGTCTTACTTTCCAGAACTCTTCTCCAGTGCCCTTGCTGAGCTACTGCATCTTGCTGCTGTTGCAAGTCCTTGCTTGTCAGTCAAGTTGCCTACCATAGTCTGGCATCACTATTTATAGTTGGAGGAGTATCTGGTGCTTTGCATGAGGCATTACATTAGCACAAATTACTGCTATCTAGTGGTGACATTCACCTTGGATATGCCATATCATGATGTCATTTGCTATCCAAGGTACGTGCAGTCTGTCAGATGAAGTCAGTTAGAACTTGGTGATCCCAGCAAGATGGAAATTTCGAAACCCTAATAAGAAGCCAAACTAATCTCCAATCAAAAATTAAACTAAAGCAAATTCAGTTTGTTTCCTGACATTCTGAAAAGCTTGATTAATTCTTCATCTTTTGCATATATTAAATTGCGTACAGAAACACTAAAAGCCATTTTTAGCAAGAAGTAAATACACATTTAAAAAGCTTATGAGTTTATGAGAAAAATAATGAAAGCTGTATCTGACTATGAACATCCAATACAACACTGATTCTGCAGGAACTGCCATTGTGAATGTTTTTATTCCCAAGGACAAGGTCTGCTTGTTGGCCCATCTTTCACTAACTGGTGAACTATCCCGCTACATTTCTGATTGCTAATAGAAAATTTTTAACATGTTTTCATCCACAATGTAGTTTCTCAAAGTACACATAATCATTTATGGGGAGCAGGATGTGGCCCTCACTATACATGAAGAAATGGTTGGTGACCTGGTACGGCACTTGGAAGTGCACAAGTCGATGGGGCCGGACGGGATCCACCCGAGGGTACTGAGAGAACTGGCAGAGGAGCTGGCCAAACCGCTTACCATCATTTATCAACAGTCCTGGCTATCGGGGGAGATCCCAGTTGACTGGCGGCTAGCAAACGTGACGCCCATCTACAAGAAGGGCCGGAGGACTGACCCGGGAAACTACAGGCCTGTTAGTTTGACCTCAGTGCCAGGGAAGCTCATGGAGCAGATTATCTTGAGAGTCATCACGCAGCACTTGCAGGGCAAGCAGACGATCAGGCCCAGTCAGCATGGGTTTATGAAGGGCAGGTCCTGCTTGACGAACCTGATCTCCTTCTATGACAAAGTGACGTGCTGGGTGGACGAGGGAAAGGCTGTGCATGTGGTCTACCTTGACTTCAGCAAGGCTTTTGACACCGTTTCCCACAGCATTCTCCTCAGGAAACTGGCTGCTCTTGGCTTGGACTGGCGCACGCTTCCTTGGGTTAGAAACTGGCTGGATGGCCGGGCCCAAAGAATTGTGGTAAATGGAGTCAAATCCAGTTGGAGGCCGGTCGCTAGTGGCGTTCCCCAGGGCTCGGTGCTGGGGCCGGTCCTCTTTAATATCTTCATCAATGATCTGGATGAGGGGATCGAGTGCACCCTCAGTAAGTTTGCAGATGACACCAAGTTAGGTGCGTGTGTCGATCTGCTCGAGGGTAGGAAGACTCTGCAGGAGGATCTGGATAGGCTGGACTGAGGGCCTGAGGTCAACTGTATGAAGTTCAACAAGGCCAAGTGCCGGGTCCTCCACCTGGGTCGCAATAACCCCAAGCAGAGCTACAGGCTGGGAGATGAGTGGTTGGAGAGCTGCCTGTCAGAGAAGGACCTGGGAGTGATGGTTGATAGTCGGCTGAATATGAGCCAGCAGTGTGCTCAGGTGGCCATGAAGGCCAACAGCATCCTGGCCTGTATAAGAAGCAGTGTGACCAGCAGGGCTAGGGAGGTGATCGTCCCCCTGTACTCGGCTCTGGTGAGGCCGCACCTCGAATACTGTGTTCAGTTTTGGGCCCCTCGCTACAAGAAGGACATCGAGGTGCTTGAGCGAGTTCAGAGAAGAGCGACGAAGCTGGTGAGGGGCCTGGAGAACAAGCCCTACGAGGAGCGGCTGAGGGAGCTGGGATTGTTCAGCCTGGAGAAAAGGAGGCTCAGGGGTGACCTTATCGCTCTCTACAGGTACCTCAAAGGAGGCTGTAGCGAGGTGGGGGTTGGTCTGTTCTCCCACATGCCTGGTGACAGGAAGAGGGGGAATGGGCTACAGTTGCGCCAGGGGAATTTTAGGTTGGATCTTAGGAAGAACTTCTTTACCGAAAGGGTTGTTAGACATTGGAACGCGCTGCCCAGGGAAGTGGTGGAGTCACCATCCCTGGAGGTCTTTAAAAGACGTTTAGATGTAGAGCTTAGGGATATGGTTTAGTGGGGACTGTTAGTGTTAGGTCAGAGGTTGGACTCGATGATCTTGAGGTCTCTTCCAACCTAGAAATTCTGTGATTCTGTGATTTCCCAAAGTAATCTGAAGTAGTTTTTGATTTTTCTTAGAGACTAGATATACAAAATGCCAGTTCAGTATTGTCAGTCATTATTATATGTATAAACTTTCTTTTAATCATGAGTTTAACTAGTGAAACTTATGTTCACGTTAACAAATGGCTAAGACCTCAGCAACATGGACCACTTCACCTTTAACTTAAAGTCTTGAGCAGTGGCCAGCTTTGGGCTGTGTTATGTAAACTGGTGAAGCTGATGGTGTTAGGCTTGTTTGTAACAGAAGACTGCAGGATGACACGTAGTTCAATTTCTTTGCATTCTTTTTCAGTAGCAGTGCATTATTATTTGACAGTTTCCTTCTGAGTTTGCATGAGATACTAGGAATTTACGTCTTGCTTGCCTTTCTTTGGTTTCTTCTCAGCAGACAATCACTTAACATTTTCAGATAAGACTAGTTTTATCATTCTGTAGAGTATCCTTATGACCCTTGTTTTAAATTGCTTCTTGGACTTTTTTTTTTTTTTTTATATACATCTTTTCTATTCCTATAAGAACAACAACAACAACAAAAAGTTTTTTTTAAATGAAGCTAGCTGATCAAAGAGAAGAATCTTTTTCAAAATGCTTCATTTACAGTTCTGTAAGGACTGGTAAGATGAGTGTCTACAGCACTTATTGGTTGGGTGAACACAAGGCAATCAGTACTTGTATTTTGTATTTCTAGTTTCTTTTTTTCTTTTTCTTTTTCTTTTTCTTTTTTTTTTTTTTTGTATGTTTTAATGTTAATTTTATCTGCAATGTACTTGCATTTATTTTGCCTGATATTTTTGTGAATACAGCTCAGAAAAAATTTTTCTCACTTAATGAGGAATGAATTCATTCATTAGGATTGAAATGGACAATCCCTCCTTCTAACAAGATCTGTATTATGTTTTGTTTTTTACAAACTGAAATGCCATCACATTATTGAATTATTGATAAGGAAATGTTTACCTTTTAACAAAATATTAATTCTCAAATACAAATTACCCTTCAGCATCTCCCCAGCCAGTATCAGGTATTGGTCAATCTTTGAGCTCTGAAAAAATTTAGATAACCTTTTATTTCCCATTATATTTTATTTTACTGCCATTGTACTTTTAAGTTGCTGGCACAGTCAAAGGACATATCTTAAAGTCGTGCAAAAATGGATAATTCATGCTTTATGTGACACAAGAATAAATGCTATTTCTGTACCAGTTGCTAGCACTAATTGGCCTCCTTTCTCAAGAGCATTAACAGAAAGACTGAGAGGAATGGACTTGAAGACTAAATTGCCCTCTTGTGACTTGAGATGATTCTTCCAAGAGCTGAAATACAGTCCATGACTACAAAGAATCTTATGATGTGGATTGCACCTATTAAATGAAATGCATTTCCCACTATAGCTCTTAATTTTTTATATATATATATATTTATATATATATTTTGAACTATTACATAATTATTCTAATTGATTCTACATAGATTGATTCTGATTTTCTGCACTGCACATTTTCTACTGAATCTGAAACTCTTCCACCATGATTTTTTTTTTTTTGGTGCATTTTTTTTTCCTCCCCTAAGCAACACTATACATTTCTGAATTGTTAGAATATAATGCTTATATTTTTATACTTTCTAAGGAGACTTAAACACGTGCACCCTTCTCACAATGAAAAAGCTTCAAGGAGTTTATGTTTTCAATTTTTTCCTATTTTGTTTTACTATTGTAACTTTTTTTTTTTTTTTTTTTTTCCAGTTACAAATAATGAGGTAATTCTCCATTAATATACTCAGCACCAAACTATTAATGCAACTTACTACTGACACAACACTCCAAGCAACAGATGAATCAACAATTGACAACTGGGATTTTCAGAAGGGATGAAAACCTGGTATCTCATTTTTCCAGAAGTGCTGAGCTGGAAAAACACTTGTTGAGCTACAGAAATATCTGAAGCACAATACAGTAATGAAACTGGATCCAACTTTGCCAGCCAATATTTAGAAGATAAAACCAGTGTGCAAAAGCTTGTAAAGAGAAAGTATAAGAGGAAAGGGAGAGAGAACCAGCAGGGTCTGTGGTATTACACTTGCATGGGAGATGTGAAGACATTCTCTGGAGAATTTTGACAGAGGTCTGAGGTGCTTACATATGGATTCATACCACCAGGCATTACTGTTAAATTTCTATAGCTTTTAAAACATGCCAGTTTTTACTGTACAGGTAACAAGAATTTATAGACAGTGACTTAGAAAGCATTTTGAGATCTTAGAGAGCACTTCAGGTCTGATGCTATTATGATATGTTTCCAGATACTTGTCTCTCACAGGAGCAAGTGGTTGAAGGATGAGAACAATTTTGTTGCCTTTACTTCCTCTGAAGGTTCTTTGTCATCAAATAAGTGGTCATCTTATCTGGAAACCTCACTGAGGTAATCTGAGGTATTATCCCAAATAAGGTGGGCAAATGCCCTCAGTTATGCATCATCTTTGAAGAAATGTATTATCTTTTTGAATACAACCTCACCTGTTTTTTCAGTTTCACATGTATCTCCTATTCAAAGTCATTAGAGAGCATTGTGAAGGTATCAGACAGAACTTTGAAATGAAAATGCTTCAGCTTTCCTTCAATTCAACAGGACACTGAACATCTCATTTTTTTGTTTTGTTTTTACATATTTTAATAGAACACAATAATAATTATCTCTAGCAAGATAAACCTTTAAATAGACAAAAGCACCATCAGCTCCACCTGTGCTTTCCCAGGCCCAGCCCAGTTCCCATGGCAGCCCCAGAGCCACCAGCCCCTGTCCCACTGAAGCCACAGCAGGGCCGGGCTCCAGCTCCCCACAGCCCTGCCCTGCCCGGCCATGGCCCCTGCCCTGCCAGGTTCACCCACAGGCCATGGCCTGGCCCCAGCCCCATGGAGGTGCCTCTGCCCAGGGCAGGTGCTGCACCAGTGCCCCCAGTGCCCCACTCCTGGTGGGGTGCTGGGACAGGCCCTGCCTGTGGGCCCTGTCTGGCCCACCTGGGGACATCCCATGCTCCTGACCCCAGGGAGCTGCCAGACCCCACAGTGCCCTGATGAGAATGATTGAGAATGATTTCCATGTTCACCTTAGTTTGTTCACTTTCTTCAGACTTGCTATTAAGCACAGAAACTTTCATTGGCTTCCTGAATTACAAGGAACTCCACAGTCTATTGTAGGTCTCCCAAGGAAATCCTTCTACCATCTCTAAGGCTAGGCACTGCATCTGCTCTCAGTGATCAGTGACAGGTGATCTTTCAGCTCCTGCCCCGCAGTCCCTCTCCCAGGCCCTGCTCCCCAAGCCCTTTTAGGAGCACATGGCAGCAAGGGGATGCTCTGTTCCCCTCCAGAAAGCCCCATGGCTTCCCTCTTCTTGTTGCCCTTCCAGGTAGCAGCAGCCCAGGCTCACTCTTTTTTTTTTTTTTTTTGTCCTGAAGCTCAGCCGTACCCATTAAAGACCCCCCTGCACAGTGAGCAGTATATTGATATGGTTCTGTCATTAATCACTTTCTATTTGACAAGAGGGATATGACATACTATCAAGTAAATAATCTGGCCTGCTTAGAATTAGAAACCATTTTTATGCTTGTAACAAACGCCTTTTCCAATGTCCCTCAGTCATCAACCTTTCTTTTTTTTATTTTTTTTTTTTTTTTTTTTTTTTTTTCCTGGCCCAGTAGCGTGGAGAATCTCCAGAACTTCCAAGAACATGATTTGCAAACACCTTGTTTTTGTACAAATTGGGTGGTGAAATAACCATCGCTGCTTCAGATAAACTGAATATGCCTGTTTATGATTCAGTTCCCTAGCTGGCCTAATAAACAAAAATATTTCTGTTCTCCCATGTGGCATTTAGACCTGAAAGAATGTACGTTTTACTCTTCTCCTTCCTATTGCTATGTCATTACTTAAAAAGTATTTTATTATGCGATTTACTGTCATGCCATTTTTACTGAGATCTGCGGAGACAGCTGTGCTACCCTCCTCCCCTGCCTCCTCAGTGCAGAGCACCTGTGAAGTAGCTACCTTTGAGGGAAATTAAAAAATTCAGGAAGAGGCTGAGCTTCAGTAACCCACATCAGGGAAAAAAAAAAAAAAAAAAGCGTGCATTAGCATTTATTTTTCAGTTTTCTGTGACCTCCTACATCTGTAGTGCCAGCTTTCTGGCAAGGAGAAGGCTTAGACATCCAAATCTCTTCAGGTGGACAGCTTCTGCAATGATTCATTCCTCTCTTTTCCATTTTTGCTCACTGTTTTTCTTCCTTATTTTTCAAGGACTTGAAATCTTCTCATCCAGGGTCTTGACTGAGCATGTACATAAATATTTTTTTAGTCCAGAATACATTCAGTCCTGCAGTAAGCTATTCAACTTTCTAAGTAGTGACCTTAGCTCAAAAATAGCGTATATAATAACATGATAAACAAACCAGGTCAGTTTTATGAATGGGTGAAATTCAAGTCCCCTAACAGAGATAAAAGCAAATGCTTGAGTGTGAAATATTTGTTACTAACTGGTAATTATTGTTTTATATTAAAGTTTTCAGAAGTGACAATTCTAATTAATTTAAAAGTCCTACTCCCCCGCTGTAAGGTAATGATTGTGAAGAATCTGTTTTTCTGAGCAGGAGGAAAGTTGATTCTCACTACCTTAAAAGCACACAAAATTGGTGCCCCAAGACATCATGAGTGCTGTCATAGGTACAATACTGTGTAACATCCTTATGCATATGATTATAGGAATTCCAAAACCTGGAATTAATCCACCTATTTCAAAGCTGAGTTTCATGAAATAGCCATTATTATAACACAGGAAATCTCTCTTCAGTGGTTCAAAGGCACTGGTCAAACAATAAAGAGATTAGATGTAGTTACATTAACAGTATAAACATGCCAGGCTAAATCCATTGGTAAATTCTTTTATAATTGTCTAAGCACAAAATAACACACAAAGTGCTCAACAGCAGACCAGCTGGCTAGTTCTTATGCATTTGTGAATAACGAAAAAGATATTTTTTCTCATTTAAGAAAAAAATGAAAAAATATATTTGAAGCTGTTATCTGAATTGTTTTTCAATTACTGTTACTCAATCAGATGTACTAGAAACTTAAAATTACATTGAAAAGATGAGCCTGCACTATCAGTATAGAAGCTAGGGGAAAACAGGCAGGGTAAACAGAAAAAGCCATGCACAAAATTGAAGTGACAATCTGATACTGTCAAAAGAACGTTATATTTGATATGGATCATTTGATGAGATAGAGGCCAAATTCAGCCCTGGGGTAAAAAACAACAACAACAAAAATAAATTAAAAAAAAAAAAAAAAAAAAAAAAGAATGCCCAGAGACTGGAAAAGTAAGAGCAGAATCTTTTATTTCCTTTTTATTTTGAAGCAAGAAATAAGACGTGCACTGCAGCTACAGCTCTCTACAAAAGGTATGAAAAACAGCAGTCTTTTTGTCTCTGAAAGAAGCTCAAGGAAACATGCATCTGACAAAATATTTCATGTTTTATTTAAATTTCTCATAATTGTAGAATCATTTAGTTTGGAACTCCTTACCTAATATTTAGTTGTACAGATTGTTTTTCTGCCTACTACTATTACCATTAGGGCATCTGTCTCACAATGTTGCATTTGTCTCAGGCTTCCATATTTTGTTTTCCTTCAGTCCTTTAGAGTTGCCTTTGAAAGAAGCAATACATATCTCGTAAAACCTCTAACAAGGTAACACAGTGAAAGAAGTGCCAGTCACTTAATACAGGAAGGGAAAAAGAGTTTTCAGCTGTCAAGAGCACAAAACATGTAGTAGAATGCAATAAAATAATACTGGTAAGGTCTTGCTTCCTCCACCCTTTCCCCCCACTGGTGACTGTTCTTTTCTGTAGTTCAGTTGCAAGTGGAAAGCAATCTGGCTACATGCAACCACCTGAGGGAGGGGTAGTTTAAGCCCACACACTTCTCTATCAGCCACATTTAGTAGTGGAAGAATTGTGAAGCTCCTGTAGCATACTTAAATATCTATGAGTTTTAATCCAGCTACCATCTATGAACTTAAGTTTTCAGTTCCTGTGGTAGTACAGTCCATAGAATTGTCTCTCTACACATTGTTTTTGAATTAAAAAAAAAAAAAAAAAAATCAAAAGAGAATATTTTAAATAACATATTGTCTGTCTATTCTAGCAGGTCCTAGAGTAATGGTGTTTTAAGCAAATTTAATCTGTAAACCCCAGGAGGTCACTATGTTTATTGGGATTTTTTTAAGATCAATTTCAAAGAAAAGGTAATCTCAAACCTCTGTAAAATAATAGACTATGTAACAGTACAATGTTTAGTTTGTACTGGAAGGAACTTGTTATATATATGACATAGAGCTTAGGGACTCTGTTAATTATGTATATCATTCTGTACAAATGAACTTATTTTGTGCACAGTAAGTGCAAGAATTACTATTCAAATCCCCAAATCACTAGGGAAAACCTGTTACTGATTTCTTGAAAGTTTATGCTAAAACTAATTTTGTTTCTTGAGCTATTTGGGGAAGAATTCTACAGACAAGCAATTCTACATATCAAATTGTGACAATCATGTACACCTTTCAGATAAATTTACTAGCTATAATCTGTAGGGTTACTGTTTTGTTGTTGTTGTTGTTTGTTTTTGTTTTTCCATATATTCTACTTGAAGTCCAATGTTCTATGCTATAGTTGAGGATTCAGCATGGAAGGGAGTTTAGGTTATGTCTTGTAGCTATTATCTGACTGTCTCTGGCCTATCCCCCTTAACTTCTTCAGGGCTTACTATCTCAAAACACAAGTACTCATCAAAATAAGACTTCTCTTAGATGGCTAAAAACAAAACTATTTTAGATAATCTTATTTATTTATTTTTAATGAGTATCAGCTAGTATTTCTTTTTTAGAGTATCACCTTATTTGTGAGTGTTAATTTCCCTCTTATTGTTTTACTCTTCTCCAGGTTCCTCAGACTGAATTCAGCCCAAATTCTTACAAAATCACTGTGTTTTCTCAGTGGTGAGAAAGACAGCCAAAGAACAGTTCAAAAGACCTCAGCGAGGCCATGAAAGAGAACCTGCTCTACAGCAGGCAAACAGGAAGCAGCAACATGGAATTAAACAGAATTTAAGGTACCTGATCATAGCATTTCCTTCTTGAAACAGTTTTTCTGGTGTTGCCAGCAAAGTTAACATTCCTAACGTTGTTCTCTGAATTAAGGCTATCATTGATTATTGTTTTAATGAACCGGTGAGATAGCATGGTTTTGCCAGAGGTAAACAGAAGAATTTTGTATCCTTCCACCCACAGTGGCATGGTGTGTGAACAGAATGGTTTCTTTTGTCATTTGTCAGCTGAACTGATTGAACCACAGCAGCAGTGACATTACCAGCAGTGATTGTTTTGATAAACACAATCTTTTACAACTGTTTTAAATTCTAATCAAAGGATAGGAATCATTTTTAAGTTCAAACACACATCTATATATATTTTCTATGTTTTATTAGTCTAATCATACAGTAGTTTGCTCACACAATTTTCCAGAAAATATGACCTGGACTTTGTACAAATATCTCATTATAGAATTATTTAAATTTAGCCATTTAAAATTTAGGTATATAAATCCAAGAAAGTTACTGACTTTCTCACTATTACTGAGAAAGTAAAAAGTGCCTCCAGATGGTTACTTGTCCTTACCACCTCTGCAGTATGTCTGGGTGACTTAAGTAGAAAGATGGCCAACTTTTAAGTCACAGAGAAATTCAGACATTTTGAGAATGTTGCTGAAGTAAAGATAAGCCATGTCCACCCCTCTCTCTTCATCTGCAAAACAAATCACGACATCATAGAAAGCTGCCAAAGTGCTCAGGTGTGATTTACTTTCACTAAATCTGTGCTGGCTGTTTCTAGTCTCCTTGTCCCCCTTGTCCCTGCAAAGGGCTTCCATAATTTTGAGGGCTGTGGTGAAACTGGATGGCCTGTAATTTACCAAATACACCTTTGTGTTGTGTTTGGAGATGAGACTAACATATGCTTGCTTTTAGGCAGCAGACCCCTTATCTCAGTCACCACATTGCAAAGATGATGAAATGGCCTTGTAAAGTCCCCGAAAGTGGATGTGAAGACATCAACTAGCTCTTTGCATTCTCAGATGCACCCCATGTGGGCCTAGAGACTTATATATATCCAATTTGCTTTACTGCTCCGTAACTTAATCTTTCTCTACTCTGCTACTAGACAGACTTGGGAGGCCTGGGAGCTGACCTCACCAGTGAAAAAAAAAAAAAAAAAAAGGCAAAGAATACATTTTCATCTTGACCTTTCCTATGTGCTGTTTGATTTTTCTTTGGTTGTATTCCATTGACAGTGTATTCATAGAAGACAATTTCATTGTCTGTCCTGTCCTAATTCCATCCTTGTGTGCCTTTGACAGTGCTTCTTTTTTCCTCCTTGGAAGCTACCTCCCAATACCACCTTCTGCACACATCTTTTTGGGATTTTGTTTGATGTAAAGGAGACCAGTGCTACCATAGAGCTTATGAGTTGAGTGGGTAGTTATTCCTTTTTTTTGTTTTGCAGAAGTAAATCATACCAGTATCATAGCAATCTTCTTCCAAAAGGAATTTGTTAGCCCAAATCCAGTTATTGTGACCATTAAAGAGTTGGAGAATGTCGGCTATTTTAATGTTGAGTGCATTATAAGAAAAGTGAAAATTCTGAGTTGGTGGATAATTTGATTTCTAATGTGCTGTGTTAGGCCTTACTTGCAAGTATATCTATACTTTTGAAGTTTTAGTCAGTGACAGAAGGAGCTATTTCTAAACAAGAAATCAGTCAAAACTCCCTTCTCATTTTAAATCAAATGAATTTATATATCCAGTAATAAAATAAATGCCCACATTTGGTTTTTCTCTAGTTATATATTTGATGAAAGCAGCTTCTAAAATCTTGGTCTTGAATTAGATAGTTGTTTTTTTTTTTTTTTTTTTTTTTTTTTTTTTAAGAAGGGTGTTGATTGCGATTTACTGTATGTTTTACCAATGAAGTGTAAAGTCCTAGCATGTTGCATGGTAAGCTTGTTTTCTTCTTTGGAATTTTCCTTAGGTCGCATTTTATGGAAAAGTTACTTCACTCTGAATCTAACAGGATACCTGTGTAGGAGGTGTTGGGAAGCTTGAAAATGTTTCCATAGATACAAAACAGAGGCCTAGCAGCAGCTTTCAGCCCGGCCATATAAGTGTTATGGGCTGTAGGATTCTATCCATATATTTATATATTTTTTTTCATTTTTCAAAGTCTTTTTTTTCCCCCATTGTATCTGCATTGGTGGAAACTGACACAGCTCCACTGGTATCAGTGAAACTGCATGAGCTAAAGGACTTTCATGGTGCTTCTAGATAACATTTTAAGGTAAGAGAGTGCACCTACCTCAGTTCCTATCTAGCCAGTCTGCCAAGCTTTATTTAGTTATCTGCAATGCATTTATTATATAAATGCTTTGGCATTATGGATTGCTGAGCTTAGTAGAATTCACATTTAGTAAAAAGTTACTTGCAGTGAAGAAAATGAGAATAAACATGAAGTTAGGATACCTGATTTTTATGGAAGAACTCTACCTCTGTATTTTTTCCATCTTGTGCTCTTACTGCCAACAGTTTCTCCAAGCTCCCTTTTCCTTTCCTGTTTTGTTTTCATGTTTACTACTCTTCCCCTGCCTGTTCCTTTCAGATACTCTTGGTATCCTTTCATCATCCTCCTGTAATTTATAAATAGACTGCAGACTATTCACTTTACCTCTAGTATATCCCTGTGAAGACCACTGGGACCTTCCTGAAATGAAATACTAAGCCTTGATATTAAGTTCATAATTGTTATTGTTATTGAATACCTCCGCTCTTCAGAGAGAGGGGAAAAAAAAAAAAAAAAAGAAAAAAGAAAAAAGAAAAAAAAAAAGTACAGGCTTATTTTCCAAGGTCTTCTCCAAGCAACTCGAGAGAAAATAGCTGAATGACACGAGAAAAGTTTATTTTTTTTACTCTTGCAACTGCAAGGTTCGGGTGCCCTGTGTTTGTCACAGCCCCAAGGGTGCTGCCAGCACTGCCCAGGCCCAGCCCAGGCCCAGGCCTAGGCCCTGCAGCAGCAGCCCCCGGGGCCACCAGCCTTTGCTAGGCTCTTCCTTGCCAAAGCTATTTCCAGTGATTTTCAGTCTGAGGGGCAGAGCGTTTGCAGTTCTCTTTTGCTGAGCAGGTTCTTCTCACTCAGCCACTGGCACTTGAGTGTAAAGAAAGAGAATAAGAGAATTTTCTTCCACCTCTGTCTTTAGTACTGCCTCTGCCTGTCATGGCACAGTTTGCTCTTCTATTCTATTCTGCATAAGAATACATTAAATTTGTGAACTGTCAACAGACCAAAGCCATCCTGTCTTTAGGTGTGGTTTTCTCTTTATTAATCATAACCTTATGCCTTATGCCTATTTATATTTAAATAGTATTGCAGCTGAGGGTAAAGGATCCTGAAAGCACCTACAAGGTGCTGCTAATACATCAGTCCTCTGCAGAATTTCAAAAGAAGACAGGAGAGGACAGGGAATCACTACAGGTACGGTTCAGTAAATTAACAAACTTACTATCACAAAACTGTTTTTTTCCTCTCTTTTTGTGGTTTCTTTTGGCATTTTCAGATTGTTCCTTGTGGCTAATTTTCATGATAGAAATGCTATTTGTTTTCCACATCAGATATTTCAATGAAGTTGTTGCATGGAGTTGTTTCAACCTGGTGTTTTTTCTTCATCTTCTTCTTTTTTTTTTTTTTTTTTCTTTTTTTTTTTCTTTTTTTCTGTATAGTTGTGTGAGTGTTGGAACTGTATGTATGTGACGTGTCCTGAATAGAGTATCGACATTTTGCCCTTAGGTAAAAGGTCAATGACAGAAAGTACTTCTGTTGAGTGTTTTAAACTATTTTCTCTAATGCTTGTGGTTGTGTAAATGTTGATGGGTTTAATGGTGGGGTAAAATGCCAACAGCTTGAAATAGCGATGAATAGGTAAATATGGCAGTGTTATTTCATTCCACATGGTCTACAGCTTTCACTTTAAAGAAAGGAAAAAAAAAAGAAAAACATATGAACATAAAAATGTGCATTAATATGTGGCCCTAGCTAAGTTTAATAAAACCCCTGTTTAGTAAGGAAAACCTTACTAAAACCCCTGTTTAGTAAGGTTAGTAAGGAAAAGGTTTCTTAGTAAGCCTTGTGATAGCTTGATAACAACTTGGATTTAACCTCCCCACCTCCGTTGCAAAATAAGATGCAAGGGATGGGCTTTAAGAGAAAAATACCATCTAATTGAAACTGTAGTTTTGAGAAACACTGTTCTTTCCCTGGAGCTGGAAAATGACTGGTAAAGAGTTAATGTGTACAAGGAGGACACTCTTTTGAAGTTTTTCATTTCATACTATGTAGTAAATGAGAAAGAGTAGAGCACAGCAAGATAAAAACATGAGGCACTGATCAGAAGTCGATTATAGTGTCAATAATGATATATTCAGTAATTTTTGTTGCCACATGTCTTCCGTACGCGTAAAACAAAAGACAGAATAAGCATGGAACAACACACGTTTTTTATTTTGCAAATAGCATATAATAATCAACATACTGTAATGTGCATGTGACAGTGAATATTTTCTGTACAACTTTACCTCAGGAACTCACTGCCCTGGTTCTGTCAAATCAGACAATACTGCCAATATACAAAGTGTAAAGAAAGAAGAAAAACAGGATTCTATGGGCAAAAAGCATGCACATTGATTTTTATATTGATAAACCTTTTTTGTTACTGGCTTTTGAAGTAAAACAGGTGAACTGAGATGTTTATAATATGGTAGGTATTTTAATCAGCTCAGTAATTAGGATTTTTCACAGCAGGGAAAGGGTGGCTATTTAAATATTTTATACAGATTTAAAACTCTCATAGCTAGAGGTATTAGACTTTTGTTTTATGCATACATTTGCAAAGATACAAACCATTATATTTCCTATTGTGTTTTGTGGGTCTAATTATAACTCTTTGTTCTCTGTGGCTGTTGCTGAGTTTTTTGCACTTAATATACCTCTAGTAGAGAGTACATGAAAGACTGTACCATTAGGAATGGTATTGAGAGTGTTGAGAGTTCCTCCACTGAAGTAGTTGGCATGAGAACTATAGGCAAAAATAAAGCACAGACAGTTCTTTGAAAATAGGGAATAGAATTTAATGCGGACAGGGATGTCCTTGTCTGGATAGTCAGGCAAACTTTCTGCATCTTAAGGTTTATTTGTTTGAAACTAAACTTTCCAAGGTATCGCAAATGTTAAAAGCAACAGCATGCTCTATTTGGAAAAAAGAAAAACTCATCTTTTTCAAATTGGGAATGTGTTTCCAGAGCTGTGCTTTTTTTTTTTTTTTTTTTTTTTTTTTTTGTGTGTGTGTGTGTGTGTGTGTGTGCATGTAGTGCTGATTTTGCTTTGGGCAAGCTCTACTTAAAATTAGGCATGTGGATAGCATTTTAGTCTTTGTAAGTGCCTCTGCTCTCATCTCAGAGCTTTCTGTATTCTTCATCCATCATTGCAATATTTTGGCAATTCTGTTTGTCCTGTGAGTGTAGCAAAAATAGAAAATACTAATAGGTGCATTTTTAGCACTCAGTGCAAAAGAGGCCAATGCTCTAATTTTCCACCATGTGACGATAGTATTCTTGTGAGCATTTACTTCAGAAATCCTAATGCTAATGCATGTTCTAGTCTAAGATAATTTGTTAGTGTGTTTTACCTGGAAGTGGAGAACTTTCAGCTGATTAAGAACAGCATAGATGTGTAATTAATGGAAAAAAATAAAATAATAATAATAATAATAATAAAAAAAAGCTATATATCTTTTGCCATGTCTAGGAATTCTAACCCTTTTCATTATGCAGGGCTCAATAAAATGCAGAGAATTAAGTGAGGAGTTCAGAAGATCAAGGGGGAACTGGGGTCCCCATAGATTGTTAGACTGTGTAGATTTATGTCTAAAGCCATGAGTTTATTTCCTTAAGTTGCATTTTTCCACCATCTAAAGCATAGGTGAAATACGCATGTGAATGATTCTAGCCCTCTGAGTATGGCTGCCTACGTTGTTTATGAGAACTTTGTATTTCTGTGAAGTGCTGATAGCTTCATGAAAAAGATAGGACTAATCTCGCTTGCTTTGCAAAATAAGTTTTAAAGATGTTTTGATGGCTTCCTAATTAGTAGGTTCCTAGATAAGAGATTTCATTCTTTGTCATAATACGATTATGGGACTAACTGCCCTCACTAACGTCAAGTTCTTGCTCAAATTTGTACAGTGATATTAGCAAAGAGTAGCATCCAGCTTCAGGCTGAATATATATTATTAGATATCTCCAGGACTACTACTTTTCTGGACTTTTGCTAAAGCACTTCATAAAGGAGGAAATATAGAAGAGGAAATATGAAATGTTTTAATCATTTAGGTACCATTGCTTAAGAATTTACATTTTTCATTGCTAAAAAGGCAGTGTCACACATCTTCTTTGGAGGTCAATGCTTGAGACTTTGATCAGACCAAGACTACTTGTTGTAATGTAATTCATATGTAATGAAGTATAGATCTATTTGTTCATGTTAACAGGAGTGGACATTTTATAGACAAGTAAATTTCATGGAGCACTGGATATATTTTTAGACTGAAAATTCCAGTCATCCATGAAATTAAAGAGAAAAGGGTTCTCTTTAAATGGAACTTTTGCAATTACAGATACTGTCCACCTGTTTGATTTTATTTTCCTATACAAACTTTTTATCAGTTTCAATAAACCTTTCACTATTATATTTATTGGTATGGCCAATGTATGGAAAGGTCTGGTAGGAATCTTGTTTAAATAATTCTGATGGTAAGAATCTATGCAAATTTTGCTCTGGAATGAACTTTGCCGTACATTTCAGGGAGTCAGCCATCATGTATGGTTTTAACGGTGTGAAGTCTGTCAAAAATACAGTAGGAGTTGCATGGACAAAAAAAAAAATCCTATTCAGTGCTTTGAAAATGTTCTTTGCAAGGTCTCTTGGCTAATGTCGTACTGCTATTTTTGCACAACTTCAAATGTATGAAAAGCTTCTGAATGTTTTATTTAAAGAAATGAGGGACTGGTTCTGTAAAAAAAATAAAAATAAAAAAAAAATGTGTATAAAGTTAGTCACAGAGGTCTGCAGTTTAGACATCCATAAATTATCTGAATTTTTGGAGTTGCTTTGAGCTACTAGAAGTTGTGATAATTTCAGTAGCAACTGCCACTGATCATCAGACTACTTTAATAGGAGTGTTCCATATCAAATAATTTCTTTGTAAACCAGTTAACCACAGATTAAATTACTAACCAAATTATTTCTGGGCTAGACAGGCAGACTGAATAATATCAAGACACTACTCTTAAAGTAGAGCTGGGTTGCCACAGGTATACCATCAGGACAAGGAGGCATCTCTATATGGAATTTTCGTTAGTTTGCGATAAAGGGCTGGGGAACCTGCCCTATTAGGGAAGACTGAAGTAATTAGGTCTTTTTACCTGGCAGAAGAGAAAGCTTGGAGGGGACCTCATCGTGGTCCTCCAGTACTTGGAAGATGAAGTTTTTACATTTTACATTTTACAGAAAGCCATTGGGAGGGCAAAGGACAACAGGTACAAGTTGTACTGGGAGAGGTTTCGTCTTGATAGAAGAAGTGAGAATGATTAGTCACTGGAGCAGCCTCTCCATGGACGTGGGAGAGTCCCTAATGCTGAAGGTTTCCAGGATGTGAATGGACAGTGTGCTGGATAATCTCACCTAAGCTCCCCTTTTCCTGTGAAAGGTTAGACCTGGTGATCTTGTGAGGTCCTTTCCAATCTGATCTGGTCTGTGGTTCTCTGATTCTGTATTATCTGCTTTTGGAGCACTTGTGATGGAGGAATTTTCCCCTACCTCACAACAAGGAAAAACTGGTTCTAGGCTGTTGAAGGGAATTTGTGTAAGGCCTACTGCTCCTTGTATCTCCACCTGGCAGCAGTCCATCTGTTTTCCTTGACATCACAGCTTCAGTAGGTCTGCCAAGAACGTAGTGCAGGCTGGCATAATCCTCAAATTTAGTATCTCAGTGCCAGAGACTAATCAATAAACCTGGTCAAAAGCTGTTAACAAAACCTCTTTTTGTCATAAAAAAATGCTTCCTAGTTGAATTTCAGCTGTGTATAGCAGACATTGAAACAGCAGATCATCCTTCTACATTTTCAGTGCAACTTTTATATGCATACCTAACTGTATTCTGTAGTCTTGAAGTGCCTTTAATGATTTGTTAGTGTTTCTGAGTGGATTCTTTTCCTATTTCAGCTGTGAACTCTAGCCCCATCTCTATTCAGGCCAAAAACATGTCTCAGAATGTCCACATTATCACAGAATGGAAGCCATATTCTCACCACACCCATTAAATAAAGCATGTAGTTTATTTTCTTCCTTTAGCTTCCCATGTTGTGCAGTTTTGGCATTCCCAAAAGCCTTCTCAGAGACCTTCCCTTTCTAAAGAGGAGGATTGACTGCAATTAAAAGATCTCCCTCATGTACAGCAGGAATTGTGTGAATTGTCTACTCCTGTTTTGGTCACGTACATAATGTCTTGGCTGTCATTGAAATACTGTACTGGAGAGTATATACATCTATAAACCTACAGTTTGTGACTCTGATTGAGTTAAGTATTGAATTAAGTATTCACTGCAGTATCCAGCATTGCTCTACTCTGTCATGTACTGTCACTGTAGAAGAGATGGTTCCAGATTGTTATATTTGTGGGTGGGTGGTACTGCAATTCTCTCTTATTTTTCCTTTCTTTTTTTTTTTCCTTTTTTTTTTTTTTTTTTTTTTAAAAAAAAAGGAAAATAGTTATACTATCTAGGCTTTCTTTGTATTTCAGATCCACATAGAAACCCTTCTTTTTTTGAGACTAATTCTGTTGTTCCTATGTAGTTTGCTGCGCAGGGATGCTTATGATTACAGTTACTCTGTAAAATACAATGTAACCCAGAAAGAAACCATGGACACTACCAATTCCATACTTTTGAAAAAAAATACTTGACAAATGTATTTCTACCTTTCAGAAGTCATAAAATTTACAAACAATCACTTAAATGCCTTAATAACTTTAAGGATACAAAGAGTTCAGATAGCTTCCTGAGGTTATCTCAAAGGAATTGAACTTTTTGTACAAGATGGGATGGAAGTTCAGCATGTGAAAAAGACAACGATAACAATAATAAAAGATAAAGATGTTTCTCATAATCCTGTCTGAAAGTTTGTGATGAAATGTTACTAGTTTTTAAGTTGCTGGTAAGCCCCACAAGACACTGACATGGCTTACTGATAATCATATAAGATTGTCTTTCATCTAGATTTTTGTGTTTTCTTGAAAGACTTTTCATGTGTTCATATCAAATTACTGGTCCCTTCAGCTCAAACTTCAGATGGGTTGTGATTACCTTTCTTACTGAAGTGAAGAACTAGCAGAATGAAAAACACTGAGCAAAGGGAGGCTGTCCATGTATGGTAGGGTAGTTTCATTACCAAAAAATACTGTTTTGTTATTTTAGATGTCTTTTAGAAAGCATGATGTATATTTGTTAGGAAAAAATCCCTCAAGATCAAAACCTAATAATATGTGAGGCATGATTTGCAATTATTTAGCTGTGTGTGTACGTGTACATACTGTTTCTATGTACTTAACAGGACTTTCGTGCACTTAACAGGAAATAATAAAATGTTAGTTTTCGACAAAAGCTACAGAATTTAAGTATATTGAAACAGTGCCAAAGCATGCTCAAAGTGTGGTGTTGTCTTACGCATCTTGTTAGTTCTGTAAGTATTTCCAGTTTTCTGTGTGAAAGTTGTCTTATGTGGGCATGTTCATTAATTTAAGGCCACCTATTTAAAGATCCTAAGATATTTGGATTCTTTGAGAATGCAATTAACTAACTGATTGAACTTTCAGACTTATAAATACTTTGATGAAAAAAACAGTAATACTTTCATATTTGCATGTTTAAGGCAAAATTACATGACATATTATAAGGTGATATGATAATAGATAAAACACCAGTGCCTCAGATAATTCTTTGCCTGATGGTAAAGCCTTTCAGAATTTGGCAATGCTACACCAAAATAAATGAAATCATACTTTTTTTATCGTAACAGAGAAGGTGCCTAACAAATTGACTGTATACATTTTTGATACAGTTTCATCTAGTTTAAGGTTGTGCATCCTGAGTGCAATTTCTTTCCCTTCTGGTACTTTCTCCATAGCTATCAGTTTTATCTGAAATTTTAATAGTTGATGTGTAATACATAGAGGCCAAAATATTTCAAGTAATAAAATCAGAAATGGAATCTAATGTTTTCACTAGATTTGGATATTAAATATAAAGGTAAATTCCTGTAAATACACAAATTGATTTTTTAAGAGCTCTTAAATGAGAGCCAGAAGTAATGTAAGAGATGTGGCTCCATTTTTTATCAGAAGTTATTTAAGAAAAACTAACAATTCTGAAAAGTTAAGATAGTAGTTCTCAGCATGGCTGACTGACAGTAAAAGATGGGGACAATTTTTATTTTTTTTTTCTTACAGCTTAGCTGTAGCAGTGATCCCATGCCAGCACATTCTAACCCTTTAAAATCACATGAGCTCTTGATGGTTGAGCACCAGGAAAACCCAAAGACCACTGCATGTAAACCCAGTGCTCTGTATGTGTGTAGGAGTGCTGAAGTCAGAGAGCAGCTTGTCAGGTAAAATACATTTGTGTCGTCTTATTAGACCTGCTGACATTCAAAACTGGAGGAGGAAAATAAAAAAAAATCCCCATGGACCGAGAACTTTGACTAGGATAAATCAAGCTCAACAAGGCAATGTAGTCTGGTCAAAGATCTCAAATTTTTCTATTCGCTTATGTGTACTGGTCAGCCTATAAAAAAATCTTTTTTATAAAACATAGCAACTGTGTTCATATGAAATCAATAATTCAGGTCAAAAATAGGAAACAAGACTCCCGATTGCTTCCCAGAAGAGGCCTTTGGCTTTTCTTTTTCAGTGTCTCCATAGCACTCCTAGATTGACAATCTTTGAGAGAAGAGCAATGTCATTTCCTTGGTCTCTGTCTTTCAGTATCCAAAAGCTAGGCAGGCCCCCGCCTGTTAAGAAGACAACTGAGGTTTGAGTTTAATTAAGCAATTAAATTCTATTGCTTTGTAGTATTTGAAGCTAGGAACAGCTGCTGAAACTGATTACACACTGAGGCAAAGCCTGAGGTGTTTGATCAGTCCAAAAAGTCATTTTATGCCAAGCAAGGAGTGAAGTGATAAAATTATTCTTGTCATTATATAACAAACCCATAATATAACAATAATAGGAGGACTGACTTCCACTCTGAGATTTTGAGCAGTGGTCCTAAAGCTGCTTTCCTGGACGGTCCAGAGAGATGCTAGTACACAGATGTCTGCATTCAACAGCCTCACAAATTAAATGAAACATACTCATATTTTTCCTTCATCAGTCACTTTGAGGCCACATTGTGATGAAAAATCTGTTGCATAAAGTGTAATACATACCCCTCCCCCCCTTTTTTTTTTTCTGGAACATTGGACAGACTATTCAAAGATAGTTTTGGGTAGTATTAAAACTGAAACATAGTGGTAGTTCATTAAAATCAGTTTAAAAACAGTTTAAAAACAGTTTAAAAGAGGAGCATGTAGGGTAATGCAATGACCACATATTGCACTGATTTTCAGGAGAAAACAGTGAATTTCACATAGCTTGCATTGTTCTAGTGCTTTTCCAAACACGGTAAGTTGTACAGATTTTAAAAATTGCAACCTCATAATATTCCTCCAATGGGTATACTAATTTTTACTCCATTATTTCATACTTTCTAAAATGGGTACATACAAAGCATAACTGATTTGCCTGAGTTTGTTGAAGTGTGCCACATATCTAAGAACAGATGTGTACGTGCTTTTAGCTGAAGTGCTGTATTTTGAATATTGAACAGTGCATCATTTCTGAGTGAATCTGTGAAATTCTCTTTCTGTGTAAAAACCACCAATTATCATGAACAGCTATGTATTTTTTTTACATGGAGTTGCATGTTTTATGAAATTATGTGTACATATGTTGAAATCACAATGCAGGTATCTATTTTAGTCAGAAGAAGGCTTTTAGAGAGGCAATTTGCAGGAGCAGATGGAAGGAACAGAAAATATAGTCAGTAGCTCCAGAGCATATCATGGTAGCAAGGATTACTTTATTTCTCCTGGCTGTCACTGGGTGGATTTTTTCCTCTCAAAGACCTGAGAATTGTCAGTCTTTGCCAAATCATACAAATGAGGGAAATTGCTCGGTAGTCGCTGGCTCAGAAACTTCAAACTTTGAGTTGGTTTTCATATTGTGTTCTTTGTCATGATCTAATAAATTAGATTCATGCACAAACTAGCTCATACACTGTACAGATGGAACTTAGTATGTTCCCAATCAAGAGGTTGCTTTTTTTCTGATCAGTTTAATGTAATTCAATATTATTGTGTAGCTTGCACACATTACTACCATAACTTTTGTGCAGTTTGATGTCTTAAAAATCACTGAACCCAAAAATAGGAGAGAAATATTTCCAATATGTCGCTGTTGATTATTTGTTGCAGGCCTACCAATATGTCACATGCTTTTAAATTATACCTGGAACATGCTGAAATCTTTTTTCCCCTTAACAGCCCTTAAATGCAAGTTTCTCTTTCAGCAGCAGTTTGCTGTCCCTGTAGATGTTAATTAGCAAACTTCTGAGCCCTGTTAGTCTTAACTGACTGAAATCTTTACTCCATTTATGGTACCCTAAGCCTGATAGTGTTTTTAGTGTTTTTTATCCTTGCTCTGCTGATTGAATTCAATTAACATGCTATCATGCTCCCTGTTAGGTACTATAATTATTTATTTATTTATTTATTTATTTATTTTTTACAACTCTTAAGGAACCTAACGG
Organism: Nettapus auritus; assembly: GCA_011076525.1. NCBI lineage: Eukaryota > Metazoa > Chordata > Aves > Anseriformes > Anatidae > Nettapus > Nettapus auritus. Next base: position 75,790,037 of record CM021766.1, read on the forward strand.
GTAGGTGCCCCTTAGAATTGTGCATGTTCCACACTAATATAGGGGGGGGGGGGAAGGCAGACAAAAAAATTGGATCACCTTGCTAAGTTTTGCTCATGGGGGAATGATGTCAAGAAAAAGAAAAAATAATAAATAGGACTTAACAACTTGAAAAATTGTCAGAAAAGAACTTGAAGTATAAAAGACAGTAATCGTTGCACCAAAAAAAAAAAAAAAAAAAAAAAAAAAAAGTTCTTTCTCCTAACTGTTATTCTTACACCAACTGTACAAGGAAACCATAAAGAAAGATAATCACAGAATCATCTAGGTTGGAAGAGACCTTCAAGATCACAGAGTCCAACCTCTGACCTAAGACGAACAAGTTCTCCACTAAACCATATCACTAAGGTCTGCATGTAAACGTCTTTTAAGGACCTCCAGGGGAGGTGACTCAACCGCTTCCCTGGGCAGCCTATTCCAATGCCTAACAACCCTTTCAGTAAAGAAGTTCTTCCTAATATCCAACCTAAACGTCCCCTGGTGCAACTTTAGCCCATTCCCCCTCGTCCTATCACCAGGCACATGGGAGAACAGACCAACCCCCACTTCTCTACAGCCTCCTTCCTTTCAGGTACCTGTAGAGTGTGCTAAGGTCGCCCCTGAGCCTCCTCTTCTCCAGGCTAAGCAATCCCATAATGATGCAGTCTTTAGATGATACAGAATTTTTTAAGTGGTATGGGTATGCAGCTCTAAAAAAGCAGTTTTTTCTATTATGTGAGAGGGCAGGGTGCTAGTAAAATGTCAGTAAAAAAGTATTAGCAATGAGGCTCAGGTTATATTTTCGTGTAACCAAGACTAAAAATTAACAAGAAGTAACAGTATGAGTCCCCTAAATATTCCATATATTTAGTAAGTGCTTGGTGTCCAGCAAATATAATTTAGTGAGGAATTGTGAGAACTGTTTCAAGGAGTCAAGAACTCAGTTACCTTTAACTGCAGCAGGGTCATCTTTATGGCACCTTTGAAAATGCCAGCTGTTGTAGACAAGGATGCAGGTAGGTTTCAGCATTTATTTATTTATTTATTTATTTATTGTCCCCTAACTAAAAGGGGAAAACAGTGGAGAAGATTTACATAAAATCACAAATTGGAGACACAGCCTAGTCACAGACAAACTGGGAGAAAACAAAGTAAAACAGAAGTAAGCCAGCCTGGTCTTCCTGTGCATGCTCTTGTAGAAATGTATGTGTGCAGATATGCATATGTTCACATGCATGTATAAGTGAAGTATGTTACTTACTGTGCAGCTTAGTGGTCAAGATGCAGAGTATTTTTCTCCCATAACCAAGTGATAGTGGAGAATGCATTTTCCATGATACCCTTACAACATGGATAACTGGGGGGATGTGCACGCAGCCCTCAGACGTGAGCATAGGTGATGAACACCAAATGTGCTCTATCACTTCTTGTTTCTGGAGCATAAGGACAGCAATGGCATTTACATCCATTAAAATGATGATAACATCCAAACCAATTCTAAATGAGCTTAGGGATGTCATTCTTAGTTTTAATTTCTGAGACAAAAATATTGATGGGTTTTATAGTCCCTGAAAGCCTGTTTCAGAATGGTTTTTGCTCACTGTCTGGTTACAGTCACTTGAAAGGCAGTCCTTTCAAATGTGGTTTTCATCTTGTAGTCACACAGAGACAGTTAGTGCTTTGATTAATTTATTTATTAAAAAACAAACAAACAAACAACAAAACAAAACAAAAAACACCCACCTTTGAAGAATTATTCTGATATTTCATAACTTTCAGGACTACAAGAGATTTCAGGTATTGATACATTTTATTTTGCAGCATGTGTCTACAGCTTATCCACAGCCTGTTAGTGGAATGGTAAAAGAATACTTAACACCACAAATCTATTGCAATATCACAGGAGAGAGTAGGATTGCTAGCTGCTTTTAACCAATACTCATCATTTTCTAGTTTTACAACAGAGTAGAGTTCATTTCTATGCGTAAGAATGTCCAGTTTTTCACCTTACATCGAAAATCTGACCAAATATAGTGTGTGACCTAATATATATATATATGTATATATAATCGTTCAAGTTTGATTTTTTTAGACTTTCTATACTAATTTGCTATTATTCAGCTGTAACGTTGAAATGAAACTGAAGAGTACTGAGTGCTGTTCAACAGTGCTGTGTAGAGAGATCCTTAACATTTACTGTTGACAAATACACAGTATTTACCTTTTATTATAATAACTATTAAAAAAAATAAAAATAAAAAAAAATAAAAGTTCTGTTAACTGTACTTACTGAAAAAGCCAGCCAAATTTATGAAATTATGTTTATTTCTTTTACTAAAGGAACTCTGCTTAATATTAGTGTCCTTTGTAAGTCTAATTTTGGTCTCAAGTGCTTGTTTAAACCCAAGAATACTAAACTACTCTGAATATACTTATAACTGGATCAGAACATGGATTCTTGAAGCTGTAACAGCAGAAATTTTTGAAGAAATCCAACCTGGTCCCTTGGTTTTGATCTGGTTAGGACTTTCTCTTTTTACCCAAAGAAGAAAAATTAATGGAAGGAAACTGACTGTGTGTGTAGCAGAATATAAAACAGGATTTGATCAGAAATAGAAACAATGTCATATGTCTAAGAGTGCCAGAACTGCTATTGCTTTTTGCTTGCTGCGTATAACTAGCTGTTTCCTTAGAGATTCAACCCCAAATGTAAGTTAGAGTTCAAAGACCATGTTCACACAAAACATCTCTGGAGTTCATTAAGTTCTCTGTGATGGGTTTGTAGTCCCTAAGTTTCATTCTCCTACTTAACTAAGTTAGCACTCTCCAACAGAGGTGGGGAGTCTAACCACAGCCAGTTGTGTTGGTTTTTTTTTTCCTAGCTGTTTCTAGCTATCCCATTTATCTTCCACTCAGTTCATTTCACTGCACTGACCTCTTTCCATAACACCTTTCTCATTCTAGTTCTCTTTTCTGCCTGCCATTTTTCTCTTCACACTTCTCTTTTGTACATTCTGCCTCAATTGCACCATTTGTCCCTTTCTCATTTCACCCAGTGGGCCAGACTTTTTTTGTGTGCGTGTGTGAAAGGTTGTGTGGTTAATTCTACAACATCAAGGTGAAATGAATAAACTAATAATGAAGAAACTAATAAGTTTAAGCAGTAAGTGAACCTTCAGAAAACATTCTGTTTGTAATTGCAGCATAGTGGAGGAGCAGTGCAGGATTTCAAAAAAAAAAACAAAGCTTTGTCACAGGTGAAAATACACATTTCAAAAACCATATCCTTACAAATCTGCCCTTGATTAGTTTTCTTTTATTGACAGCAAACAGAAGCAGAAATGGCCTATTGTCTTTGGACTGTACTTTTTTTCCCCCTAGACTTTTTGCTGTATTTCACTTTGTACAATTTTGGAGAAAATAAAGAGGAGAAGGAGGGCAAATCCTCCTATATAAAACTGATAAATCTTCAACAGGTCATCTTCAAGAGTGCTGGAATGAAATGAAGCCCATGTTTCTTTTCCTTTATATTGATCTAGCTACACTAATGGACTATTGGCTCTGCACTCTGTTGTTTCACTGGGTTTACTTGAACTTACTTTTCATCTAAAGATAACTGCACATTGAGTAGCAGATGACAGTGTTTTCCTCAACAATTTTCCATTTTCTTTTACAGCAGAAATTTTCCTGAAGTAAATGCTTTTTAATGTATTTATAATGGTTTCTTACTTGGGTTCATTTTTCAGGCTAGCAATCGCTCGCAAAAAAGATACAAAGAACTGGCTAGCAAATCATACTGTCACAGTGTGCACGTGATGGGTATTTAGTAGTTGTGTTATTTGACATTTTTGATTCTGCAGTCATATACTTCTTTTAATTATATGTCTTTATTAATGGAAATAAAAATAATCAGATGATTACTGTGAACAGAGAGTTGTACTTTTTAAGTACCCCTTAACTGGTATCATTTTGTGCACACTTTAATTCAATTATTAACCTACAGAGATTGTATAAAAGGCCAGCTAGTACAAACAGTGAAGTGTTGGATTTTTTAATTAATAGACACTTGAACAGCCACTTCCTGAGTTTTGTTTCCCATGGAATTGTATGCATGCAAATGTTACATTTAATTGCCTGGAGTGAAAGCGCAAACCTCTTTTCTTAATTTTAATTAGGAAATATTTCCCCTTTTAAAGTGCCCTGTGAATACTTCATGGCAGATAATCAGAGCTGAAACATCATTTGTTATGTGCTTGCTTCAAAAGTGTTTCTTTGATTATGAATAAACATACTACATTAGCTCCAAGAGATTCCATGTGGGTTTGAGGCTGCTATTGCAGTGGATTCTTTGTAAATGGAAATGAAAATTCCTGAGACACAAATTACTGGAACAGAAGACATGGAGAAATAATATACAAGCAAATGAACTGTGTTCTTGCAGGTGTTTGGAAAAGCTGACTGTTTTTATTTTTTATTTTTTCTATAATAGGTAAAAATAGATGTAAAGTAGAAATTGCACCTTGGAAGAAATAAGTATATTCATTTTCTTAAAACCTACATTTCTTGATGGAAAATTAATTGTAGTGGCTAACGTGGATAGTTTAGTTTGCTGTGGCTTATAAGTCATTGGTATAAAAACAAAACCATAGCAAAGAGGAGACAAGAGGAGCACCAAATGAAGATGAATAAGCCTGACTTTTGATAGTGGGGAGCAGTAACTGGGCATGATAAACATTGTCAGGAAACAAGTAAGAAAGAGAGGAAGGATGTAACAACAGCCTTATACCATATTGCCCAGAAAAGAAGAACAAAAGGCCTTGCATGGTGTGTGTATGGGGCTGCCTCATGCAAAAGCATCTCACTGTGGCTCCGCATTCTGTTGATTAAACTCTTGTTTAACAGGAATATTTGGAACCATAAAAACAGCAGTATATAATCATCAGAAGGCTTCATTTACTTGTGGCGTGAAGTTGGTTTTTAGTGGACCTTTCTATGAGAATTGATTTTTTAATTAAGAGGGACCATTTGTTTTCTTTGGATATGCATGGTCACCCAATATAGTAGTACTAACATAATACGTAGAGAGTTTTGCTTTTATCAAATATTTAAGTATATTTAAGTAGGTTTGCACTCTTTCAGCCAGCTAAGCTTGATGTGTCATGGAAAACAAACGTAAAATGTTACAAATGTGACATTAAATGTACTTTCAGATTTAAACTAATATTTTTAGTAAAAACACATTAATGTCTTCTGTCATCTCTAATTATGACAGCTACGTTATAATATTTGTCTTTCATACTTTATTACTGAAGGTTCTTCGTTATGGTCTCTGTATGCTAATAGTGACCTTTAATTGGCAATTATAATGGGTATTTTTCCCCTTTATTTTCTTGGCAATACTATTAGAAGGCAATTGTGATTGCATATGCTTTCAATTTCCCTGATAATTGTTTTGTTAGTCTCCAGATATGCTGCTGCATGAGTGGCTCTTTCTTAAAAAGGCAAAAATAGTCATTTTTGTTTTGAGTATCTTGTCATACTGCTGTGAATCTGGAGTTTTGGAGAAGTACTTTTTACCAGATAGCTTTGTTGCTTTCTCTAAACCTGCAATGCTGAAAGTCAATAAGTAAGCTTTCTGCTTTGAAATTGAAGTATTTTTCCTTTCTGGTAAGGAAAGGATCTAAGGATCCTAAGCAGGAAAAGATCTCTCAGTTCCTTGTCTCCCTTTATTTTATTGATTACAGGCTGCTTGTTCATCTTGTTATGTCAGGTTTAAAACTGATCTTTAAAAATTCAGTGATAGCTATGTTTTCCTGAGATGAAATCATGAAGACTTTCATTTATTTCTTTGCTATTAAATTCCTATTAAGTTTCCTTTAGAAAATTACCTTTTCCCTCTCCAAATAGTTGTATAGATAATTGATTGTTACATTTATGAAGTAAATTGATTAATTGATAGTTACATTTTTGTAATAAAAACTCTGAATATATAATATAAACAGTGTATTGAGATTCTTAAAATTCATATGAAACAGGAGAGAGAGGGAGACTCAAACCAAGACGTAGCAACTGACATGGAAGAAATTCATATTACTCCAACAGTGTTAGAGATGGGTTTTGAGGATAAAAGTCTAAATTGGCTTCTTAAATGACAGCAGAAATAAAATTACTGAAAAGTTTGAAGTGACGGGAATAGTTTATCTTGGCTACGAGGCCAAGGTGTGCTACAAGGTAAGACAAGGCTCAAGAAAGATACTTCAAATGTATTTCACTCTTCGGTTTTGTAAAATAATTACAATAGTAAAATGGAAGTTTAAAATAAATCCATCATGTCTCATGCAGGCAGTGTGGGCTATGGTAAGCAGGTGTAATTATACAATCTTAACTAGCTTCTTATGATAGACAGTTTGCTTGCAACCCTACTAAGAAAAAAAAAAAAAAAAGAAATTGTCAAGCATTTAGTCAGAAAGGCTTGTTATATTCTTGGGAGGCTTCACAATACAAAAGGACACAGATTTTACAGAGTGTGCAAGAGGAAGAACTACAGCCACTGCATGGCATCTCAGCAGGAGGCAGAGTTATGAGCTTCATATGTCTCCTGAACCAACCTCCTAAAGGAAAATGCCATTTTTGATGGCTCAAGTGCAAGTCTTATGTTCACCTGGGTTAGGACACTGGTGAATCAATCACTTGGTTTCAGAACAGGTAGAATCCTAGGGCAACTGCTACTTTGCCAGCAGCATCTGGGAAGTTGTTTTATTTTGTATTGTTTTAAACAGCAGGCCCAACTGATAAAAATTGTCAGTGGGAAGACATTTTCACACAATTGGCTTGCCATTCCTATTACCCTCTAGAGGACTACTGCATGATGTTTATAAATGCACAGGCAGCTTTTGTTATTCACCAAAATAATGGTGACATTAAGTGGTATCCAAAGCTACCCAGACATCCTTTGACATTTACATCTGTCAGAAAGAAAAGAACAGTTGCCTAAAGCAAACGGCTCTCTTCTCACTCCCTGTGGACAAATAAATAAGGAAAGGGATATGGCTTGCACTGCTCCTAAAGGTCAGAACTACATCTGATTATTGGTGGGAGCGTTCAGTCAAATCCCTCCCTCAGGACACCTGGCTGCTGCCCACAACTACTCTAGGTACTGGGTTTTTTTATGTCAAGTGTGTCTTGTTGACCCTGCTGCCGTGGCACTGTGAGGAGCCTGGCTGGTCTGGGGGGTTCTTAGTGACGAGTTCTCGGTTATCACTGCTCAGAAGCAAAAACTATTACACTGTTTGAATAGGACAAATCAATTGTCTGTTAATTCCGTATAAAGAGCTAATAGCTCCGTGAATCAGCAGTAACCCTTAGATGACCTTGAACTGTAGCCTTTGTTAAAGGACTGTGTCACCATGCTAAGGAACTGTAATCACCAGTGCAAGAAATATCTGTATCTATTTAGTGGAAACTACAGCTGCTGCTATCGATTAAAAATTACATAACTGAAGATATGCGTCTGTCACTGTGAAGCTTTTTAGGATTTAAGAAACAGAATCACTTCAGGTTTTGAAGCTCTGGAGTGAAGAGTTAACTTTACAAAATAATTGTAGCTAAAAATATCCCTGCCAGACCCACTTGATAGAGCACTCATATAGTCACTGCCATGTTCATACTGTACTCCATCCAAGCTGCTGTCATCTATCTCCTTCTCCTATCTGGGCTCTCTGGAGGGGGTGGAGGTGATAATAGCAGCCCTCACCCCATGGCAGAGGAGACGCATCCTTGGCCAGCACTGCCTGTGCCCCTGTATCCCTGCCAGGCGATGGCATGGGCTGGGGTAAAGTCACTGAGATGCTCAGAGGAAGGAGGCACCTGGATCAGGACCTCTGGGTCTGTGAGGCTCCTGGAGGCTGTGTTCTGCACTGCATTTATAATGCATTCGTTAAAGCACATTTCTTCACATGAGCTTATCATCCTGGAGTCCAGGTTAAATGCTAAGACAGGACAGATGCTGCAGCCTGTGTTTGACTGACTGAAACGAGACGTGCAACGGCTGGCACACCAGGGATGTCAACATTTTGTCTTGCTTGTGTCCTGCAAAATACGACTAACTTCAGCTGCTCTGATCAACTCTTTGCCTTTTGCATGTAGTATTTGATAGCAGTCATCAGAGGTCAGAGCCAGATGGGCTGGTGGATGCCCGCAGGCTGGCAGGGCCTGATCCCAAATGTGTATGTGTGTGTGTTGGGGGTCCCTGGCCAGGTCACCCCACAGGACCAGTGGGAGCACTGACGGCTGAACTCCAGCAAGGGCCCCAACACTTGCAGTGTTTCTTCCCCAGCCAAGTGCTCCAGATGATAACAATCTAGTGATCAATTCTGTCAGAAGCTGCCAGCAGTTGAAGTGATTAAACCTGGGCTTCTGCTGATTGCCAGTCAGTATGTAAAGAGTGTCCAGGTAAAAACTGAGAAGTGTTGCAGCACTATTGCTAGATCAAAAGATGAAAATTTGGGAGGTCCACTTCTGCCCTGCTTGGTCTCTGGCAGCGGTTTAAATTCTTGGCTTGTCCTGGGCCTGTGCCCTGCAAGGTGCAGCCATTTGTTCTGGGCCTTCCTCCTCACAGGTCTGCCTCAGTTTCAGGCACATGCCTCCCTGCCCTTGAGAACCTGTGGTGAGTGAAACTGAATGGTGGTTTGTGTAAAATGAGTGTCTTCATTGTGAATAACAAAGCTTAAAATGTTAATATGTAAATATGGGATATCTTACTCCTTAGGCAGCTGTGGGTTCTTCAAGAGGGGAGTTCCTGTGTGTCTCCCTCCTGCTGTACCAAGGTAACGTTAACCTCACCATATACCCTTGTGTACCAGGAGATTTCCTCAGAAATCATGATGGGAGGAGGGAGAGAGAAAGTGAACTTGGTCGACTGAAGCAGCTTAGTAGGCTCTTTGGCGCCCTAAGCTACAATTGCCAAAATTAACTGATCAGGTATTGCTACTTAAAGGAATGGGGGCAATGGATAAAAGGTCATGTTATTGAGGACTTGTCATTTCTAGCTGAAAGACAGATGGGAATCACAGAGGGATTAATCACATTTTCTGTGAGTGCTGAAATGCACAAATAGAGTAAGTAATCTGTGGAGAAGGACCCAGCAACAGCATTGGGAAGATTGGAGCATTTAGCTTTGAATGACCTCTTAGTAGGCTCTTCATCTATTGTCAAAAGAGCTATGAGCTCTTAGTTTATGAGAGTGCTTCACAGTGGGAAAGGGGAAAAAATTAAAAAAGAGGTCTAAAGACAAAATTTTAATTCTGAATTGTTACTTTAGTCTTAGTGAAACGTATTTTCTGTCTTTCAGAGTTCCATTCCTAGTGGAAATTAATTCAATCCTATCACAGTGCAAGTCCTTTTGGCGTATTAGTCTCTCAATCTCTCTTAGAACTAGTTTTGTTTTATACTCCATTCTTAGCTTTTTTCCCCTAACATGGCCACCAGATTTCACCTAAATCAGTTTATTTTTGTGCCACTATTACTCTACAAGCCTCATAGCTCTTCAGGTGCTGTCATTCTGAAGATGGATGTTAAATAAGCTCTCTGCTCTTACCTTGAAAGAACTGGGAAGTCTTGTAAAGCCTACCATCCTTTTCAGTACTATACTGAAAGATGCAAGAAATAAAAGCTACCCCTCTCTGATAGTTCATTGAAATATATACTGCACTATGCCAACAGCTGCCATTAGAAGTCTATAGTCCATGGTTCAGAAGATCTTTTAGTAAACTTCTTCAGAAATACTGTGTTTTTGTAGGCTGGTTTTGTCAGTATCTAAACTTTTCCAGAACAGATACTCAGAAGAACAATTACAGAGCATTATAATTTAGTGTTTAGTTTCTATTTAATAGCCCTTCTCTGATGGGGAGCTTAAAAAAAAAGAAAAAAGAAGAGAAAAAAAAAAAAAAGAGAATTGCATTGTTTGCTCATGTCTAAGGATGGGGAATCATGAAGATGATTTTAGGAAATAAAAAGCTAATTTATTACTTGGCAAATAGAATTCTCGTTAGTTTCTCTGCAGATTTGTAATATCAATGCTGTTGATACTATTTAATTTTCTAAGGTATCTCTTCTTGTCTAGTTCTTATACAGGGGACAGCAGGACAAACAGATCTGAAGACAGACAGCCAAATACGCCCCCTTTATACTTCTAAATTTACTATATGCATATACAATAAACTAGTTAGGGGCACGACACTGATGGATAGCTGCAGTCAAAATGTGGGGTTTTAAAAAAAAAAAAAATCCAGTGGGAGTTTCTGTCTGATTTCCATTTCAAGCTGCCAGAGATGTTAGCTATTTTCTGGTCTTGTTCTTCATCTGTCAAAGCTGCACATACTGTCATACTCTCTTTCTCTCTTGCTCTTCCAATTCAGCTTTGAGAGATAGCCTAGTTTACATCCTTCACATATGTGGGAGCTGATTAAACCAATGAGCTATACTTTATTCTGGTGCTCTTGTATTTATTTTTTTAAGCAATTTCCATGTTGTTCCTTACCTAAAAGCATCCTCTCTACTCTGAAACAAAAATGGAGATGTTTATGCTGTACTTCAGCATAGACCACCTTGTTTTTATAGAAAGTCTTCACTATGATTAGCCACACAGTCTGGACAGTTACGCAGAAAATAGTTAAAATAAGCAGTCAACATTTTTAACATCAAGGTACAATCTTTATGGTTCTATGCAGGCTTGGCTATTAAGTCTATATTAGTTTCATGCTACTGTGTCATTTAGATATTTCATTAATCATAGTTAAATAGCTATTAAAACTCATCTGCTTTTTGATTTTTCTGAGGAGTATCTGTGGTTTTCATTAGATATTTACGGTATATCCAATAAACTGTATTATGTAAATTCAAGGAAATGTCACTACTAATCAGAACAGTAGCATTACAAGGAGCCATAAGTGAATTACAAGATGTGACATGCTGGAGACTGTCGATAGCTTAAAGAGATACGGATAAGTCAGGAGTACTAACCAGTTTTTTTCACATAATCCTCTGTCAGACGCATGTATTCCCCCTTTCATCCAAAACAGCAGCATCACTATGGTAGGGAAGTACCAGTCCACAGTGACTGAAGTACACAGTCACTTCAGTAGGCCTGTTAAAGCAGTGTTACACACCTGAAACATCCTGCGCTTTTGAGGTAATAGATGTATTTATAACAGTTCATTAGTAAGATAAATTACTTAAATTTGCCCTTCATTTCTATGTTCCCAGTAGGCTATGTCACCATGGCAGTGGGGCCACATTAGGGTCTCAGTGAGAACAGAAAGCTACTACTGAGTAACTTTATTTCTACTGAGGAATTGCAGTGCGGGGAATAAATGGCTCAATGAACATGCAAGTGTGAAGAGTCTGTGTGGGACAGTTTCTCACAACAAGGCCACCTTCTGATATGAGAAGGTTTTGCTTGGGAAAAATTTATTTTGAAGTTAAATTACTAAAGGTCTGTGTAAGTTAGAATATCGAGTGCATTTTATTAAAAACTTAATAGGTTACATTCAAGTCTCATTTCTCATGTGGAAAAGTATTTCTCAGTTATTCTAATATTTAGTGGTGAGCCTGATTAGTTTATAGCGTTCTTCCATGGCTTGGTAAGGACATGGTCAACTGCCTACAACCTTGTCTATTTGTTTATTGCCAACTACTTTTTCGGGTTGGTAACTCTATTTAGGAATATTTATATGGTGACACCTAGTGGCTTTAAATTAAATGCTTCTTGTTGATAGCCAGTGACCTTGTGTTATGTCCATTTCTTGGAAGTAGAAGTTTGAATTCTCTGGGATGTCTACTCTCTCAAATGGACAGGCACCTGTTTGATTCATAATGATTTTTTTTTGTTTTTGTTATATTAAAGCATATTGATATTAGCAAAGCCTAAACTGAGTATAAAAACATTCAGACATCTTTTTCAAAGCCCATATTAGAAAGGATATTTATGTTCTTCAGCCTTTTTTATACTATGTATTCTACTCTTCAGAAGAGTAGACATAGTAAGATCCGATGGCAGGTCATTGAATTATAGGATCTAATATTTTCACATCCAATAATTAATAGGGTGAAAACACAAAGAATTTAGTTTGTTCCTCTCCTTGGGAGACATTCTTCCACTTCTGGTGAAAGTAAATGTTTCATTTGGTTCAAGGAGTGGGCATGTGTGAGTTTAAATAGATTCCTAGAAAAAATATTCGCTTGAGCCTGTTGAAATTTAGAGCTTGGTGTAAATTTCTGAACGTTTAGGAATAACTGAATACTTTTTTTTTTTTTTTTCAGATATGAACAACATACTAAAAAGGTCTCGGGTATACAAGCTATCTCAATTATAATGAAGGCTTGCTATAGGTAATAAAATGGGGGGGGGGGAGGAAGGGAAGTAAAAGAATGTTATAAATATTTACATGGTTCAAACAGCTTTTATTGTGGAGGGAGACTGTATGCTGGAAGTCTAATTGGTTTATTATGTTAGTGTTGCCGTGGTTTTAAGGGCAAAAATAATTACTAGACAGATAGCAACAGTATAATAAAACACATTTATTAGCTAAGAACCGCATTAAGAACTGTTTAATATTTACAGGTTTTTTTCTATTGTACTACAGGAAGGAGCAAGATAATGATTACAGTGATCGTAACTTTATATGTTTGTTTTATTTAACTACGCCTTAAAATTGTGTTTATTATTTTTATTTATTCTTTTAGGGCATTGTAAATATTCCCCATTTTCTGTTTGAGCCTGAGTTTGAAAGAAGCCCAGCATGATAAGATAATACTACATTCTAAGATAATACTACAGATACAGCATGTGCATTTGATACCGGCATAACTTCCCCCCCCCCCCCCCCCCGGATACTCACTTTAAAACTGGGTAAAGTGATTACAGAGCCTTAGTACACAAGATAGTCTGTGTGTTTGTATTTATTTTTATTTTTTTTTATTTAAGAAACTGTATTTCCTCAAGTCTAATTGGCTGGAGCTTCTGAGAGAGACAAATCTGTACTTCAAATTAATAAAATTGCTGTCCTTCATAATTTGTCTCTCATTTCCGTAAAGAAATTACACTGATCACTACAAATCACTACATATAATCTTCAGCTACCATTTTGCTTCCTTTTGACATTACAGCATGAAAGTAGCAAAATAGCTAGTTCTTTGTTTACTCACCAGTCTCATGTACGGCCACGAGGAAACAGACTTACTACCTATGTTATTCATGTCGTGAGTTGCTAGAAAGCCATTTCCACAGAAGAAGATCCAAAAAAGCAGAGCTTGTGTTTGACTCTAGAGGGGAAATTGCAAAACAAGTTCCTTTCAAGGTTACATGCTGTTGCTCATCATTATGCTAATGGAGAATCTTTTATATAGAATTAAAAACACGTGAAATGCATACTGACTGACATTCCTCCATATTTTTTTATATTTTTTTTTACTGAAAATGCAGTGTGAGAGTTGTACCTTTTTTTTCTTTTTCTTAAGAGTTTTGAAAAAAAATAAAATGAGACAAACCTTATTTTACAACAAATTCATTGAGGCTTCATAGATACTTCCTAATGAGAGAAAACAATGTCCCTTAAGAATCTTCTAGATTGTAATTATTTTCAAAAATAGCTGAGAAATCATTCCTGTGAAATAATGGGCTCCATAGCTTATTGGTGGCTTTAATACTAGTTACAAGCTCTGAATTATATTATTTATATATTTTTCTCAGGGAAAATAAAGTTTCTTGTATGCAGAAATTGGTACGGAAAATTGTTTATTTCACCTGGGTAATTTCAAGTCTCAATGAAAGACTGAAAATCAGCAAACTTTTAGCTCATGTAGCACAGTAATTTACCTTACACAGATGAAGTTTTTAAACATGTAATTTTTGATTTTCTGCCTAGAGTGATTATCATGGTTTTCATGAGAAGAAAACAAACAAAACAGGCCATTTTCCCTTCACAAGTTTACTGCTCATAGAACACGGTTTTGTTCTGATGAAGGCAAAATTTACTATACTGATCCAAGCTTTAGTTAATTGTTTTTGCTTCAGAGGCACTACCTTTCATAAGGCTGCTGTTTCTCCCTTTCAGGCTTACCCAGTTTCCTCCTTTTTTTTCCTCCTTTTTTTATCTTAATCCTTGTTTTCTATCTACAGCTTCGAAATACTTACAGAAGATTTTATATAGCAGATATTATCTCCACCTTGCCCTAACTTAGCTTGGACACCTCATTAAAATGGATGTATATTTTCAACATAGAACAGTGTTTGTTTTTTTCTTTTCCTTTGATATTCCTGATGCACTTTCCACCCCCGTTAGCACTGTGCAAACCTTTCTCCTTTTATGATGAAGGAGAATCAATCAATTCTTCTATCAGCTGGTGACCTTACACTTGGTGTCTTTCCTCATTGTTTTGCTATCCAGTTTTGGCCAAAAGTCCATCCTTAGGACCTATCCTTTTCATTTTGCCTCAAATAATGTTATGTTGTATTATACGAGTAAACTGGTAACATTATGTATATCATGGATCTGATTTTTAGATTTGGACTTAGGAGTTCTAAGGTAAAAAAGAGTTCGATTCCACAGTTTCCAAGTGATTCTTCACCATCTTTTGAGTCTGAACTTCTATATTATGTGTGTGGTTAAGTACTTGGCTGGAATGGGACACAGATGAGCTGTCTCTGAGAGCTGCATTTTACCTTTATTTTGCTTTTCTGAATCATGTTTTCAGGTAGATTCTAAAATGCCTCAGTGTGATCAACTTAAGCCAGTACCAATGCCTCTTCCGTCAACAGGTTCCTCAAATGACTGTAAGTTACTTACAACCTTCTTTCCAAACTCTAATGTTTTGTTGTTGGAATGCAGTTTTGCTAGATCTTTCTCTCTTCAATGTATGGATAAGCGTGTATGCGTGTCCATATATGACTCTATTAGATAAATAGCCTCCCTTGTTCTATACTGCTAGCTTTGCAGTCAAGGCTACCATTACCCAGCCAAAAGAAATTGTTTCCTTGGCAACAGGAGCCATGTAAAATCTCACAAAACACCTTTTTTATTTTCTACTCTGATTTCATTCTGCCAAAAGCTGGAAAACTGGTTATCTGCTTCAATGTCTGACTTAAAATAGGTAAATTATGGTGAAGGAGTATAGTTTTATCTCAAGACCCATGGTAGACAAAAAAACCTGACAAGCACTCAAAAGTGTTTGACCCTTTTCTATTTATTGGGATTAGCATTTTACCAACAGAGCATATATTTTCATCACACCTCTCAGAGAAATCTTTGGCAGTCAGTGACATTATTTAAACTTGAAAAATCCAGCTAGGTATAGTAGAACTTTCACAGTGTGAAATGACAATGCATTACTGACACTACAGCTCTGTTGTCACCCGTAGGCTTTCTCGTCATCCAGAATTCATAATTCATAAAGCACAGTAACATAAAAGGGCAATGTGCCTGAGTGCTTGGGAAAATTACTGTCAACTTCTAGTTTATAAATTTTTAAAATTATACATTTTCTTGATTGGTTTGACTCTTACAAAAAAAAAAAAAGTTTGTTTTTTTTTTTTTTTTTTTTTTCTCCTCTTTTAAACCCCCTACTAATCTGCAGTTGTGTTATGTCTAATAAAATTAAGGTCTCACATACACTGTGCCATTATTACCAGTCTCTGTGGTACTATTTCTTGGCTCCTCCTTTACCTCAACCTCTGTTCTAATTATTGTCCTCTGTTGTAAAGTATTCCTATTAACAAGTTTGGGTATGAAAAGTAGTTCTATTAAGACAGCAAAGTGTATTGCTAAATACATTTCTGAGAAATTAGCATTTCTCATGTAATGTACGTGTTACCTAAAGCTCTTAATATAGTTATTGGTATTTGTTCTCAGAAGCATCTTGCTTCAGTAAAGAAATATAGTTCAGTCTTTTATATATGCTGGATAAAAGCCAGAATAATTGTTTTATGGATTTTCTGCAGGCATCATCATTATTATTCATTATTTGTTCAGTCATGCCCACCATTTTGCTAAATGTGCTTTACTTATTACTGTGAGAGAAAAGGATGAAATATGTCATACATTTCATTCTAAGTTTGGCAGACATAAGATATTGCTTAAACAAAAAAGACATTTTGCTGACACAATCAATATATTTTGCTTATTCTGATTTCAGTTCCAGTCGTTATCTCACAGCTTTATAGTCAAGCACCTTCTGTTCACAAGCAGCTAGCTTTTGAGAACTGATGTTGTCATGAAAGCACTACTTTCCCTACTACCACTGTTTAGAGGATTGATCTGTATGACTTGGTAATCGAAGGAGTGGAGGGAAGGGGGATGGGAGTGGGTGTCAAATCTTAACTTTCAGAAGTGGGTTGAGCCTCTTTTCATAGACCCGAACCCATTGATTTCCTGTAACATCAAAGTCTGGGAATCTGACTTTGTTTATAAAAAGTCCACAAGACTTTTAGGGTAGAGTTGGTGACAAGTAATGGCTAAAATCTTGGGTCTCTATGGTTTTACACAGTCTGTTTAGAATCTCATTTTGACCACTGCAGAATACGAACACCTAAAACAGCATTTTGCTCGTGACCATTATATTGACAAGTTGTTTCATTCTACCTGATGAAGTCAGTCTGAACTGCAGAGTGTTAGAGAAGTACTTGCAGAAGGTAGCTAAAGACATTTTCATGTGGGTGATATTTCAGCACTATCAGATATCTTTGTCCTCTAAAAATTTTCTCAAGCCTCATCCCTGTGATGGCATGAATTTCTGACGCTACTTGAGCCAAAAGCATCATACCTAATACAATGTTTTAAAGAGTTCAGGTTATTACATTGATATTCAATTAAGCTATTGTAACTCATCATTAAGCCATAAGGCTCTTCATACTGAAACAGGCAAAATTAAAACTCTTTGGTCTATATCCAGGTTTACAACATTTCAGTGAAGTTCTGGGCAAAACATTCATACAAAAACCTACAGTGAACTTATTTTCTGAGCAATTCTGGCCCAAGTTCAGACCTATTAGTATGTTTGTCCATCTTATTTTTTGGAGATCTTTCATCTTGTCCTCCACAGGTCAAAACAATAAAGTAGAAGTGTAGACTTCACATAGAAAGAGCAATGATGCCCTTCTTTAGAATAAAGCTCAAAATGGAATGTAGCTCCAAGAATATGGCTATGAATATGGATACTTCCGTAGACAGTGCTTGAAATCCAGGTGTTTGATGGATATGGTCATGTTCCACTTAGTCAATGAGAAGTAGACTCAATTTTTCTTCCAAGCTGAGTGATCTTGTGGGGCTTTTTGCAGGTTTCCTAGGTTGTCACAGGAAACAAATGCAAGAGAATAGCTTATGAATTCACAGAAGCAGGGGCTTATAAAATCAGGCTCTTAGGTCTTGTAAAATGATGAAAAATAAATCTCCTACACATTACTTCAGAGTTTAGTTTCCCAAGTCCCAATTTATAGCAGGATAAATTTTCAGATAATTAGAAGTAAGTATCAAGAGGAAAATGAGATGGAAAAGTGAGTTAAATTGGTAACAGAATTTTAAAAGGGAGGTTGAACTTCTGTTGAAAAGGTGTTCAGGGATTTAGATGTGCAAAATTGGACAAAGAGTCACCAATGACTGTATGTCCATCCTTCCAAGAGAAAGAGAGATTTACAGTATTTAATAGTACTCATATAACAATAAATAAATAAATAAATAAACAGAGAAGTGACATTACTGTCTTTCCCCTACTCTTTTTTTGGTTTCCATTTTCTTCACAAGGGCCACAAATGTTTCCTGGAAAGGTGATGTGAAAGTGCTCTTTTGAACTTCACTGGGTCTTGACTCATATTAATATAATTCTGTTTGTAGAACTAATAAATTATACTTCCTTAGCCTTTACTTTGGGGTATATCCTGAGTGACATGTTTATTCTGCTACAATGATAGAAACTGTTTTAGCACAGACATGGTGAAAACTGGGAATGGAGGTGTGCGCTTCATCATGGACAAGTTTAGGCCTTCTGTACCAAGAAGCATTCCTGAGTCTCTCTGTAGAAAGAGCCAGAGAAAGAATAGCTTCTCAAAGGATGATTTAGAGCACCTAATTTAGATTGCCTTCTGGCACACTCTCTCTATAAAATTTCTTTTCACTGAGTATCTGAAAACATTTGGAGACTATCCTTGTAATTACAGGTATGTGGGTTGGTTTACATAAGTCTAGATGGAGAATGAGCTAGGTGGTGTTCCCTGTTTTGACCTGTGAATGGCATTTGACCAAGAAAATTTACAATATGGTTCTTCTAGAATGCTTTTTAATTGGTATCCTGAAAGTCTTTGTCTCTAGATAAACTTTTCACCTGCTGAACTGATTGCAATTGGAGTACATTAATACACACAAGGCTACAATGGTATCCCAGATCTGGGGCCTGTATGACTTTTTTTTTTTTTCTTTTTTTTTTTTTTTAATATGACTGCAGTTCATCAGTAAAAGTAAAGATAAAAATAATGAAAATCATTTCCATTTGTGATTTATGTAGCATCTCTACATAACTATAAATGGGAAAATAAAAGCCAACTTCAAAATTCTAAGTTACAATAAATTAGAAGGAAATATGTGCATAAAATACAGAATAAATGAGAAGGTGTATTTTCTGCAAAAATGCAGAGAGATTCAAAATATAACCTTTATCCAATTTGGTATCCTTCATAGATGGTACATCTCCTATCATACCTGACAGAAGTTGCCGTATTTTTTCTGAGTTAGAGTAGGAGCCTTGTAGGAATATTGTTTTCAAGGAATGAGTCACTTGATACTTTTATTTCAAAGCACATGTTTTTAGTCAGCTATGCTGATACCTTCAGCAGCACTTGACATATGCTCAGAGAAGATACTTGGTGACAAGGAAGTCTGGCTCTGAGTATCAGAAATAGACACAACTGCGTTCTCATTTACCAAAAAACATACCTTGCCGTTTACACTCTGCTATCGTGCAATAATTCTGTTATGACAGAAACACAAGTCTCTGTAGATACTTCCTTACCCTCTGGAAATGTCAAGATCTTCATTCCTTTCATTTTCTACTGTTTTCTTCCCCCTCTTCCATTTTTAGCATCAGAATGCAATCACAGATGCAATACTTTACGAATCTCATAATTTATTAGATTAAAATCTGTCATCGTTATGCCCAAACATCCAACTGCCAAATTAATTATTTTTGTTATCTGTTTTTATGAGTCTCACTATCAGGCTTTTATTTGCTATGAGAGAAATTACATTGTTTAAAGAAAATATTTCTTACTTTCAAAAGGTGTATAAAAGAGCTACATGGAATGATGTAAAGTATGTTCTAGGAAGATCAGAAAGGGTCAGTCAGTGTTGACAAAAAAATATGGTAATGCTAAAACTTTTCTATCTAGTGTTAATATGGATCTCTCTGACTAACATAAAGCACTGACTAGGAAAAAAAGGTCATCAGTTACTTCTTAGCTAATGCAAGAATTGTAGTACCACCACTGGCTTGTTGTAACAGGAGATTCCATAGTTGATCATGATTATACAATTAATGCTTTCTATGAAGGATACTTTCAGATATAGAAATTAGGAGCCAAATTGTATTTTGAGATGGCTTTCAATAGGTAAAGCTGTAAATAAAAAACAAGTGACTGATTCTATTAGGTATGTTAACCATATTGATCTGTATTATATCATCAATATAATCAATATCTATATAATCTATATCTATATAATCAATATATCTATAAAAATCTATAATATCTATATCTATATAATCAATATAGATAGATATGCATCTATCTATATTAATTCTTGAATGCAATGACTTTCCTGGTGCAGACCCCAAATATGGGAGAAACTGGTGAACAATCTAGACTTCAGGACAACATCCAAGACAGAAAAATCATTTCTGAGCAGCGGTCTCTCAGTGATAGAGAGAAAGACATGGAAAGATGAACCTATCCAACTAGAAGAATGGCCTGCATCAGAAATAGTGCAGCCAGCAAGACTAGGGAAGTGGTTGTCGGTTGTCCCTGTGTACTTGGCACTGGTGAGACCACACCTCAGTGTAGGCCCCTCACTGCAAGAAGGACATTGGGTTGCTTGAGTGTGTGCAGAGAAGAGCAATGAAGCTGGTGAAGGCATTGGACAACAAGACATATGAGGAGTGGCTGAAGGAACTGGGGCTGTTTAGTCTGGAGGAAAGGAGGTTGAGGGGAGACCACCTTGCTCTCTACAACTGCCTGAAAGGAGGCTGCGGCCAGGAGTGTTGGTCCCTTTTCTCAGGTGACAAGTGATAGGATGTGAGGAAACGGCTTCAAGTTGTTCCACGGAGGTTTTAGACTGAGTATTGGAAATAATTTCCTCATAGAGCAGTTAGGCATTGGAACAGGCTGCCCAGGGAGGTGGTAGAATCACTGTCCCTGGAGGTATTTAAGAGACGTGTGGATGCAGTGCTTAGGGATGTGGTTTAGTGGTGGTCTTGTAGTGTTAGGTGATGGTTGGACCTGATGATCTTAAGGGTCTTTTCCAACCTAAATGACTCTATGGTTCTGTGATTCTGTTTGTATCAGCTGCAGCTTTGGCAACCTTTGTGGTAAGCTACTCTATTCAGGAAAGTGATAAAAAATATCCACCTCAAAATGCACTCAGAAGTTCACCTTCAATGCTAAATGTTTTGGCAATTGAGAACCCTGAGCAGTTACCAGCTACCAGACTGAAATGCATGGAGGCTGGGAGCAAGTGAGTATCAGAGCACTGTCCTTTGATACAGAGCTCAAGCCTAAGCTACTCCATTGGAGTCACATCTGTTGTTTTTGTGCAATAGGCATCATGTTCAATGTTTTCTTAATGTTTCTGTATGAAGTTCATCTCAAAGGGAAACAAATTTACAGGAGGTCTTAAAAATACAAAGGCCTTGAGGAAGCTCCCCCCCCCAACTTGATTTGAGGTCTTTTTGTCACAGTGCTATAGCCTAACCCAGAGTTGGTGATGCTTTTATTGTAACCACACTTTTTCACACTACCTTTTGGGGAATGGCCATTTTAATTAGAAGAAAGGAAAACAAGGCTGGGTTTGTAAGACATACAGTAAATCAGCACTCTTTTGAATTGGTAGGTGCCCATTTAGTTTTTTTGTTTGTTTGTTAGTTTGGTTTTGCTTTTTCTCTTTTGTTCTGACTATCTGTAGAAGTAAGATTTTTTTTTTTTTAATTATTTTTTTTTTTCTGTGAGTGGTATAAGATTGATATAATTGGTGCTAATCTAGAGTATGCTAGAAATCTTGAATGTGAAGAAATGCATAACTGAGTAGCAATAACAGTTGTTGTGGTAGCTTATTAAAAATACTAGGGTACAATGCTTTTGTTTTTCTTCTTATTGATAGCAATCTCTGTTACTACTTTTACTTACTGTTTTTGTATGAAGTACCTTTGAGAGCCTTACTATGTTGAATGTGTTTATAGATTTGACGTTTATGAGAAGTTCCATAAAAATCACTGTTACTTTTGCCATTGTTAACCAAAAGGAGACACTAGTTCTGAAAATAATGTCAGAAACTGCCTGTTGGGAAATAATCTTAAATTATGATAATTTCTCTGTTTAGAAACTGAGATGAAAGTGACTGTTCTACTACACAATCTTATATTCTGTCACTGAAAATATTCTTTATGATTCACAAGGCATAATTAATACATATTTTGCCACTAGACATGACCAACATACTAAATGTAAGTTTGTTATTCCATTGCTAGCCAATCCTTGATGATGTTTTCAATAGATCCCTGCAACGTCATAGTGTCATAACCAGAAAGTACAACTGTTGTAACGTGAAGCACTTAAAATACCTCTTTTATTGCATTTTAGGATCAGGAGGGGATGTTTGTGAACTCTGTTGTAGGCTTGCTTATACTATGACCCTTTCCAAGTGGTAGAACTGGAAAAGATGACAGAGTTTTCCTCCACAGGGATTGCATTTCTTTACATTACTTTTCTGGCTATTGATCTGTGCTCCCTAAGCCTTATGGCTACTGCATCATACATGCCTACAGTGTTGAATGAATTCCAGCAATGTAACTGGTTACCTGGACAAATAACTGTGATGTATTTTCTCTTATGAAAGCCTATGTGTTTGTCTGTTAAGGCAAAAAACACAGTTCTTTGTGGAACATGGAACTTAGTGAAGTTATTGTCTGTTAATTATCAGCTTTCATAGCTCTTTTCATTTCTACAACTGTCATTATATATAATATAATGTAGTAATGGTTTCTCTAGTTTATCGGGATTAATTGGCCTATTGACAAAGAGCTCATTTCTGTTTACTGCAGAAATGAAACAATTCACCCACAAGCATTCATAGAAGTGACTTGCTTAGTGCTTAGAGTATCTCCACTGGTTTCAGTGGTGTTACCTCAGGAATTTTGCCTGTATATTCAGTCTACCTGTCTGAAGTCTGTATAGAATTGGTAATTTTGTTTATATTTTGAAAGTGCCTGAGAGCAATAAATACTGAAACTCTGATATTTGTGTATGTGCCACAGAGTAAGGAAAAAAAAAGTTGTCTTTTAAACAATAGGAAATGTGTGGCTTTTTTTTTTTTTTCTTCTCTGTCTAATCCTTATTGCTGTCACAGAATTTACTAACTAGTGATTTGAAAATTGTGTTACTCTGCCCCCCAAATATTCCTTGTATTCGTCTTTTCCTGAGGAAAAAAAATAAATCCAGAGATTCTCTGGAAGGAGAACTTTCTCAGAGCCTTCAGAAGGATCCTTTGCTCCTCTGGATATCAGAGCATTCTGCAAGTCTCTGTTTCCACTTAAAACAATAGCTGCCTCTCTAGGGACCAAGGGAAAAGGCAAAATAAAATTTAGAAAACATGCTGTTCTGTATCTTGGCAAGGAACTTAGCTAATCCAAATGTGATTTTTGGTCTGCTTATTATTAGTTCCAACACACTTATTTTTCTCTCTAAATACAAAAACCCAGCATAATTTAGGACCCTGATGTATTCTGAAATATGTGAAATATTTTTTTTTCCAAATGCCTACAGGTTTCAGTTCTGCAGCTCTCCATCTGTTAGGAGAATATTTGGGTTGCTGTTTTTGTTATTTTTATTTATTTTTCAAAGACAGCCCCAGTAGCTGTGCTCTCAGAAAGACCTAAACTGTCACTCAGTTCGCTGTGAAACATTAAGAATCCCACAACAACTGGTATTAGCTTTATTTTGTTATAATAGTTGTCTTTTTACATTTGGATTATTATTATTCTTTTTTTTTTTTTTTTTTTTATTGGACTTTGAAAGGGGCTCAGTTCTTCCACCTAACCACTGGAGTCAGCTGAAAGTGTTGACTCATGAGGCAAGAAGAAAGACCTGGGACTGCTCAGCCTGGAGAAGAGGAGGCTCGAGGCATTGCATGAATGCCCACAAATACCTGAAGGGAGGGTACAAAGAAGGCAGGGCCAGGCTCTTCTCAGTGGTGCCCAGTGACTGGGCAAGAGGCAATGGCACACTGGCACACAGGAGATGCTGTCTGAACATCAGGAAACTTCTCCTGTGTGCAGGTGACAGAGCACTGGCACAGGTTGCCAGAGAGGTGGTGGAGTCTCCATTCCTGAATGCGTTCAAAACCCACAGGGACATGGTCTTGGGCAACTGGCTGTAGGTGACCCTGCTTGAGCAGGATGGGTTAGACCACATGGCCACCGGAGGTCCCTGCTAATCTCAGCTATTCTGTGATTTCATCATTCTGTGGAATGTGCCTATGGTAGTCAGACAAATGGCATTGCTTCTGTTTGAGAAATTGTTAAATTTAATAGGAAAAAGATATGTTTTTTTGTTTAGTTGTTTGTTTGTTTTAATCTTAGACTTCTGGATTGCTTCAGCCACTTAGAAATAGGATGTCTTTTTTTGTTGTTGTTGTTTGTTTTTTCGGTGGTTTTGGTTTTACTTCTTTTATAAGGACATGCTGTTGAAGACCTGCTGCTCGTAACAAGATGGCAAAAGATTGTAAGAGAGAAAATTCTTAAAAAAAAAAAAAAAAAAAAAAAAAAAAAAAGCACCACCTTATTGCCCCCACTTCAGAAAAAAATCCACAGCCAAAACCATAACAATTCCTGGTTTCAGAGGTAAGAGTTTATTTTATGAAAGTCCATGCAAACTGTTCTACCTGACCTGTAGTCTATGTGATCGGCTACCCTTTAGGAAACTGGGGCCTGAAATCACAATGCTATTTTGTGCATGCGTCTCAAGGGCCAACCGAAGATGGCCAAGAAGCACGTTTGTAGCTTCTACCTGAAATTGCGCTGCTAGTATCTAGCACTATTTTAAACTGTAGTTTACTCTGGAAATCTGTAAAGCATATCATGTTACCAAATCCTGCACAGTACAGGAGTGAGTGGATTCAAACCATTGAGTGCAGCCTGCATTCCAGAAGAAAAATCCATTATCTGGCTAATACTTCAGAACAAGCATAGTCAGAATCTGTTGAATCTATACGGGTTAAATAGATAACATGAATTTTCTTCTTTGTCAGGCCCCTTGACTTCGTCTATTTTCTGCTCCCTGGTGCTCTGCTCACAGAAGAAATAGGAATTCCAGAGCCCACTTGTAACACATAGAAAAATGATGGAGGAGAGGGAGCAATGTCAGACCTACCGGGGGGGGGGGGGGGGGGGATTGGGGGGGCCCTTGTATGTACACTCAAAATATTATATTACTTAAAAAAACACCACTTGAAAAGCCTGCCTGTTACTATTTTACTGGCTGCTAACTTCACTTTGGCAAACCTCGCAGCAAATAGTTACATAGTTCCATAACCTTCAGACTTCCTAGGCATAACAGAAGTTATCCCATAACCTACAGTGGAAACTATTGTTTGAAGAACCAGCTGTACCACTCCCTCCAATATAAGTGAATTTAATCCCTGTGGGTTGATCTGTGGTGGGTGAGGCAGGCTTGTGAGGTGATTAGTATGCCCAAACTCATTTTGAAAGGAGTTGCGCTCTCTTTTTTTATCTGTCTGAAACCTTTACTTTGTAGGAGAAAAGGGTAAGTGAAAATGACTTTTTTTTTTTTTTTTTTAGATGATTCAAGCACAGATTGTCTGTTTGTAGTTTTTTTTGTTTGTTTGTTTTTGTTTTTTAAATGCTAAATTTCTGGCTGATTACTATGCAGGCTTGCTGAGAAGGAAGAGCTACAGCAGAGGCAGATAAACTCTTTGCTTAGTTAAAATTACAGCTAATCTTCAGGGAGTTGTTTTTCAGAATGTTCTAATGACCAGCTCAAGTTTGTGGAAAGTGATACAGTGTGAGAAACAGAACAGCATCCTGAGAGGATGAGACTAATGACTTCTTATTTTTCCCTGACAGTGAAATCAGTGGGTATCTGAGGTGTCCCATGCTCTTACAGATGAAGAGTAAACCTTGCCTAACTGGAGAGTTGAGGCAATGCCAGTGGCGTATCACAAGATATTTCTGGTGTTTAGCAAGTTTCAGATTAACAGTGTGAATGCTTATGTCTGTAGAGAAGACTCGGCTGAATGCAGTTACAGTGTCTCACACTTCACGAACCTTTTAACTTAAGAATGTTGTTACAGTGCTGGCAGTATCTGAAAATGAACAATGCCATCAGCACTTTATTTGTTCTTATGTGCCAGTGTTAAAATCTCGTTCCAATCTATCATCTGGTGCTGCATGTACTCTGAAAATATTACCACAACACTTGAGTAAGAAGGAAGTCAGCTCAAGGAGTATTGATTCTTGAGAGAAGGCAAGCAGCTTGTGTGGCAATTAAGTGTTTTCAGTGGTTTGAGTCTGAACTGTGATTCAACAATCTCAAAAGTTGGGAGCATTTATAAAGCTTTCTTGATTTGGGTGGTGTTGCTGGTCTATACCCCAGGGACACCAGCAGTCTGAGAGGGAGAAGCAGCATGCTCAAAAAGAGATTGGAGAGAAAGAGAAATGGATGTGCAATAAAGCAAATGCCATAGAATCATGGAATCACTGAATGGTTTAGATTGGAATCCTTCCACCACACCAAATGAAGTTCAATTGTAGAATGGTTTGCGTTTGGGTTTGACCTTAAAGATCATCTAATTCCAGCTCCCCTGCCTGGGGGGGTTTCCTGTAGGCCCCCTTTAGGTACTGGAAGACCACTATAAGGTCTCCCCGGAGCCTTCTCTTCTCCAGACTAAACAACTCCAACTCCCTCATCCTGTCTTCATAGGAGAGGTGCTCCAGCCCTCTCATCAACTTTGCGATCCTCCTTTGGACTCACTGTAATAAGTCCGTGTCCTTCTTGTGCTGGGGTCCCCAGAGCTGAGCGCAGGGCTCCAGCTGGGGTCTCAAGAGAGCAGAGCAGCGGGGGAGAATCACCTCCCTCACCCTGCTGGCCACGCTGCTCTAGGTGCAGCCCAGAAGATGGTTGGATTTCTGGGCTGCAAGCACACAGTGCTGGCTTGTGTTGAGCTTCTCACCAACCAACATTCCCAGGTCCTACTTCTTAGGGCTGCTCTCAGTCCATTCCCCATCCAGCTTGTGTTTTCAGAACTTGGGATTATCTTTTGGGATGTCCTTTTAGTTTCAATCATTCTTAAAATCAAACAGAAGTCTTGAATTAAATTGAGTTTCTCAAAATATTGAGGAAAAATTTTCTTTGGCAAGATCTTAAGTGCTGAGTAGATGTGTTACTTTAACTGAATGCCAGCCAGTATGAGTAGATGTTCTGTATTTTTCTGGCAGATCTTGATGATTCTGTAGGACTGGACACTGTATTCTTAGCTATGATGAAAAGAGTGAGCAGCAATTTCCTGACCTTCATCAGATTCCTTCTTCAGTTGTTTTGGAATACTGATTAATTTCAAAGCATTCAAATGAAAGCAGGATAACATTTTAGAGTTAATCAAGACCTGCTTTTCTGCAGCCATGAAAGCCAACAAATATCTGTTCAGTAGAGTTGTAAGTAAAGGTGGTACATAATCAAATGAAGCTAGCAAATGTATGTATGTCTTCTTCCACGTCTTGCAGTTTACCTCTCTTTTAATGTGGAGATTTTCCTTCCTTCTCCACACAGACACAGGCATATACTCCAGGACTGTATCATATATAACTTCTCCATACAGAACAGGTGAAATCTGCAGAAATATCCTTAATCATCTCTTCTTTCCTTCCATTTTCCCCTCTGACTCATGAAAGCTTCTCTCTGTTCTCTGTTCAGTTTGGAGTTTTTTGAGAGGAGCCAGAGTGTGGCCAGTCTTCAGTAACCTGAGTGCAGTTATTGTAAAAGTGATGCTTTTAAAAGCACAGACTGCAGAGGATGAAGATTTGGAAACATAGCTTCCAATCACAGCTGGTGAAGCTTCTGTTTTTAAATCACATCAGCATATTTGATTTCTTTACTAGTGGTAGTCACTAGTACTGTGTGAAACTTATTTTATGAGAGGGATGAATCTCTCAGTATTTAAAGATATCTCAGTCAGAGACACTCAGAAACAAGAGCTGTATCAAGGGATTTCTGTAGTAAATGAACAGCTAGTACCAGAAAGCCAAAGTGCAAATTAGTGGGAGGATTATTTTAAATAATCAATACGTTTAAGGGCTGGCATCTCCAGCAGTGTGTTAGGACAGACCTTGCTGTACAATAGAATAATTAAGCGGTAGTAATGCTTCAAGTGCAAATGCCTGGAGTTTTGTATCTTCTACTTGCACAAATCCTATACAGTGGAATGTCTTAAGGAGCTGACAGTGCCTTATTTAAGTAAATTTTGCATCAACAGAGAGAGGATTTTATTTTATTTTTTTTAAACTCAGCCTCCACAATGACAATTAAATAAATGATCTACTTTATTTCACAAATTAACTAATGTGGCAGCAGCTTCCATGAATTGCTGGATGCTGCAGCATGTGCAGATCAGTGTTGGATTCAGAGTCCAATAGCACTTGCCTCCCACTCCCAGCTGAGATAGCTACAGTACTAAACATGTTTGCTGTTGTACCAGCAATGCATAGTTCTTCCAGGCTTTCAGTGGGGTACTGACTTGATATAAAATCCTTTGCATTCAGTGTATGCCAGCCCTCATTTCAGCAAAGTAGAACAATAGCAATAGAAAAGGCCCAGTGTAACTCCATAGCTTAAAGTACCTGGCAACTTAACTAGGGTATGGGACATGTGGCTTGATGTACCCAGTCTGTCTCATTCACTGCAAAAATGTAACACAGGATTTACTGGAGTCCAAATAAATACTGTTCTACTTGTTTAGCAAGCTGACTATTATTATTATTAATTTATTTTTTATTTTTATTTTAAACTCAGAAGTGCCTGCTTTATTTGAAAATTTCCTTTGTCCTTATGCATTTGTGAAAATGTAGATATTATTTTTTCTATGCCTTCTCCTTACACAGTTCTTTTATAAAAACTTAAGCTAGAGCAAAAACATATTTTGTCATAAACACCCAGTTTGATACTTCTGAAAAAAACCTGAGTTGGACACAATACTCACTCTGGAGCCTTTGAGCTGTTAGTATATAATAATGATCATGGCAGGCAAGGAATGGGAGCAGAAATCCTGGTTGTCCCATCATATAACTTTTTAATTAATTTTTCAATAAGTGTACTGCTCATTCCTTGATAAAGTTACTAGTTATATATTTGCTTAATAACCAGAATTTGTGTAGACTTCGAGTGGGATGTAAAAAGGAGCTTTCATAATATTTTCTAGACAATCTGTTTCCTTGTTTGGCAAGACAATGTTAACAATACCCTTCTAGTAAAAGGATTAGGTGGTTTAACTTAGTGACAGAAAATCTAATTCCAACGCAAAAACCAAGATACAAATATCTAAATTAGGCTTATAAATTTAGGAAAACCAGCACTCTGCTTAGTTTTAGCAAAATCAGACATGTCACTGTTTCTCCCTGTAGTTTGTCAATGAGGAGAGCTGATGGAATCTGAAAACAGTCCAAAGAACATACAGGCTGGAAAATGTTTTCTAACAGCAAACTTTTGGCATCTGAGTCCAATTCTGTCTGAGCTCTTTTCTTTCACTGGATCTATGTTTCCATTTCCCATCTGCAGATGAGCCCTGAGCACTCATCTGGAATCAAAAATGTTTTGCTGAGAGCAGGTACCTAAAAAGCCAAAGGGAATTGATGGAAAATAGATGAAAATTGCTACCCCTGCTTCTTTCTGCTCTGTCTTCAGCATAAATTTACCATCCTTTCAAATGTCTAGAGTGGAACTTATTGGACTATTGTAATTTCTGTATGGTAGATCTCTACAGTATGATCTAGTCACTATAAAGTTTCTTCATAGTTACTGGAATCAGTGGAGTTTAAGACATGATTCTTGATATCCAAAAGCAGGAAGTTAAACAAATTAAGCCCTAAAAAAAAATGGTTTATTGTGCTCCACTGTCAAGGACAGGAAGCTAAACTCTTAGCTCAGATGCCTACAACATTGGCATTAACGTTTAGTGAAATGAATACCACCCCTCAAGGCCATGAAGATGAAATTTAGGAAATGTTGCAGTCAGTAAAAGACCTGAAGAGGCCTGGGTTTGGCCAAAGCTCTTTGCCTGGTACTTAGCTTAACCAGTGATTAGTTAATGTGTGAGCAACTTACTTGAAGAGAGGAAGTTTGCAAAAATATTCCCTGGGTTTCCAACCTCAAGTGGGTGGTAAAAACAAGCAGACAGTAAACATTCAAGAATCCTAAAACCTGGCTTTCCTCCTTGTTTTCCAGTAATGAATTTAGTCACAGACTACTTTTCCAAAGTTATTCACTAGCTTTTTACACACAAAACCTTAATTTGTAAGGCATATTTCCCTGTGTTAGATAAATCTAAATGTTAAATTCCTACTTCTGTTTTCAACATGGTGGTGTTTTTAACCTTCTCTAATGTATGTAAAATAGATGCATTTATATGCCATATGTCCCATTCTTTCCCATTAAGTTATAAATGTGGTATGACCAAAGAAAAAACAGGAAATGACTTAAGTCCTAACATGTGCTACCAAAATAGTTTTAAATGTTGCACAGACACAATAGATTGTTTGACTCAGTGTTGCAAGACCTTAGTACCAGATTTTGTTTGCAGTGTGGGGAAGTTAGGGAGCTATGCCAGAATTCAGTTTTGTTGCATTTGCTAGAAGGACTTCATCCGTATGTGTAGCTCCTCCACAAAATCCTCAGATCGTAGCTGTGGTGCCTGTGTCATGTCTGATTATTTATTTTGTAGAGTAAACCAAGAAGAAGAAAGACATGTCACTAATAAAAGGGTTAATGTTCACCTCTAAGAAAGAGTGTGGCTCCAAGCACTGACAAGACTTCACGTGACCCTTCAACTTCTGCCTTTATTCCTGGTTCACAGGAGACCAACAGTGATCAAAGGTGTTTCTGTCCAGTAGCAACGTGATGACTGGACTTGTACATGTCAGGATATTTTGCAGTCGCTGACATCAAGGTCAACAAACTTCACAATTAGTCACCTGAATAATCTAAAGATGGGGGAGACATAAGGCTGTTTTACAGTTGCTTTTTTTTAGTGGAGGGAGGGTTTGTTGAGGAAAATACAGATATTTAGACAATGAATTCAATGCTTCCTGCCACAGTCAGTACCTCATAGGAAGAAAGTAATGAATGCTAAGTAAATGCTGTTGAAGGATTTGATAATCTCAACAAATCCAACCAGGAGAGACTTTTTGCCATAAACTTATTTGTAACAGTACTCATCTCTTTACTGATACATATGTGATTCATTGGTTTTTACCTGACTGAGTATTTCACGCTAGGGGCAGCTGAGTAAGCACAGAAGAGATGGACTCTGAAATCCCATTTACGATTACAGCCCTTTGGCAGTGTGATGTTTTAGTGAAGAGACTGAAAATATGAAACTGTATGCAGATGTTATGCTGAATGTATATGCTTGACTTTCATGGCCTTGTCCTGTAAGACCTTCACAGTACTACTTCACTTCATCAGGATGATTAAGGAAGAAGAAAAAACAACAACCCATACACACACACGTTTACCATAAAATTCTTAATGAGATATAAATAATCTCAGCTCAAGATACTATAAAGGACTACTTAGCATTTTGCTTATGATTTTACATAATTCATCTATATATAGTTAATTGCAGAGCAGATTTATTTTTGTTGTTTGTGACATTTTCAGACGATAGCTTGATCACTTTGTTTCATAATGACATCCCACATATCTATTTTGGTGTATCTGTAGGACTTGAAGCAAATACCTTTTCTATTCTTACATTTCAAAGCCTCTGGCATCTCTTCTATTTATGGCTATATGATGATAGTGTGTGTGTGTGTATGTATATATAGAGAGAATATATATATGTATAACATGATTAGGTCATTACTCACGTCAAACTATATTTGAGGGCTAATAATGTCAATATTAAGGTGGGCTGATCTTTCAGTTGTGCAAGCAGTCTTTTTCTAACCTCATTCTCTTATGGCTTTCAATTCAAATCTGAAGTCACTGAAGCATATGAGCATGTGCTCAAATATAATTGTGCATTTAAGTTCATCCTTACTGAGCAAATCCCTTAAGACTATACTCAAAGTTAACCAGTATGTTACTGAATTGACCCCCTTTGCATCAGATTATGAGAAATTTGTACTTCCTGAGAGTCCCTCTCCTAGAGACAGATCCACTTAGCAAGAAGAAATGCTCTGATTCAAAGGAGAGAGTCAGGGTGTGTCACTGTAACTTATTTTCAAGGCCAAAAGAAACCACTGTGATTAATTTCCTCCTGCTTGAGTTTTAGTTGAACATTTATTGGATAAACTTCAAAAGTGAACATCTATATAACTTGTTGCAGAACTGAATCAAAGGGCATATTCATTTACTATTAAAAACAATAGATGCTGGGTGTTTGGGGGGGGGATCGTCCTGTGAATTGATGTTACTTTGAGGATATAGTAAGGAATATTATATCTTAGTTTAGTGAGGAGGTGTCTCTCTTAATTTATTACCTTCAAATATCAATATTAAGGTTCTTCAGTGTGATTTCTTAAAAGTATGAGGTGTGTGTAATAATGCCATCGTTCACATCCCTATTTTTTCATTCCAGATGAACCATTTGAACCCACTAACCAATTTCAAGCAAATTTAGAAGAAAGCTGCAAGTCACACAGATGTCATGTTAACAGATATTTCAACAATAAGCATATAAAGCAAAGAGAGACTCAGTTAATGTCGTAGTAGCAGAAATCCTTCAGGATTCTGGTTCTTACTAGGCATCAGGACATCTACAGAGGTGTTCAGCAATTAAGCAGCAATTACTTCCAGTAATTTCTGCTGTTCTTGAAATGTATTTCTTCATGGTACCAGTACTGTTTCTGCTGCATGTCTGGGACTCTTACAAAATAAACTGTTTCAAATGTACTTCAAAATTACAGATGGACTGTTGGACCATACCACACAAAATGCCAAGCTAATCACTCCCATTAACTGTTCCTTGTTGAACCCCATCTCTCATTTATTCTTACATTATGATCTTTACTCTGAGGGATCCATCTTTCCATCACAGGCATAGTAAGCATGAATCTATATCTCCTCTAGACACTTCTTCAATGCAGAAAGCATAAATCATTTTTTTGGTGGCTGTAAGTGCAGAGCGATTAGTCTAAAAACAGAAACCTATTAAAGCTTCATTAAGAATTTCAAGTCAAATATTCTATTGGAAGAGTACACTATAATAAAATCATATTAGTTCCCTTCCTATTGCATCATTGCTGTCAAAGGTTACGTCTGCTCTCTTGTTCATGCCAGTTCTGCTCTGTTATATGATTATAAAAATAATGTGTTTTTGGTCAATGGCTCTGCAGTCTGAAAAGCTAGAAATGCATCTGAGAGCAGTGACAAGAATAAAACAGAAATTGTTCTTTACTCCCATGTTCTAGAGTGTGTACTACGTATAAATGTATAAAAACAGCACACAGCAATTCCAACAAAAGACACTAATTTGGTACTCAGAACTTTGAACCTAAGGATCAGGGAAGGAGAAACTGGCAAGGGGTGGGGCGGGCAACAGTTCCAGAACCAGTCAAACTGAGAAGTCTTATTTTTCCCCATAGGGAATGTCAGCCAAGCCATCCTTTTGCTATTTTCATCTTCCTTCTTACATGCCCTGTATGTTTCACTGGGCAAGAGTTGCCGTGTGCTATGGCTTGTTTGGCGGTGTCCCTGCACTGACTGGCCAGCTGGCAGCCAAATCACAGAATGACTTTCCAAAGTGATTGGGCTTATGCACTGGAGTCTACTTGCCTTCTCCACTCTGCAAAGTTAATTTAGGCCTCTCCTTTTCACTCTGCCGCCAGTTTTCATAAACAGGGTAGGAACTTCATGTTCTGAGATTCCTATTCTGTCAAATCTTGTCTGGATTCACCAACAGGTTCAAAACTAGCTGTCATCTGTGATAGATGAAGACAGGGCACAATCACCCAAGTTCTGTTTCTTCTGGAAACTTTGAAAAGGAGCAGGTTACCTGTATTTGGTGTTTCACTTTTTTAAACTAAATATATTTGCCAGTGCTATGATGCAATAAATATGAACAATCATGCAACCTTTAGAGTTAAATTGTTGGTTAAATTGTTCTTGCAAGGAACAGCGTGATGTTAAAGTGAAACTATATATAGGAGTGCTTGCTGAATTTTCCAAACTGTAAATGAAACCCTTTTTAGTACTGAGTAACAATATATAACTGCATCTAAATGTGCTCCCTTTTATGTCAGTAGGATATTTGTCCTTTGTTTTAAATAGAGACGAAGTCTCAAATGCAGTAATTCTGGAGCAGTAATTTATTTATTATTAATTATTGTTACTTACCAGTAGTTAAGATGGAATTCTGTCAGAGAAAAAATCTCATCTATCATGACATTTCTTATAAAATATTTTTTCATATTTTATACTTAAAATAACATGGCATACCTTTGTATCAACATCAAGTACAACTTAACAAGTAATACTTCACCGTTAAGCAGTTGCATATCTTCTAAAAGACTCATTATTTCACAGTGGGGTAAAAGCATTTGTACCTTAAAGCTAATACCTTGTACCTTAAAGCCTAATGAAAGTATTATCAGGATGAGTACATTGGCCCAGTTCAACTTTTTGTGAATTTTGTATCTAAGACATATTGTAGAGCTCCTAATAAAAGAAGTGTAATTTTAGTAATTTGAGAGATGAATAAACAGTGACCCAGAGGTGGCAGAGCTGTTCTTCTTGTAGCCATATTGGAAGCTCAACACATGAATCTGAATAGCTGTGCTGTCGGAAGCATCATATCCTCAGCCTCACACAGGGCACCTTAGTTTCTTTACACAAAGTGTGCGTATCACAGATTGCAGGTGTGACTGTATTTGTAATTGAGCAATCAGCTTATTTAGAGCAGTGTTTCTAGTCATTTTCTGTCTGATAAATGCTTCAGACTTGTGATCTCATCTCCTGACTCTAGCTTGACATCCTGATCCCGTGTGCTAGCTTTTGACACTTTGCTTTCTTCCCACTCATAGTTCCTGACCTTAATCATCTGGTGGGACCATCTAATTCCTGCCTTCCTTATGCCTGTTCTAACCATTAAACTGTGTTCCCCAGCACGGTATTGTGTGATTAGTCTCCAAGAACAAAAAAAAAAAAGGAGAAAAAAAAAAAAAAAAGTTATTTTTGGTAGGCTAAATGGAAAATCAGAGTTTTAACATTACTTCTGCTGTACTCTTACAAGATACAGTTTCTCTGGGTGAAGTGTAACTGAAAAACAGAATTGAGTCCATTAAAATAATCTATGAAGAAATATCAGAAAGATTTAAATCTAAATGTCTACA
>CM021766.1:75825020-75880474 GCA_011076525.1 Nettapus auritus
TAGCTATCTTTGTTCTTTTTTTTTTTTTTTTTTTTCACGTTTCTGAGAAAGGATTCATGCCTGAAAATATTAATAAAATAAGTCTTATCGTGAGTTGCTTTTGGGCCATTTGTCATTTCAATCCCTAGACCTGAGTGACAAACATATGGGGGGGAGGGGGGAGGGAGGTGGAGTAGGGGGCGTCTTATGCTGCCCATAAATTCTAGTGCAGGTGACTACATTTATTACTGGCACTAGGGTTTTGTATTAAAATAAAGTTTTAGGTTAGACGTTGATTATTCTTTGGGAGGGTTTGGGGTTTTTACTTGTTTGTTTGCTTAGGGACACAATATACAAAAAGCGTAACTCACTGGTGCATCCTATACATGCAAGGAGAGAATTGTTCATTTCCTGGGAAGCAACTATTTTTTTCAGGGAGAGAAATTCCCCCAAGACATTTTACTGAATCAAGCAAGAGAACAGTAAAATACTCTGAGCAAAGAGCTGGGATCCTGACACCAAAGAAGATGATGTTGAGTGAAGGAGATAGTTAGGCAGAAAGGTACAGAGTGAAAAAAATCCCTTTTACTCCATGAGAATGAGGTAGAGAAAGCCTGAAAGGGAAGACGTGCCCTGACAGTACACAGTGAGTGGGGAGACAGTTGGAATTTCCTTTCCTTAAAAAGTTATTCCTTTTTAATAATGCATGCTTTCTGAATTTAAAAGCCATTCTTATTTTTGGTGGGCTTACTATAAGGAAAAGGAATAGGCTAGTCTCTTCCAAAAATACTGATGCATGCATTTTCAAACCAGCTGTTAGTAACTCATTCCTTTATGCCAACTGGTACTGGAAGAGCAGGCACAGTTCCAAGTCAGGATGCAAGAGAGAAGACAAAAATGAGTCTCCTAAGCCTCATTCTTCTCTCCTTTCCCTTTGTAAGGAAGGATGCCATTCAGGTTAAAACTGGCCAAAACATGGAAAGCTGCAAGTGCACTACAGGTTGGAGAATACCACCAGCCTAAAGACCAAGATGATAGTGGCAGTAACCATTCAATTCTCCTGCTGCTTCCTCTGTCTTTGGAGGCACTGGGATGTCTGAATGACTGCGTCACATATGAACGAGGAAGGAGATTAGTGACAAAAATTTTGCTGGTGGAAGTATTGAAGTTTTTTGTTGTTGTTGCTGTTTTAATTATTTTTTCCCTTTCTGACTTGCAGGTGGCAGTAAATAAGAAAGATCTGTATGGAGACTACAGAAATTTGGACTCTTAAATCATTATTGAAAAAAAAAGAGATTTGGGAATCTAAATCTAATAGGTGTTACATAGGTCTTAAATCCCTTTTGTTTCCAGTTTTTCCAAAGAATTTTGACATCTAAAATGCTGTGAAATGTGTGTGCGCTTTTTTTCCCCTGCAGTATGTGTTTTGTATTCCTCTCATGGGTTTCAGTGTCTAACATTTATATGTTCTTTGCAGCCCTAACTTACAGAACTTGGATTCCAGGCACTTGAGTCATCTGGTGCTTTGTAATAATCTACCCAGTTCAGGGTGCGGGGGCAGTGTATGTGGAGGGAGTGCTAACTGTTACATGCAAGTAAAACTTGGAATTTAACATAATCATTATTTGACATAATTAGATTTTCCAGTAACCATGAATTAGCTAACAGCAGGTCATATTTAATTGAATATTTTAAAAGGAATATACTTGAGCATTTTATTGGCTAATGTCACTATATTTAAGTGTCTGTCAGTATTTTCATTAGGAACCATATTTTGGAAAATGGAGTTTAATTAAACAGTAGCTCAACTGCTCTAAATTTGGAGAGCTGGCATGCAGGCTCGATAGAAAATATTTCACAACATAATTATGGCCCCCGAGGAACTGAAGCAAGCAGACAGGACTTTCACCTAAGTTCTCAAAGTACATCTGCTATGAGCAAAATCTAAAGAAGATGAAATGAACAAGGGAAGGGTTTTTTGGTTTTGTTTTGTTTTCACGTAGCTTAATAGAAATTACAATGTAATCAGCTGGAAGGTGAAAAGAGTTTAAAAAGCAAAAGCAAAATTGCACTGTCTGATTCTTGAGGAGGAGGGAGAATGTATTGTAACAGGTCTTCCTCTGCTCCCCAGAAACACCAGATCTGTTAAGTAACTGCAAATATATGCAGTCAGCGCTTTAAAAGCATTTGCAATCACAGTGTAAAATTCATAAAGAAGTCAACAGGAGAAGTGGCATATAAATTTTGTTGCAAATATATCTTCAGGGATATGTGGAATTATTTAATAACCTCTTGTTATAATGCTGGCACTTGCAATAAAAGAGGCCAGTTTTAAGCATCAGAGGTTATTTTTAAGCCATATCATCAGCCAATGTATGCGAGGTCCAAACAAAAAAGTGCTAAAAGTAGGAAAGAAGAAGCTGTTCTGTAATTGTACTGTATGGCAGTTCAAAGTCCCATCTTGGAAGTTAATTAAAAAGTCATTTACTTTCATCCATGAATGGGATTGAACTTCCAATACCAGTAAATGAGGCATGTCATCATTGCCTGGTATACTTCATACCCACCTTCAGTTCATTCAATTTACAAAGCACATAATTCTTTCTCAAGTTTCTTCAGTGACTCTAAAAGACCAATACAGTACTGAGGACTACTGCAGCACACATGTTCTGTCAGTGCAGATGCTAGAAGAGTGGTGAATTGGTAAGATACACAGAGAACTAAAGGTGAATTATTTCAAGCATATGGATGAAATCTCCTGCCAGACAAGGGTGTTAAGATAGATGATATGAACATGTGCGAGAAAGGTTTGTAGTAGGAAAATATTGTCTGAAATAGAGCCTGACTGAATAGGTGTAGATCGCAGGTGTATGGTTTTGTTTTTCTGGTTTTGTATTTAAAAGAGTGTGATAGAAATGGCAGAGGTTTAAAGAGTGTGGGTATTTGTTTGTTTGTTTGTTTTTCTTTTTAACAACAATACTAAAAAACAAAACAAAACTAAATGTGGTAAATTGTGACGATAAGATAATAAACCTAGTTCTAGGGAGCATAGGATTGGATGCAAAAAAAATAATAATAAAATAAACCTCAGCAACAGCATGCATATTCTGATATGACATATGTTTAATCTGTCACTTCGAATTTGTTCCAATTTTTTAGGTTTTTTTTTGGTTGTAATTTTAACTTGTGATCTGTTCTGTCAGATTTTCTATTTCCTGGCTTTTTAGCTCTAGTGATCTGCCTGATTGGGTTGTCCATACTTCACTGAAAGATGTTTTGTTGTTGTTGTTGTTGTTCTTTCCCTTCCACAATCCTTTTGTCATCTCATTAACCTGAAGTTGCAGTTTCCACCTGTGCCCAGCTGTGTAAGGATGTGTAGGAGAACTCTCTTCTTCTTCCTTGTTTGCTCACCAGATTCATGGCTACCCATGGTTGCTACTAAACTTCTGAAGATTCTTCTAGTCATTCTACAAGTAGTGGCCTTGCTTAGTTAGAAACCTAGCTGGACAAAATCTCTCTTCCTCGATTTCAATCACTTCCCCTCAAAGCATAATGATAATTACTGCCAGTCAAGGCGTGTTAGATGCTGGCATGCTCCCTAGAGGATTTGCACTTAAAAGTGTCTGCAGTGGTTTATGAGAGGTGTGAATGAAGATGTGTAGAAGACATTGCAGTCCCGCCACAGTATCAAACTATAGTAATTTTTTTTGTGTTCTATGAGTAATTTGATAGAATTGTGCATATACAGTCAGAGTCGACTACATTTCTGTTTCCAGGTGATAAGAAAATATGCAAATCTGATATTCCTGTGTCTGACTGCAGCCAAATCTGGTAGATGCTAGAAAGGAAGATTTGACAAATGGTGGAGTCAAGAATAAATGAGTTCAGGGGTCCAGAGAACAGAATTTTCTTGTGAAGAAATCAGGTAACTTAGTTGCAGCTCTGTGACTTGCTTACTGGCCAAATCTCTCTCTCTCTCTCTCTCTTTTTTTTTTTTTTCATTTTTTTTCCCTTTCTTTGTATGGCTCAACCAGTGAGAGTTTATGACCAAATTGAATTGTTTACCACTCACCAGGACTCAGTTATTACCATTCATAACTCAGAATGGGATGTTTCCTAACCAATTTTTTTTTTTTTTTTTTTTTTTTTTTTTTTTGTGACTGAATGGAAGAAACTCTCAAGTAGGAAAAATAGGAGCAGGAAAGCATGGCTAAGCTGTAAAAAATAACATATTAAGGAATAACACTTGTGATTTTTTTCAGGAATTCAGAGAAACATCCAGCTCTTCCATCTCCCTCTCCTTTCTTCTGATACTAAACTTCATTCCTTCATTACCCACTTCTCTAACTCATCTCTATTGAGCAGTGCAAGGGGACCCACACAGTGCCCTGCTCCCGCATAGGAAGTACCTAATGATACTTTTGCTTGAAGTTTCTTTTTTGTTGTTGTTATTGTTTTCCTTGTTGAGTGTGAAGGTGGTTGAGAGGCTTGGGGCAGGTGTAAAAACAAACAAAGAAACAAACAAAAACAACAACAACAAAAAACACTTTTTATCATAATCAGAATGATAGGAGTCCATGAAAACCATTTAATTTCACCTTCATATATTACAGATTCAATGTATTACACTAACAGTTGGATAATGTGCTATGGGGCCATAATATGTAACTGTGAATGGTGTTTGATTTGTGATGGGGAGAAGCTGCTTATCCCTGCAGCTGTCTTGTCTCCTCTTGATGCAGACTGTAAATCCAATCCAGGATCAAATCAGGAGATGAAGTAGGCTGGACATGAATATAATGGGAGTTGAAGGAAGTAAACTTTAGTTGTGCCAAGATTGGCTTTACTTGCAGGAGAATTATATAATGCAAAATAGATGGGTTTGCTGCTGAATGAAGGAATCCCCATGGGCATCTTTGCATAGCATGCATCATCCACCACAGTTCCTCAACTCATTTGGACCTTCCTTAAGTTTTTGTGAACGGATCTTAGGCAGAGATTCTCTTAAGCATTGAAGGATCTAGCATGCACACTCACATGATGCCTCAGCTCTTAACTTGCTGATACACTCTGGGCCCTTATTTCAAAACAAATAGCTCCCTATTTCCTCTGCTTCCTAAAATAAACAGCAGGAGTAATGATGGAAGCTGAAGTTATCAGAGGCCAACAAAGATGTCAGCAGTCCTCTGAAAGAGAGAAGCCTCAGTTGTTCTGTTATGATTTTGAAACTAATCATAACAATTCAAACTTAATCCCGTAGTTGGTAGGGTGGGGGCCTTTGTTTATAATGTGATATTTGATTTCCTTAACAATGTCTCTGGCATTTTACATTAAAATTTCACCTAAGTGAAATGTACTGAAATCTATCTGACATTTATTTACTCTTTATCCTTAAAAAAAGAAATCCATCAGGGGACTGTATAAAAAAGATAGTATAGCAACAGCTTTCTCTGAAATGAATAGGATGAGATAGCTTTTAGAATTGTACCTTGTTTACTTTTTTTTCCTCTTAAATTGGATTTTGGATCTCTTGTCAAGTAAAATAATCTTACATTATTTTACTTGAGTACCTTTTTTTTTTTTTTTTTTTTTTTTTTTAGATTAGAATTCAAGAGGGAAAACCTCTAACAACTTTAAATTACACCATCCCAGGCCAGCACCCTGATCTTTATATGAAATGCTTATAAAAATTTAAAGTGCTCTAGTAATTTTAAACCAGTGTATGCTGCAATGCCCAGAACCCTGATTGCCTCCAAATTTCACTTCCAATAAATTTAAATTGCTTTGTGCAATGCAGAGTGATTTAAAATTATTGGAGTGCTTTAAATTCCATACTGAAGTGCCTATAAAATTTGAAGTCCTCCAATAATTTTAAATCACTTCATGTTGTACTGTGATTTAAGCCTATTTGAAAACAAAGGTCCAAGCATCCTATGCTTTAATTTGTAATGGTAAACAACATGGGGAAAATGGCAGTTAAAAATGTATATGAAATATGCCACTTCTCAGTGAACTAACTGAAATAAAGATGTCAAATATAAGAAGGAAGCATTCAAAGACAAATTAAGCTGCTTTTGTACCTCTACTCAGTGCTGATGCAGCTTTACCCTGAGTTCTGTGTGCGGGTTTGGGTGCCACAATGTAAGAAGGACTATAAAACTATTAGAGAGTGTACAAGGGAGCCTTTCTTTGGAGATGAGAAGTATCTTTCATATGAAGGTAGTGCAGGGGCTAGAGGGCAAGACATATGAGGAGCAGCTGAGGTCCCTTGGCTTGTTCAGCCCAGAGCAGAGCAGGCTGAGGGAAAGCCTCATGGCAGCCTGCAGCTCCCTTATGAGGAGAGCGGAGGGGCAGGCGCTGAGCTCTGCTCTCTGGGGACAGCGACAGGACCCGAGGGAACGGCATGGAGCTGGGACAGGGGAGGGTCAGGCTGGGCGTTAGGGAAAGGTTCTGCATCCAGAGGGTGGTCAGGCACTGGGACAAGCTCCACAGGGCAGTGGTCACAGCGCCCAGCTGGAGTTCAGGAGACATTTGGACAATGCTGTCAGACACATGGACACATGGTTTGATTTTTGGGTGGTGCTGTGTGGAACCAGGGGTTGGATCCAATGATCCTACTGGGCCCTTCCCAACTCAGGACATTCTATCATTTTGTGATTCTGTTAAGATAAAATGGTAAAATGGTAACAATTTTTTTTTATTTTTATTTTTTTTGAGAGCGAGAACTACTTCTGTAGCACAGGTCCTTTGGAGTGTTAGATTAGGAGAGTTTGTGAATATACTTGACTGAAATTATTCACTTTTGTCACAACTGTAATTAATATAGATGACTGCTATTCAATAATCTGACGTTATGCACACTACTGAGTGGGAACACACCTGAAAGATGTGTCAAGGCAATGCATCCACGTTATTTGGAATATGTTACACATCAACGAAGCCAAATTCTACTCTTAATTACATCACTGTATGTTCAGTGGTGCTTTCTTCACTTTAGGATTTGCTTTGAAAAGCACTTAGTAATCTTACAAGATAAAGTATATCTAAAAAGTGTATCTTTACAGGATAGTTTCCTGCCTTCTCTTTTGTATCTTGAGTAGGTTTTTGTCATCTAGTGATCCAGGAAATAAATAACAATAATAACAGTGTTACAGTGACTCATATTAATGCTTTGGCATTTTGTATCTATTAAATCTTACATGGGCAACACTTTCCAAAAACATACAATGGCAGTTTAACTTGGCTTCCAGGGAATTTCAGAGGGAGTTTTCTCTTTGTGGAGGTAAAGAATGTTGGTTATTTGCATGAATATTCTTTGAGGGATAAAAATCTTGTGGCATTTTTTTTCTTTCTCCAATGAGAAATGTAGCAAAATCTATTGAATGAAGAAAATAATCATATGAAATAGAACTAAAGTACATCTTCATGCATAAATGGAGTCAAAATGGTTATAGTTGTTTGAAGCCGTCAAAGATACTGGTATTTTACGACCCATGAAGCTTAGTGTTTAATCTACGCCCCCATAATAGGTTACTTTTTTTTGTTTGTTTTGTTTATGCACCAAATAATACACTCAAAACTAATGCAATAAATGGCATAACGTCAGCTAATTCATTAGAGGAATTAACTTTTTGTTTATAGGCATAACTTCACCTAAAATTGACACAGGAATTATAATAGAGATATATCATTAGTTACTTGGGATCACACCATTAGTCTGAGGAAAAACTTATGTATATGTATATAAGGAATTTTACATAGGCAGAATAGAAACACCAACAGAAAATGGAAAATCAGCACCATTCTAGTGGAATAACTAAACCAACTTTATTATCTCTAGAAATTCTATAGACACATCTGAGAATTATACTTAAGCTATGACATAAATTGAGGTTAAGGGTCCAGTCACTTTTTTTTTTTTTTTTTTTCTTGGCTAGACAGTGCTAAGAAGTCTGTCCTGCCCATGCTCTACTTCTAGGCTGTGTGTTCCTGGTAGTGAGGTGGCAATTGTCTTAGACCATGTCATAGATTTAAATGACAGTAAGCTTTGTCCCATCTCAAATGCAATTTATTTCATTGGTTGGTGACCTCAATAATCATTCCTTCCTAGGATAGGAGGCTGTGAATTTCCAGGATATGACAAAGCCAGACAGGTGACAAAGTACACCTCTTGGCAATGTAAGATGCATCTGACCCTAGTTGCTTCTTTTACTCTTGTGCCTTCTGAGGTGTGCTGGTACAACATTGTGAACTAAACAGAAGAACTGCTCACAGGTAAATAAGAACAGCAATTTTTATTTTATTTTATTTTATTTTATTTTTTGAAACTCTCAGTGGCACTATGAAAAATGTAAAAGCCTTTCTTTCGTTTTAGAGTAATTTTTTACTACTAGTAAAATTCAACTTCAGGTGAAAGGGCTACTGGCATTTATTGTTTAACTGACTAAGAACATTTGTATTTAACAAAA
Source organism: Nettapus auritus (assembly GCA_011076525.1). Classification (NCBI taxonomy): domain Eukaryota; kingdom Metazoa; phylum Chordata; class Aves; order Anseriformes; family Anatidae; genus Nettapus; species Nettapus auritus. The sequence continues at coordinate 75,833,468 of CM021766.1, forward strand.
CAGAGAATCAAATCTGGGATATAATGGCTTTACCTAAGAGTGGCTAAAGATAACTAAATACACCAAAACTTTTTTACTTTTTTTGTTTACTGTTTGTCTTTAGAATGCCATGCGGTTACCATGAGCATCTTTTTTTTTTTTTTTTTTTTTTTTTTTTTTTTTTTTTTTTTTTTTTTTATTTTTTTTTTTTTTTTTTTTTTTTTTTTTTTTTTTTTTTTTTTTTTTCCCTCAATTATTTTGCTTAGAAGAGATTCTTAATTACTACTCCCTGCATAGAAATAAGTTTTATGTGCTGGGTTGACCCCAGCTGTCAGCTAAGCACCACACAGGCACTTGCTTACTGTCTCCCACAATCAGACAGGGCAAATGATAGAAGAAGAAGAAAACCAGGACAACTTATGGGTTGAGATAAAGATAGTTTGATAAGGAAAGAGAAGGAAAAGCAAAGCAAAATGAGTGATGTAAAGACTGTCACTCACCACCTCTGACCAATAGACTCAGGCAGTCTTTGAGCAATGGCTACTTACCCAGCACTCCCCTCGCCCCCCCTCCCCCCCCCCCCCCCTTTTTTTTTTTTGTCATTGCTTCTTTTGCTGAACACAGTGTTGTATGGCATGGAATATCCCTTTGGTCAGTAGGGGTCAGCCATGGAGGTTGCATCCCTTCACAACCCACCCCCAGCCTACTTGCTGTGGGAGAAGATTGGGGAAAAAGAAATCCTTGGTGCTGTGAAAGTACTGCTCAACATTAGCCAAAACACTGCTCTGTTATTAACACTATTTTAGTAACAGATTCAAAACACAGTACCATATGGGGTACCAGGAAGAATATTCAATCCATCCCAGCCAGATCCAGTACAGTTTTGTAAAAATATTTTCCCTTGTTCTTGCATTTCATTTGAGCCCCTTTTGGCTGATCTGAGCTAAAATGAATGATAAATTCAAAATGTGCTATTTGCCCTGAAATTAAGATTTTATATGGCTCTGTTATGTGTATGCTTAACCATTTCCTTCTGTGCTTCATAAATAAAAGCAGTGCTCTCTGTAACTCAGTCTTTCAAAGTTCTCTTTGCTATGTTGGTAAATTGGAAAATGGTCAAAAAGTGAACACAATGTTAGAGCTTTAAATTTTAAAGAGATTTAAAACATATAGTATTTATGTAATGGGAACATGGAATTGAGAAAATGTAAATCCCCAGAGTATGACTGAAAACAGAGTTTTGAATGGGGGTCCACTTATCAAAATTATTTCTACCTGATTCTCAGCTCACATCTCATCTGCATTTTCCCACTGGTGCCACTGTTGGATAAGTAGCAAGTGTTGCAGGGCTAGGGAGGGAATGCCGATCTTTCACATTTTCTCAAAAGTTTAGGAATTGCGGGCTTCTGAAATACACATTTAGTGATGTTCTTATGATAAGGGCTGGGGAAAAAGCCATTCTTTGGACTTGTTGAAGCCTTTACCAGCTTCCATGAGCAGGTCTGATGGAAGAAGGCAAAATGGCCCTGTTGCATTTCCTCTGTGCAGGATGAAAAGCCTGGGGAATCCCATTCAGCAGCAGCTGTGTGAACCTAAAGTGTATCGATCTGCAGCTCTTGCCAAACTTCTGCCATCCTACACTGAAAGCTTTGCACTGGATAGAAGAGATGATATTTCGGAAGGAAATATCTATATGTGTTAGTAAGAGGGTAAGAGGAGGGAAGGCATTTATGTCCCTGCATTCTTAGAGCACAAAAGCAGCATTGCATTTAATTGACTTTAAAGTGTCTGATTGAAAGTAAATTCAAGTGTTCTTTTCCTGAAGTATAGAAGATGTTATTCTGAACCACAGAAGGAACCTGAAAAAAATTAATTGCACAAAATGTTGGGCAGGTTGGAGGCCTTTAAGAAAAGTTTGGGCAGAGCATTGAATGAAAAGAACATCCAAGTCGTGGCACGTTAGCAATGAGTAAATCCCACAGGTTTGGACAGGACAGAACCTTTCTCTCTCTAAACCTGAGAGGCCCACTGAGAGAAGGCAGAGGAAGGAGAGGATGATTTAAGTAGTAATTTGTGGGAAGACTGTGATGACTTCTTGCATCTTCCTAAGAGTCACCTGGTATCAGATACTGTCAGGGAATAGTCTTGGACTTGATAAGCCACAGGAGGACACACTGTAGTGTCATTGCCAGTCTTTTATCTTTTGTATTGTCTTTATTAATTTAGTTTACTATCACTTGCAGATGTACAGCATCTAAAACTACTCAGTATGTGGTGGGCACACTGAGCATACATCATTCTCTTCTGTTTTTCTGCTATATACAAAAGATTCAGATTAGTGATCCCCATTTCTTGCGATATTCCTTCTTAACCCTGGTCCCCATCTTCATATTCGGTCATTGTTCATCTCTCTAGAAATACTAATATCTCTAACTATACTAAAATATCTAACTATACTAATATATATAATTTGTTTTGTTCTTCTTTTTGCTTATGGAGCAATTCTAATCCCTGTCCAACTTTCTTTCTTGTTGACTCTTGTGTTTGCCATTTCTGTTTTGTTTCATGAGCAACTACAAATGTTAAGGATGAAGGTGTAGTAGTAAAAAGCCAATGGAAAATCTCCTTAAATCCCAGAGTGGGACAACTTTTCTGGAATTATCAGAAGTACCTTTTTTTTTTTTTTTTTTTTTTTTCTTTCTCTCATATATATATATTATTTATTGTGGTGCTGTGGAATTCTACAAAAAGCCATTTGAAAAAATATATCCTCATAAGTTACATCTTGAGCACATAACGGCAAGCAGAATGTTAACAGCTTCTGTTATACAGCTTTTCCAAAGAACCAATTTGGCTGTTAACATGGAATCCTGCCTTAAATCAGCCCCTAAATATTATTCCACGTCTTTTGACTGCTACTGTAGATTTCTTCATTGTGCATATGCAGAAGGTTTTATGGCAAATTCTTGCTTTTAGAATTATGTTTGTCTAGAATTTTCATTGCAGCATAGCACAGACATATTAAGCATTCTAAGCAGCAGTCATTGCATCTGTCATTCATTCCTGGCTGTATCTTCAAGACACTTTCCTTTCTAAAAGTACTTAATTTTCAAATACTGAACACAGAAAACAACCTCCAGCACAGAGGTACAGAATAAATATTTCTAAAGGCTGTTAAATAATAGAATTTGTTAAAAGTAAGAATAGGAATTAGCTTGTTGTTGTTGTTGTTTTGTTTTGTTTTTCTTTAAGGCTCTGATAAGGACATTAACTGTCTTGCCATTCTTTATAATTGGCATGATGCAGCACAAGGTCATGAACATAACAAGACAAATAGACTTTAGAGATAGTCAACCTTTTTTTGTGTGTGAAATTCTATATACTGAGAATTATACTTGAACTTGACATTATGGAGGAATTTTTCTTAAACCTGACATTTTGGTGAACTACTGTCACAACAGATTATATATTTTGTTATCCAAAAATATCTCGATGGCCTAAGTCCTAGCAGCTATCTCCCTGCTTGACTAAGCAATATTTTTATAGTTACCAGGGGTTGTACTGGGATAATTCTTTCATTACTTCACCTGCTTGTCAGTCTAAAGCTGTAGCTGAACTTCATGAAATGTTAAAGTTGCAAACAATATTAATTATATAATTTTGTAGAATGGGTGAGAATTTTAGATTTAAAATTTCGTAAGTATGACTCGTGATTGCAACAAATAGCACCCATTGTTGCCAGGTGAAAATCTACACGGGTAAGAGGAAGAACATGAAGTATCATGCTGTTGATACTTTGCCAAGAGTAAGCAATATTCCTGAACAGGAATATTTTAGAGGGAAAAATAGTTGAAATTAGATTAAATGGAAGAGTAGATCATGCCAAATTATCTTTTAATTCTTTGTTGTTGTGTTGTTTGTTGCCTTTTTTTTTTTCTTTTTTAACCAGTTTAGTGACTTTTCTAAACAAAATAAATGTATTCCTTTCCTATCTGGTCAGAAACACTTGGAACAGTACTACATAGCAGTGGACTTAGTACTACAAATTAGTGGATTTAGATAAGATTTTCTCCATTGACTAGGAGAAGAGCACTGTCATTAACCTCAGTGTCAGGCTGAGGTTAATAATGGGATTGTTCATACTTAATCAGTAAATGGTTTCAGAGGTGATGTGAGACAAGTAATAAGTTAGGGACATTCTTAATAATACTCATTGAGTATTGAGATAGTATTAAAGAATGCTTGATTTTTGAAAACTAGAATAATCAAAATGGTTAATAGTTTAAAGCTAATAGCACAAGGATACACATCAATCTGATTACAGAAACCTCCTTCATTAAGCTAGAAGTTTGTCAGTGGAAAAGGCTGAGGAAGAGAGTCTTCCATACACTAGCTCATTGTAGAAATATGTGAACTGCCAATACACGGTAGCTGATAATAGCATTATCTTTTATCAAGAGAGAAAAATATTAGTAAAATGGAACAAGGGTTTAGTAAAACATCATCTGAAATTCTGTTCATAATTTTGACCATTCATTTTCAAAGAAGTAGAATTCAAACCAAAACAAATAGAAAGTTAATTGGGAATTTGAAAAGCTTATCACAGGAACAAAGTCTAGAAGAACTTTATTCCTCTCTCAGCTTTTAAGTTGTTAGGATAGAGGATGGGTTTGCTCTCCATAACCGCATTTCAGGGAAAAATACCAGGGGACTAGCAAAGGTACTTCAATTAAATAGATTGTCATAATGCCCCATGCCCCAGCATAATCTCCTTTCTGTCTGAAGATCCATTATTTCTGCACTGATCTATGAAAACATGTAAATATTTACTGATTCTAGGACAACTTGAAGCCTGTTGATATCAGTAGTTAAACACTGAGTCATTTACATGTCTGTGAGCTGAAAGTCCCAAAATTCAGTAATGGTATATAAAGCACATGTAAGGGAATATCTAATTAAAGATATTTTTCTTTCTAAAAAAAAAAAAAAAAAAAAAAAAAAAAGCTCCAAGATTATTTGCTGTCACTGTAAAATATCATTTTAATATGATTTTAAATGCTCAAAACATTGTCAGTTTCTCAGTGTAGATGCAAATTTATTTAAAAAGAAAGCCACAAGAGAATTCTAATAATATGAATGTTTTGATGGTATTGGAACAATAGTTTCCAGCTGTCATTCTTAAAAATTTATGGTCAGCATAAATATTCAAGACGGGCTTCAGCCTCTTTCCGTCCATTGCTTCATCTGTCATTGCACTCATGTCTTGAAAAAGTCCTGAGAAAGCTAGAAAAGAAGTAGGAGAATGCAGTCAAATTCAGAAGAGAGGGATGCGATGACTAGAAAAGCTAAAAATGAGGTCCTTAGAGATGAAAACAGGATTAAACAAGACAGGATAAAACTAAGATGATCTGGAAAGTTCTCTGAATTTAACTTGTGTACTTCAAACGGGTCTAACCTGATCCTTTGCTGTTTCGTAATCTTTTTTTCTGCTTCTACTGTTAAGTGGACATTTATGTATGTGAAAACTTAGGTACTGGAGCATCTGTTGAGGCCTTGGATATGTATATCTGTGTGTTTGGGATCTACCATTTTTGGCTGAAGATGTTCAAGAATTTGATGAAACCCTGTGAGTTGCTTACCTGGCTTCAAGTTTACAAAGGTATTTTAGTACTTTACAAAATTACATTAGTATTCTTTTATCTAGAGCCCAGAGAGACACTTAAGATAAAGCTGAGTCCAAGTAAAGTCATGAAATACCTGTAGTTTGCTTCCTTTCTAGTTGTGAGACAGCCTGTACTGTACCTTTGGATGCAGACTGAGCGGCTCAGTATCAAAAACCTCAAGGTGTGAAATGCTCGCAGTGCCTGTGTACCTTTGAAATTCTTAATAGAGCTGCTTCCTGAATTGCTTCTTGAGTGCCGTAACTGTGTGGATTATTCTGGAAAAACAGGCTAGTTCAAACTTTCCTGGAAAGTAGTTTTGACCACATTAATTTGGTCTGGAAATAAACTTGAAGAACTGGCACTGCCTTACACCCTCTCTGCTCTTTCTTATCTTGTGTTGGCTGGGGGCAGATTACTTGTGAGCAATTTTCTGCTCTGTTCTGGTGTAAGCGATGGGTAGAACAAAGCAGGTCCAATTCAAGGGCCAGCAGCAGACATCTCCTAATGCTCCACTTTAGCACTGAGCAACCTAATCCCCCCTATATGAGGCAGGTGCCTGCTGCCATGGCTCTGCTCTGTTGTGTTGAAATGGGTTGAAAGAGAAGTTTCTATACCATTAACAGTCTATGGTGTCTTAAGATGGGAAAACTAACATCTGAGAGAGAGGAAAGCAGTAAATTAAGATAACCTGCTTGTCTGTTACTGGTTAAAAGAACAAAAGAAAATAAACAAACAAAAAAAACAAAACAGCTGGATGTCTTACCAAAATCTGACAAGAAAGATAGTGAGGGCTCCTGGGTTCAGGTGTACAGCTGAAAGGCCCCTTAAAAAACATCATTCTGTCTTTCAGCTATTAGTAGTAGGTTCGTTCCTCAGTTTTGATACTCATCTGTGAAGTTCGTCAAGTGCTAATATATCAGATGTGAATAACCCGATGGATTAATAGATACGTTATCGTTGATCTCAAACTTAAAACTGATTTTGTATAACTTTACAGACATAAGCTATCTTAAGCAGGGGCTGGCCATTTTTTCATTTACCATAAACTACCTTTTGTGCATGTATGGAAAATGGGGGATGGAGAATTCAAGTACTTTTTTAATTGGCTGTTAGATAACACTCATGAGTACTGATGAAACTATTTCTTGTAATTGCCTGATGTACTTGAAATTCCCATCCTGAGCCTTGTATCAAGAAATATATATACATTTACATTCTACATACATAATCTCTCTTGAAGGATTTGGCAAGGAAACTTTTAATGCCCTTCTGTCATTGTTTCTTACCAACTATCTCTCAATATTGATTTATGCATCCATTAGGAATTAGAAAAAGATTTTGAATGGAAAGAGTCATCTGGAGGCTAACTATAATTTTCTTTTCTGGTTTGTAGATGATTGCAAAAGTAATAAATAATCTCTTCATAATGCAACAAAAAGAATGATTTCTTATTAAATGCAATCCAGTACAAAATAACAACAAAAATGTCATGAAACGTTAAGGAAAAGCAGTAGCTTGAATTTTTTTGGCAAATATATATATATATATATATATATTTCAATTCTCAATGAGTGATTAATTTTTATATATTTATATATATTTATATGTATATATATAATGCCTGTCACCATATTGATAAACATTCTTTGGAACCACTCTGATCTGATGGCAGGGCTAAGAACAGGAGTCAGCCTGTTAGTATCTCAGCACTTCTGTTTACAAGCAAAAAAAAAAAAGAAAGGTACAAGATGTTGCTGCAAAGCATCCCCACCAAAAGAAAACTTTAAAAATTACTTGCTGTCATCACTACTTCATATTCCCTGTGTTATTAGAAGAAATTGCATTGTATACATCAAAAAGAAAGATGAGACTGTAATTCAATGAAATAATTCTGTGTCAAAGTTCCAGTGACATTAAGAAGCCATTCAGACTTCACTGTCCTCTTTAATTGTCTATCAGAGCACTTTCAGTGAAATTACAGTCTTACTGTGCGCAGTTCAGTGTATTTTACAGTACATTTTACTATTCTGTATTTATTACTGCTCCAAAAATAACCTGAAAAGACATGCTGTCTTGCTTCTTTTCAGCATGACCATCCATCTGAATATTGCATAGTATGCAGTGGTCTGTAAGTAGTGCAAGTAATATAGCTGATTAAACTTGGTCCTGAAGGCAGCAAAGTTCAGCTACTCATCAGAGCATGGCTTTTTATTGTTATTTTTTCCTTCATATCAGTACAGTGTGACCCTAAACAAACAGAACACCCAACTTGACAGGATCATTTGAAATAGTGCGGTGGTATTAGTTCTTACATTACTCAGCTCGTGGGCAGCCAGCATCAGAGTCATGACCAGAAAGCAACGGAGATCAAGAGAAGAGAGCAAGGAACAAACTCCCCTGTGCCACAGTGGCAGTCAGCTCCTGTAATGCTCCCCTGAGATGTCCAGCACCTGGCAGACCTGCAAATACCCGCAATCTATTGTGAACTATGCCAGTAACTAAACCAGCACCTGCCCCATCTGTGGTTATTTGGGGAGTAGGGGTAAAAGCTGTCTGTGCCTCTTCTTACCTAGTTATGTCTGGGAGCAGAGGCAAAAAACTCTCTCCTTTTTAGTCTGCATTATTGCTGTTAGAATTAAATTCATATGCACACCTAAGCAAAAAAATATAAATCCTCTAAAGAAATGAGTTATATATTTATATATTTTTAAATTCCAAATTAAGTTATTACATACTTAAAAAACAAGCAAACAAACAAACAAACAAACAAAAAAATTACTGCACTGGAAAAAATGCAGGAAACAATTTCAAAACACAGAAGTCAATGTAGCATCAGTTTGGGACCAAACTGCATCCATGCTGCAGTAGCATATTTGAGGTAATGTTGTGCTAAAATTCCTTTCCAGAATTAAGCTAAAGGCTTTGAATGTAGACCCAGTATAGAAAAATGTCAGCCATTCAGTTCTGTCAAATTGACTGTCGTTGCAATGCAGCACCAGGCATGATGCTGCACAGCAATACTAGACAGGAGAAGGTGATAGGGAGCTGGTGATCTATGTGAGCCACTCCAGTACTGGTTGGCAAAAGCCGGCTGTGCCACATTACAGAAAAGGAAATACAGGGCAAGGCATCAGGCACCCTGTGAGATAGTTTAAACACGATCTTTCTTGGTGTCTATCAGGAAAAGCAGAAATATTAAAGTATTTAAGTACAAGTTTAACCTTACAGTATAAGCTGAGCTATAAAAAGGCACAAAGATTATAGTCAATACAGAATATGTATTTTTTTAGAGGGAAAAAAAAAAAAAAAAAAAAAAAAGAAAAAAAAAACAGGAAATAAGAAATCTGGGACTATGCTGCAGAGCTTTCTCTCTTTGGCTCTGATAACAAGCTAATGGTAAACAGAGCTAAAATTTTCTGTAACAGACCTCTGATAACCTTTGGATTATTTTCCTTATTGAGACCATGAAAACACAAATGCCCTCAAGAAAACTATTAAGCTAAACATGGGAAGGGAGTTGAAGCTGTTTTATGTGGCTATCGTGTTTTCCTTTCACAGCCATCACTTTCTGGCTTTGTTTTAGACTTGGTGAAGCTCTTGAAATAGATTATTCATGATGTTGTACCAGGAACCTCTCTTCCATCCAGAAATACTTATTTGAAAGAAAAGGACTTAAAAGTGAAATATAAGAAGTTTAGTATTGCAGCTCTAGGAAGCTTTGAGGAAGACTGTGAGCTGATACTGGTATAAATAAAGGAGACCACAGCTTTCCCTAGCACGTTCTGAACAGTCGAAGAGAGGTGGCAAACACTGGCACAAGCTGAGAGGGCCAGTGCAAGGAGCGTATTTATATCCTGTCAGATTGTCTTTGATATCTCACAGAATCTCAGCCTTAGCAAACTCGGAACAGACCTTGTGCACCTTTCATTATAGAAACTGTGGAGCACTAATGGAACTGTCAAGAGGAAAAACACCAGCAGACCACACAAAACCTAGCAGAAGGTCCCCTGGCAGAGCTGCAGGAGCGAAGGCTCAGAACAGGCACCAGGGAAGGGAAGGCAGGTAGGCGATGCCAGATTATCTTCACAGTGCAGTAGCTCCCCACCCACTGAGATCACTTAGGGCAGGTTTTTAATCTTTCCTCCTGGTGCAGTGTAATGTGTGTGGAGAGGAGCATGTTCTGCTGAGACATGCCTTCCCAGTTTTTAATGCAGTACCTTGTAAATGAAAAATATTTCATAACAAGTGCATGGAGGGTTTTAGTTATCTTACATATCTGGGGAAACTATTAAATCCAAAATAACTTAGCTCTTGCAAATAGGCTGTTATTTAATAACAAATCAAATAAAAGGTGCTGATCCAGACTCCAGTGGTGCTGCTAGAGATGATACTGTTTCCCTACCTAATGTATTTTTTGGCATGGAGATGATCTCATTTCCTTGGTACACTACCAGAAAAATAAATGAGAGAGAAACGATGAGAAACAATAAATGCTTCTGTTAGCAAGGTGAGCATGTTTTCTGATTAACTGAAACTAATCCTTAACTTTAAAACTGAACTTTTTTTTTTTTTTTTACAAACCTAAGGATGCCAAAGAGAAAATGAAAGGTACCTTATAGACATCTGAAGTGCTTTGTACACTGCTATGATGATGGGAAAACTTTGTACCTGCTGTTGGCTATTTGTAAATGCAGTCCCACTGTATAATGCTGTCAGTTTGGGGACTGTGTATACAACAAGTTTTTGATAGTGCTTTGGGTACCATTTTTTCCTTATATAGAGAATAGTTTAAAACTACTGAACATTGCAGACTGTGGATTTTGCACTTGATTTACGCAGATAGGCGTTAGAGGGTTAACTGTAGTTTCATTGTACCTTCACTTTGGCTGTCTGTGAGCTGCCCACCCAGCCTGTCTTTCCCTCTTTCCCCTTAACAGAACAGGGAGAGAAAATAAGGTGAAAAAGCTCCTGGGTTGAGATAAAGGCAGGGAGATCACTCACCAGTTAACCTTCACAGGCAATGCAGACTCGACTTAGGGAACATTAATTTCATTTATTGCCAGCTAAAAAATGTTGAATGGCAAGAAGCAAAGACAAAATTAAAACACCTTCCTAGCCCCTCTTCATCCCATGCCCAGCCTCACCTCTCCAACACCCTCCACCTTCCCAGACCCAGCCTCACCCCTCCCTCACCCCTAAGCGAGCAACACAGGGTCTGGGGTCTGGGGCTAGGGTCAGTCCCAGAGCCCCTCTCTGCCGCCCCTTCCTCCTCACACCGTGCCCTGTTCCAGCATGGGGCCTGCCCAGGGGCTGAGGGAGGGAAATCCCTGCTCTTAATGATTTGAAAGTTGTGAATAATAAAACCAATTGGTCTAACTCCCTTGCAAATAACTTGGAGTTGAAGGTTGTGCTGTTTGGTATCTGAAAGTTAATTGCTCATTGATTTATTTTTTTGTATAATAAACTTGGATTTAATGTATGACTGATGTCACGACAGTGTAGGCAGTCTTAGTATATCCATTCCTCTTACAGATATCTTTGTTAATTTCTCAGGATCTAAGGGTGCATCACCTTTTCAGTCAGATAATCTGTATTCACTTGAGTAGATCCATTGCAATCAATTGATACTGACCTTTTTCTACCACCATCTGGTTTACATGCAGTTCAATATTTTGGGGTTCAATTCACTAGTTTTATTTCCATTTTGGACCCTGAAACGGAGTATGTTTTTAATGGCTTGATTTTTTTCAAGCACCGGACAGTATTAGTGCTCAGGTCTTCTAGAGCTCACAGAAATTATGTTGACTTTCTGAGAAGAAAAATGTTATTTTTGTAATTCTAAGTAATACTGTTTGAAACAAAAATCAGTCAGGCTGCTCAACAAAAAGAAAAGAAACCTCAATTAAGTATATTTTTGTGGCAAAGATACTAATAAATTTTAGTGATCAACATATTACTAATACACCAAGAGAATGTTAATGTCATGATTTCTTAAGATAATTATGATTAACAAAAACAGGATAACAGAATATGTTACTGCAAACTAATTAGGCAGAAAATGAATGATCTAGTAATTCAGGAGACATAACAATTAGCACAAGAAACACATAAATCACTGTGATGGAAAACAGCACTTTGGCTTCTCTGCCATTTTTGTCTTTTCACACTCCATCTCAGTTTTACAAAGGCTATGAAATGGAAGAACTCTTTTCCAAAGGGTTGGCTTTTTATGGCAATGTAAACGACCAAACTTTGCTTACTCCCATTTGGATCAGACCAGAAGTCAGCTTTCATCAGAACCCTGCATCTTTTTACAACAGCTAAATTCATGGCAAGAATTGAACTGATGGTTTCTGAGAAATAACCTCTCAGTTTCCAGCATTTGTCAGTTTACAGACTTTCTAAGCTTTGGGTTGCCTCAGAACCAAAGAGTATATACTTGAAGAACTTTTTTTAACACATTTCTGCTATCTGCACCTATAACATCCTGTGGCAATCAGTTCCATAAATCATGCACGAGAAGAGAAAAAGACTTTAGCTTGTTTCTTTCTTTCTTTTTTTTTTTCTTTACTGTTAGCTTCTGTTGGTGTTTTTGTTTAGTTTTTATTATTGTCCATAGTGTGAGATTTAAATGACTATCTCCTATTTTTATTCTCTGCACCATCACTGATTTCTTGGAAAGTCATTAAATTTACAATCTTTAGTGATCTCTTCTTCTGTCCTTAGAAATCTCAGTTTCTTTCTCTCCAAAGCTAAATAGAGAAGTATTCTTTAGTGATTCCCTTATAGAAGCTATTCCCTATATCCAATGACATGTGTTGATTTTTTTTTCCTTTTTTGGTTTGTTTTTGTTGTTGTTGTTGTTTGTTTGTTTGTTTTTACTTTATGTCTAACATAACTCTTGGGTAAACTGTAAGGAAATCTTCTGATGGTTATGATGCTAATGCAGGACATGGACCATCTAGGAGTATTTCCTTGCTCTTTCTGATGCTTCTCACATTGTGACATGTCTGAAAATGTTTTCTGCATGGTAGATCCCCTGCCAGTGAAACTTTAATTTACTGTATTAAACAGCTGTGAATGTCACATCTGCTTACAGCTAGCTTGTTTCCTTTCTATCAATGAGCATTTAAGAGATGAGTTGCTGTTTGGAATATACATTTTAAGCATGGTTTGCAGACTGTATTTCTTTAAAATAATCTGTACAGTTACAAGAAAGAGAATAGTGCAATCCCTCTTCCCTCTTTTTAATTATACTTTAGAAAAGCAGTATTGTCAGGTGTTTGAATGTCAACAAATATGGTAACCGTCCATTGTACATGGGATGGAGACCTACATGGATTACCAGATTTTCCTTCCTAAGTAGAAACAACTCTGTATCCCCAGAATGTTCTAGTGGTGTTTTGAATGACAGGGTGTCAGGTGAGAATATGTCCTCAGAAAGAAGCACTCAGCTCTTGGGGTGTCACTGAAAAGGCAGACTTGACAGCTATAAGCAAGGCAGCCTTTTTTTATGTATGTTTCTTACCTAAAACTGGACTCATTGAGTAGCTTGAAGATAGAATTGGTTGTGTTAACAACATCAAGGTTTTGAGTACCACATGGATTAAAAGTGGCCAACTCTGCCTTTTTATGAAAAAAAAGATAAAACTAGATGAGAAGCTTTGGATCTGTTTTTGTTTTTGTAGTCAAATGTGTTCTTTCTCCCCCCCCTGCCTCCCCCTCCCCCCCCCAGTTGTTTTTTAACAGATTCTAGTTATACAGGAGAAAGAAAAGAACAAAGATTCAGAATGTTGTTTGTTTGTTTGTTTTTCTGTGGCATTTTCATAGCCTAACTTGTCAGGCAAATAGACAATACTGTACACAACAAACTTGTCTCAATGTCTGACTGTTTATAAAACAGTTTATTTCTTACCATAGCAAGACAAAAGGAAAAAAAAAAAAAAAAAAGGAAGGGGGGGGTGGTGGGGGTGCATGTTTGTACTAGCTCCCTCCTTTTTCTCTGAGGAATTTGACTGTTTTTGCAATTGCAAGTATTGAGTATTTGAGCATTTATTTAAGTTTGCCAGGGTTTATCTGAATTATAGCATCATATCATACAATCATAGAATGGCTCAGGTTGGAAGGGACCTTAAAGGTCATCTAATTCCAATCCCCTGCTATAGGAACAGACACCTTCCACTGGATCAGGCTGCCCAGGGCCTCATCCAAGCTGGCCTTGAATACCTCCAGGAATGGGGCATCCACAGCTTCTCTGGGCAGCCTGTGCCAGTGCCTCACTACCCTCTGAGTGAAGAATTTCCAACTAACCTCTAATCTAAATCTCCTCTCTCCTAGTTTAAAACCATTCCCCCTTGTCCAGCCATTATCTGACTGAGCAAAAGGTTGCTCTCCATCTTTTTATAAGCCCCCTTTACATATTGAAAAGTTGCAATAAGATCACCCTGGAGCCTTCTCTTTAGGCTGAGCCCCAGGTCTCTCCGTCTTTCTTCATAGGAGAAGTGCTCCAGCCCTCCAATAATCTTCATAGCCTTTCTCTGGACCCACTCAAACAGACCCACATCCTTCTTGTGCTGGGGACCCCAGAGCTGGACTTAGCACTCCAAGTGGGGCCTCACAAGGGCAGAGTAGAGAGGGACAGTCACCTCCCTTGACCTGCTAGCCACACCTCTGTTGATGCAGCCAAACATGCAGTTGGCCTTCTGGGCTGCAAAGCATGCACTGCTGGCTCATGATGAGCTTTTTGGCCACCAGAACCCCCAAGTCCTCTGCAAGGCTGCTCTTAATGAGTTCTTCTCCCAGAACTCTCTTTAGAACCACCCTAGATTTGGCTCTAAAGCTCCAGACTGAATTTATGTGATTCAAACTATACAATAGGACAGATCATCCAAAAATTTTTAAAAACAATCTTTTATATATTTAGACCTTCCACATAATGCAATGTGGTCAGTATCATGAGAGGTCTATGTGGAGTCGCTATAAAGAAATAAGGAAAAAAATGTTTAGAAAATTGCTACCTATGGAATAGATACAGCTTGTGTTTCACAAATAAAACATTTGAAATCAGGTTGTCCATTGCCTTGAACAGGCAGTGTTCCAATTCACTTCAGGAGAGCTTTGCAATTTTGGCTTATGTTAGTCAAAATCCAAGATTTTACAAACATTTAAAAGTGCATTTCATACCAAAGTTATTTACCTTCTTGTTATGTCTTTCAGTAAGAGTATTAGCATAGTTGGTAAGACATTGAACACTTTTTAAAGGAAGAGATCGTAACAGGCTGAAATCGTACTGCCTTTCTAGATGCTACTTTTTTTTTTTTTCTTTTTTTCAGTCATAATAACAGAACAAGAGGTTTTGTTCTGTTTTTATTAAAGGAAAAGTTCTGTAGACGTTGAGTAGGTCTTTTACTCATGTCAGAATAGGAAGGTGGTGGCCTTGCTGTCAAGATTAATTGTAGTTTGTAGTACAGCTTTCTCCTAAGAGATTCCTTTTCTTAAGTAATATATTACTTACAGATCTAGACATAAGCACAACATTTATCTCTTGTTCTGTGGGGGAGCAGGATGGATTGCCACAGCATTGCTTTTATCATGATCTTGTAGTTAAGTATACTTTTAGTAAGATTATTTAAATTACCTGGCATGGTGGATTATGGGCTGTGAGAAGTATGAAAGAAAAGGCATGTGGGACTGATGAGCTAATGAAGGCGGGGAGGAGTGTGTAGGAAAAGAATTTCATGAGTGGTGGCCTTTTGCACACCTCTGTGGATGTGCACTGTCTGAAGCTTAATAAGAAAATGAAAGCTGATTTCTGTATCCTCTCATTGCCTGTCTTCACAAACCTCACAGGAAAAGTCTAACTGTGAGATCATCTTTCCCTCGCAAAATTTTGATGAATTTGGCAAGCAGACTCAAGGTTGGAGCAAAACATCAGAACGTGAATTTTAGGGTTGGGGGTGAAAGTTTGTGAAAAAGGCTAATAATACGACATTTTGCTTCCCATAAGTAATCCTGTATTTCTTCTAACAGAAAACACAAAGGACAATAAAGACATCCTCACTGCAGTCATGAAAGAAAAGGCTTAGGTTCCAAGAGTAGCAGTTACTGAATTGCAGATAGATTTGAAGCATATGATAGGTATGCATTTACATTACTATGTTAAATCATACAGAATTTTGGATGTTCTGTACATACCAGCATTGTTTCATGAATATTTGGAGCTGTTTTCTAAATTCAGATACACTTCAGCTCAGATGAAAGCTAAACTGCAGAGGTGAACCATGCAAGAAAAGAGTAAAACTGCATGCTGAAGTTTCTTTGTTGAGATGGGTATACATAGCAGCTCAGAGATTCAAGATAGCAAGAAAACACTGACACAGAAAAATATAAAATTATATGTATAGAAAAACACAAAAACAGGGAGGTGGAAGCTGGCGACTAAGTGATGCCAAGGAGCTGTTGCAGAGATTGGGGGAATTTGTCCATTCCTCAACTCATTGAGGACTGCCACCGTGTCTTACAAGCATGATATTTACAAGGATATACTCATGTTTAGTCAGGTACATTGTTAATCCCCACTGTCTTTTGTGTCTGTGTTAGCCAGGCACACTATTTAATAGCTTTATAACTGCTTTATACTCCTCTGCTCTGTATATTTTATAATACCCTTGTGCACAACAAAAGATGCCCACACATAGTCTATGAGAAAGTGAGTGAGTGGGTTCCATGTCAAAAATTGAAATTGCCTTGTCCATCACTGGAATTTATAAGATGTTTCAATAAGAAAGGCTCATTTTCTTTTCTGCCTTTATTTAATTCATTCTTGCTAATGTATTGCAAGAATATCTTTCCCAAACACATTTACAGTTTATAATATGCAAAAATGAATAGCACTTTGGTTTTGCTCCTTCATTAAGAGAGTTAAAGACTTAATTACTTACATTTTCACTTATAGTTTATTTTGTACCTGAAATCTTCAGAAGCTGGCACCATTGGCCAAACAAAATATTCAAATTTTTAAATACTTTACTGTGGTGAAATTACTTTTGAGATCTTTCCTTTTATTGCTCATATTATCTATTTATTTTAAGGAGATGTACTGCAAGTAAGAATCATTTATTTATTTAATATTTATTAGGTTGTGTTCTTGCTGAATGTTACATTAAAGGCACTGCTATGAATCTGAATAGCAAATTAGTGCCCCTTCAAATCTGATATGAATAGAATGCTGACAATTTTCTTTAAATAAACCATGAATTTTAAAACAAAACTGAAGATGGTTAATAAAAGAGGAATACTAACTTAATATTTTGATCATCCAGATAGTATACATTTGAGATTGTTCACTTTCCTTACATGAACGCATTGACAATAAGAAAAAAGAGGCTTTCTACATCAAAGAATTAGCAAAAAAAACAGGAAATAGCATGTTTAAATAAGATGGCAGTGTTACTGAATCCCAAAATAAATCTGCCACTTAGCTATTATTCATTGGGTTTATTATTGTTATATGTTTTAGATCTGCACTATCTAAAACTTCCTGTCAGTTGCACAGAATACATGATATCAAAGAATGCCTTGATCTTGATATGCAAGAAAATTATAGGTGACAATTCCCTTGAATTTAAAAAAAAAAAAAATCTTTCTCTGAAGTCTTCTCAAGAAATAAAGTATATGCAAAGTTAATTCTTTGACAAATAATACCAATCATAAAAAAAAAAAAAAAAAAAAGAAGGGGGATTTCAGAGGAATAAATTACTGAAGTGGTTGATCAGAGGCTCAAGTTTGCGTATTTCTTGATTTTTTATTTAATGTGTATTTTTTTTAAAGCACACCATCTATATCACAGAGAAGGTAAGATCATACATTGTAAATAATTGAGCAGACATTTGCAGACAGCGCTTTGAGACAGTATAGGACTTCATGAGCTGTTTCGTATACCTGTCTCTGCTTTCTTGTATAATGGAGTATTTTTGAAATTAGTCTCTGTTATGCTAAAATAATACGGAAACCAAATAGGTTTGTTAATAAAAATCATCTTTGTGATAAATATTTATTAGTAGCCAATTTTAATAAAAAAGTGAGGAGCCTAGCAGGTTTTACAAAAGTGGTAGAACATTCTCAAACTATATGAACAATATATGTGTAGGCCTACATATAGATACTTTAGAGTCAGGAGCCAAGTTTCTCCAGAGTTGGGTACACTGGCACAGTTAGCTTTTTAAAAAGAAACAGCTCAGGACCAGTAGATCAAACGAAATGTTGTAGAGCATGGTTCTCCAGGCTGTTATGGGTGAGAAGGGTCTTTCTACAGGAAAGCGGAGACCTGGACTTACGAAAGAAAAATTCATTCATTTGAAAATGAAACTATTATTTTACTGCTCTTGATATTTATTCACAGGTACCTAACTATTTTGAGTGCCTAGAAGCAAGTGAATGGTGCCTAAAGCGAGAGTACTCAACCCTGTGCCATTTTAAATTCAATAACAATTTAATAACAGGTACACAAGATACAAAGGTATTTCTTTTGGACCACAATACAATCTTTCACTGGCAGTTGGGTATAAGCTAGAAACAGTCGCTTCAAACAATGTTACCAGGGAAGTGACACGAAGTTGGTTGTGTCACCCCAAAACATCTAAGTCAGTTTTCTTTTTTCATATGCAGTGGCATTTTCCCATCAAAAATATCTTCATTATGTAGTCTCTTCTGTAGTTTTGAAATTAATGTCTACGTGCTGTCATTAGAATAATGCAGTGACTCATACAGTGTCTATCAGATATATAGGGCATGCTCTTTTGTGATTGTATTTTTTTATCAAGTTTCCAAAAAATATGCATGTTGTCAAAGTGGCATGTCATCTTTGAACATATATCTGTTTCAAGAAAAAATGTAGTGGATAGAAGCAGAACAATTTTTATAACTGAGGAGCTTTGATAAAACTGTACAAAGATATATAACACATATTACAGCACATAAACAGACACCAGTATGAAATGCAGTGAGTGTTTCATCAAGTATTTTTCTTTTAATGTATGCTTCTAAATTGTAACTTACAAAATCAAAACTCTGATGAAGTCGGGTTTTTTATTCAGTTACTTTTTTCATTGGTGTAATTATTACCAAATTAATTACCAAAATTTTCTGATTGGAAATGTATAAATGTAAAGGTCAGTTTTCTAAACTCAGGAAATTTCAAAGTCTGCAATTAATATTGGTAATCTCCCTATCTGCATGTTTGTGGAGGGTTTGCTTTTAACCTGAGGAATTTGATATTTGGATAGGTCATAGCATCTGGAAAGTTCCTGAATATTAGAAAATCTACTGATATGTCAGAGCCTTTCCAGTTTCCTCTAAGTAGCTCTTCACTGTGAACTTAGGTTGATGTACAGCTCATGACTTTGGGATCAGAACTGGGGTCCACTGGTCCTAGTAATAACCTTGATTTATCAGTGCAGTGGTGGAACCTGAATTTTTCTTTTTACTTGTTTTTCAGAAGGGAAAGAGTGAAAACACAGATTATTTTCTTACCTACTCTTGGGCAGTAAACTTAATTATTATTTGGCTAGTGGTAGTGTACCTTATCCTTATCAAATAATTGTTTTATTCCTGTGAAATTGACTGTTGGCCAGCCTATTCCACACATGCTCTCATCTCAGCAAAAAGCCTGTACCACATTCTTCAGAAATGGTACAGTGATCTTTTGCACTTTCTAATACTACACAGTGCAAACCAATATCTATTCCTGAGTGTGGTGAGCTGTAAAGCCAGGAGATTCTCTCATCACAGAAACACCAACAAAAGGAATCATTCACAAGTTCAAGTACCTATTGTGTGTTAAACACACTCTAAATTCTAATCCTGAGTAAGTGTCAATTTTGGAAACTCTGTAAAGAACAACAACAAAAAAGTAGCAAAATATGCTTTTCCAGTTTTCCAATCAACTTTTATATTGCATATAGCTACACATACTGACAGCTGTTTCCTTGGTTTTGGAAGCTTATATATTTGTGTACAATTTTTTCTTGTACCTTTGATAGGATAGCTGTGTAGCTCGTAACAGGAGAAAAAAAAAAAAAAAAAAAAAAAAAAAAGGTAAAAAAAGTGACATGGTTCCTTGCCTGTCTCTTCTTGAGAATCCCTGTAAAAATGTAAAAATATTGTTCCACCTGGGTGAAATAGAAGAAAATGATAATATAAAGAGATAAAATCGCATATTACAAGTCTGATTACGTGTGTGTTTATGGATATCATTAAGTTATTTTAAGCCTGTTCAGCAGGACCACGGGCACTGTGGAAAGGCCAAAGGCAAGCTATGCATCATATGTCTGTACATATTTAGGAAAAGCATGGAGTGTCAGTTCTATATGTTTTCTTTTAGAATATGGAAAAATTAACAAGAGTTTGAGGTTTATGTTTTGCATCTTTGGGACTTGGTGACTTTCATGTGCAAAAAGATGGTAGTGGTGATGAGCATCGGTGTCTGTGGAGGTGGTTGCACACATAAGAGCAGGGTGAGAAAAGGGTAGCAGTAGTATCCCTGTGGTGAGTTGCCTGAGCCTGTACAGCAGGAGATATCAGGTAACTGCCATCAGAGGGAGAGAGGGAGGGAGGGAAGCTGGATGTACCAGAGCACACAAAGGAGGTGCTGCTCTGTGAAATAACCGCCTCGCAACAGAGCCCAGAGTCATGGGCACCTCATGTGTACTTCCTTCTCTTGGCAAGGCTGTGGGCACTGGACCCTAGATGTCTGCATCAGTTTGTGTAGGCACGTAATTCTGTTTTAAAGGCTGAAAAACTTCTTTTGCTTTTGTCTCCAGAAAAGTCCTCTTTTCTTCTAGCCAGCACAATTTACATAAAAACGTGTCTCTCAGATTTTCCAATTGCAAGACTCCCTAGGAGATTCCCATGCAACACTGTATTTATAAAAATAGGAGTTGTAAATGCAATTCCATGCACTGGTGCAAATTCCACAGCTAGGCTGAAAGCCACTGAAACACCTTTTTAAAATTTTATTTTATTTTTATTTTTCTCTCTGTAGTGAGGATTGTTCAAAACTTAGCACTGGAGGACCCAGCATATACCTGGAAAGCTGTTGATTTCTGTCTGATGTGTAGTAAACCTGATGATCACTCATGTTTGACTTTAGGTTAAGCTATTTTGACAAGCTTGAAATTCCCTCGTGCTCTGACCTCACTTGAGCTTGTTTCATGTTACGATTTCAAGGATGGCATTGCCAATTGGACTGCATTCGTCGTTCCATTTTGTGCCAATTCAAATATGAGCTGTATGTTGGTAATGTGTAGAGAATACAGGATCATGCTTATATGCATATGTAAAAATCTCCGTTGGGAGAAGTCCCTATGAAATACAACTTTTATTCAAATTTTGAGTCAGAAATCTGACCCAGAAGCTGGATGAAAACACTCAAAGACAGAGGAACAACAACAAAAAAAAAAAACAAAATTGTTTTTCTTGAGGTTTCTACTCCAGTGCTTGCAGCTCAGTACTGCTCTCTACAAGACATTAATAAAAATGCTTTGCAAAGGGAGCATTACATGTTCTTGGTATAGCTCATAGGGGTTAAGTTTTATAAGTTTTATATTGCTGCAAAGGCCAATCTTTTGAGAAACTTCTTTGTGCAGTGTCATACAATTATTTTCTGGGATACAAGGGAATTTTGTATGTCAGTGGCCTAAATGTATGACATTGTATAAGACTTTGGCAAGCTAATTGCTTATTAAAGAGGAATTTAAAATGAGTGTTTAATGAATGAACACTGCCTTCTTAAATACCAGCTTATGGCATTCATTGTAAATCAAGGTTACTGTGCTTAGGTCATGCAAGATTAGGGACTATAAAAGTGACCCTCTATCTCAGTGAAATAATCATTTCAAATTTAAATGGTTTTAATTGAAATGTGGCTTATGGACTGAAAAAAATTAAAGGCTTTTATTTCAAACCCTTATTTTCCACTGCCTGTCTTCAGGCCTTATGGCCATTGTGGACGAAGATGTAAGTTATGAGTGTATGAACAGACGTATAAAGCCCTGAGCAGCCTGGTCTGACCTGGCAACTGACCTTCCTTTGAGCAGGAGGTTGGACAAGAGGCCTCCAGAGGTCCTTTCCTGCCTGAAGTATTCTGTCTGTGGAATTACATCAGATACAATCCAGAAACAATACTCAAATGAAAACTGAAATATTGCACTGATATTGTTTTAGCATGTACTTTTATCTGAAAACATAATTTTAATCTCTTAACATTTTATTCTTAGACCTGGTAGTAGGCCGGTGTATATATACATAGAGATAATATTTCTCTCTTCTGACATGCTGACAAAGCATTTAGAGATAGGAAAAACTGCAATCACTCCAAAAAATGATGCCTCCCAAGAACATATCTTCACTAAGCTCATTGCTAATCCCCCCAAATCCATCTTTAAAGGTTTTATTTAAAACCTAAGCTGCACCAAAATTGTATCTTCTGGGAGGTTGCTTTCCCAAATGAAGTTAATTGAGTCTTGTATTACACTAAGGTTAAAAATAAATAAACAGAAAGGAAAAATAATAATAATAATAAAAACGTTTGGAGAAATGAAACTACTTTGCTATTTCTTGCTATGCTGCACTTGTTCTGTCAAAGACAAAGGAAAATAAATAGATGTTATGTTGCTCATATCTAGGATTACTGTGCACTTTACATAGGTCAAAAATTAATTCTAGAACTGAGTAAATATAGTAACTGAGTAAATATAGTTACTGTAAGTAAAAGAAATAATAAAAGGGAAAGCCAATGCTTCAGTGTTTCTTCCAGTTCTTTATCTCCACAAACACATTCAGCTTTTAATGTAATTTGGGTGTTGTGTCTACTTAGACAAATAAAGCTTAGCTTTAGAAGCAGAAACGGAGAGACGGTTACAAGTCTGTGCATGAGTTTTTCAAGCTCAAGATTTTTTTCAAGATTTTTGATAAATAAACAGTTGCACTTAGCCTGATTTAGCTCCCTCGATAGGTCGTCCTCGGTGGTATTCTGCCAGATGGAAAAGGTACCCCAACACTTTATTGAAAATTACAATCAAAATACAGTTATACAAACCTTGAGCTGTAGAAATTAATTCTGATGTAGGAAAAAAAAAAAAAAAAAAAAAAAAAAAAAAAGGTGACAATAGCAGCAGAGTGGCTGGTCATAAGTAACCACATACCTGCTGGTCACAGATCGCATGTTCTGTGCATGAAGCTCTGGTCCAGCAGCCCTGGTGTTGTAGGTACCACACAGAGCACCTCCAACCAAAAGATGGCTTGCCTGGAGATTTCACTGTAGTGATCGGAATAGGAAGAAAAAGACCATCTTTCAGAGGCAAAATGTGTATTTGCATCACTTACTCTTTTCTTTGTATGGCAATAGCTAGTGTGTCAGTACCACCAGGTGAAAGGTTTTAGTGTTTTTTAAGACCCTTTAGTGAAATTAAGAAGGTTTTCAAAGTTACTCCTTGCATATTGTAACTTCAGAAGTTTTATGAGATAATCAGAGACAATGTAAAAATTATTTGTAAAACAAAACAAAGGGGTTTTTTTCCTCTTTGACTAAGACTTCAAGTATGGGGAGAACTCTTTGGATAATACTTTAATATATATTATCTTAAAGATTTATCAGATTTATATTCTCTGATGATATTTTAAAAATCGTTCAACTATAGAGACCTGTGCTAAATATGCTTTTTTGAGCCTGCCCAATCAATAAAGGAAAAATACTTCCTTCCCATGTCTCCGCATATTGTTTAAAACAAAAACAAAAACAAAAACAAAAAACAAGCCTAAAACATCTTCCTCCCACTCCAAATTTGAATACATCCAATGGATCTTGCAGAGCTGACTATATTACATCTGGACCTGAATTTACTAGTAGGCCTATTTTGCAAAAATATAAAAAACAGGAATCCCTAAGGGAAAGGGGAGTTTTGAAATGTATCCAACAGTGGATCTCAATTTCCTTCACTAGTTCTTTATAGGTTGTAAGTCTGTGTGAAGACAAAGGTATTAAGAGTAACCTCTAGAAGTTACGTGAACTAAAAAGAAAAGAGAGCAAGCAGAAAACATATATGGTTTACTGATAAACAACATATGTGTAAGGGTTGTCTCTCTTGTACCATTTTCATTGCAGCTTGCAACTTACCTCTTTATACCAGCAAAACAAAAAAGCATGTGTGAAGGCACAAAATGTTTTTGAGACTGCAAATTATTGTCTACGGTAAAAAAAAAAAAAAAAAAAATAGCAAATAGAGGAGGCTAACAGGATACAAAAAGCAATTGGTCACAAGTAAAAGTGTTCAAAGGAGTATGGAAATTATTTTGAACAAATGATAGCAAATGCCACATTTTGTATTAATAACACCCACCCACACACATAGACACACAACAAACTAGATGTTCAATTGTTTTTAGCCAATGTGTGTTTTCTCACTTGTGATTCCAGAGGAATAGGCTTCATTTTGGTATAATTGTTCCAGCCAGCCTCACTCACTGTAAGTAAGGCTGCTTTTGCTCATAAATTAGATGCACTGTTTATCAGCCCATCTACCCTGACTTTAAGTTGAAGAAAGTGAAGACTAAGTATTTTTTTGAGCTGATTGGAAAACCTCTTACAGATTAAAAAGGAGCATAGGAGATTATGCTTTTGAAATAATAATAATAATAATCCATAAGTAGATCTGAGAAAAAACACACCCAAGAAAAAACCAAGACAAGGCTACAAAGCAAAAAGAAGTAACAGACAGATGAAAGCATCAGCCATTTTGTGACTAATCACAACAGCAGAAGAACCCTTATTTTATTCTATAGGTGAAGAAAGACCATGGAAAATGAGGAAACTTACATCTTTCTGCTTTTCAAGCAGAGACTAATCAGTGTAACAGACTCGTGCAGAGTCTTTACGGCAAATGTCTAATTTTAGACAGTGACTTGTTACATGTCTTCCAAGTAACATAGTTCCTGATCAGTGTATCTAAATATTCAAAATCTGAAAGCTTTGTCTTTTCCTTCATTATTTAAAACAAAATGAGAGAAAAATAGAAAAAGAAATCTTCTAATGGTGGGGAGAGAAGAGACTGCTCTAGGACTATGATACTGTATAGGATGACAACATGAAGAGTAATTAAAATGTGGAATATTACTATAAGATGTAGGGTAAATATACCAACTACTGATAATTTATAGATTTAAAAATTCATAGAAGCTTATTAATGTCTACATTATGGCAACATTAAAAACCACGAAAGTTATTTCTTAGATGTATTTTAATTGATTTCAGGTGCATTTTTTGTAAACCTGTCTATTCTGTTATTATTAATTTGTGTACTTTATAGAGGGCAAACAGGTATTGCTAGTTTTTACAAACAATTTTTCATCAAGCTTTCACTTTCTTAGCAGTCCTTTGCCATTCCTTGGCTCAGGTTTCTATAAACTGTAAAGTCTGTGTCATATTTTTGCAACAATCTTTTAAGACCTTCCTTGAGACAGAGGGGAGAGGAATCAAAGGATGAAAAATTTCAGAGTCCAGAGCAGTTTATGAAGATGGGCAAAAAAAAAAAAAAAGTTTCAGAAGGAGCAAGCTGTGAGTGATCTAAGGAATGACAATAAAATATTTAAAATAACAGAACGGTGAACAGCATCTTGTACTTGAGATTTGGATCCTGTCCCCAGATTTGGTATAGTGTCGTGTGTATTTTTATTTCTAAAATTTATGATGAGGTGCTTGGAAATGTTTATTACTGTTGAAAAAATTATGTGTGAAAAGCAGATGTTCATGTATCAGTCTTGTCTAAATATCGATTAGGGGATTTTATGGTCCCATACTCTATCCTAATACCATTTTCTTGTGTTTCTGTATGCAGTTAGGCAAGTTACTTTGACCGAAGTCTTCAAAAATAGTATGCTGTTAAGAATAGTATTCAGTTCCAGATTAACTCTTAAACTTACCTGTTTTACATGTAGGTGTCATCTTCTTAACTTAGCATCTAAGTCCCTAGTATAGTCAGTGGAGATCTACTCAATACAGTCAGTAGACTATTGAAAGCTATTTGGGTAAACCAAGGTAGGTGATTACTTCAAGATTAACAGATAGTTCTTGGCACTCTCACCTTTACTGACTAAACCGTGAATACAGGCAATGCTGTTCTTCATCTAAACTAGAGCAATCTCAGACAATACAAGCTGGACAACCAGGTTCCTTTACCAATGAGTTTACTAAAATATTTTTGCTCCACATTTGCATGTATGGAGTGGAAATAACACAGCCTTTTCTCAATAGTTTATATTGTTGGTATATATAATAAGGCACTGTCCCTCACAGTGTGCAGGTAAAGTTTTTATCACCTGAGGTCTCTGGTACAACCTTGCAAATTTTATAAATACAAATAAGAGCTAAGCACAGTTTACATATTATATTTAAGGAAAGTGTTCTGTTACGATCATACATAGCTCCCAAGTGTCAGTTAAATGCTGTCATGCATAGGAAATCTCAGATAATCTTGGATATTCAGAAGATAGCAAGGTCTAGAATCTTGGCCCCTTAGAGATTACAGGGAATGATCATACAAATCATAGATATTTTTAAGATAGTAAGTTTTTGCTTAGCCACAGGTTTCTTATATGAACTAGGAGAAATCTGGTAATAGTAACTCTATACAAAACAGTCTGGCAGCAGATACCAGAATGACCCTTTTGTATTTAGAAGATTTTCAGACTCAGATGAAGCTGCTGCAAAGGCTTGGAGGAACTGGGCCACGCAACATGACCTTTTTTTCAGTGACTTCTGCAGGCAGGGGTCAGTCTCTGGGCTTTAAAATCTTCTGGTGTTCAATCCAAGCAGTAATAATAGTAACAATTTAAATTAGAGAACAGTAGTTATCTATTAACTACAATGAACTAGTCCAAAGAAAGAAAATTTCAGTAGAGACCTGAGGGGAAAAAATATGAGAAATTACCTAAAGGCACTATAAACATGCAAGGAAAGTGCAAACCTGGTGCATTGTGTAAAAGAATGGAGAAAAACAGAAATTTATTAGAAAAGCAGGAAATATCTTAGGGAAGCATTCTCTATCACTACATGAAAATCATCCCCAGCAAAATGCAGAGAGGAAAAGACATGAGAATGGAATCTACTTGAAGATATATGAAAAGGAGATCAGATACAGGAATAACAAATAGGTAATATAGTTTGTTCAAATATGCTGCCAACAAACAACTCTTTCGTTGTCCACCTTTAACTTACCATATGCTTATTCTTAGTGTTATTGTTGTATTCCTCAAAGAGTTCTAAAGTGAGTTATTGAAGATGCAGAGAAAAACTAAATTTTTATAGTACTATTTTTTTTACAATATTTTAGTTAAAATAAAGTGACATTTTACAATATCAAAATATTTAGTCTAAAAATGATGAGCTGGAGGAAGTTCAGCCAAAGCATTACTTTAGCAGAATCCAGAGTATGTTGCTTGTATCTACTCATTGACATTGTCAAACATTTGCTCGTAAAGGAAATGATCCATTCCTTGTGGCCTAGATCAGAAGGGAATAATTTATGTTACTTATCTGGATGAAGAAACTCAGACAAGAAGGTGAGATATTGGTTCTGGTTTTCTTTCTAGTTTGGAAAAAAAAATTAAAAAAAATCATCAAAGCTTTTCAGAAAGGAGATCCGAGTTGTTCGTTTCATTCCCCTTCTGTAAAAATGAAAAATGGAAAGAGACTTACTTTTCATAAGCACTAAAGGCTTTGGGTTATAGTTAGGAGCCCAGCCAGCTATAAACACTTGTCAGCTGGCCAGATTTGCCTCCCTGACATGCTGAATACCAAAGATGCACTAACAGTATTAAACTTAATGATATGAGATGCACTGAACTGGAGTCAGTGTACTTGAAAGATTAGATATGTTTCTAGTGAATTTCTGCTAATTGAAGGATCACTGTGAAATCTTTCTTTTCCAGTTTTTATTAAACTGTGTTTTTGTCACAAATACTCCATGCAAATGTCTTTATGTTTTCTTTGGATCGATTAGTATCAATTGCTTTTTCTCAAGTAGGCGATTGAATCAGGGGAGACAGATCATAAACCTTGGAAGCCTTTCAATGAAATATATTATTTATTGAAGAGTTATTATTAATAACATCAAGCTGTTATTAATAATAAAATACAAGTATTCACATATTACACTCACTCACTCTTGCTTTCCCTTGTAGTTACCCAGCTTGAGTCAGGGACCAAGCTCAGCTGTTTCCCCTGGTGTAGAGGGAACATGTTGATGCCACTTAGCTTTTAGGCAAGAGTTTGGGCAGTCCTTCAGAGGGATGTTTGTTTAATCCAGCATTTGTGTAACAGCACAGTCTTCCTCTACACAAAGCTGCTGCTGCTCTTTTGGAGTTACACAGCCTGTTGTTGATGCCTAGTGCGGGCTGGTGACCTTGTATGGATTCAGAAAACATGTCATGTCCTGACTTTATCAATTCTTGAAGATCCAGCAGGACTGTTGGTTTTCAGATCTTCTCTATGGTTTGTTCACAATCTCTACATGGCATGTATTTTTTTATCTTTTCAACCTGTTGTTTTCTAATAACTGGTTCTCCATCCAAACCTATTGAAACTTATGAAAGCTTTTCTTATTCAAATGAAGATACTGGAGATACAGGGGGCTTTTTTATTTTTTTTTTATTTTTTTTTTTCTTGTCTTATCTTCAAAATTATTTTTATCAAATTTGGTATGACTATTCTTTAGTTAGCAATAGTTCTAGCAGTGTATTTACTGACAGATTCTCTAAGTTCTCCTCTAATTTAGTTGCTCAGATTTCTTCCCTTCTTCTCACTCCTACATATCGTTCTAAATAATCTCTCCAAAATTTAGATGTAAACATCCTTCAAATATTACTTACATTTTCCCTAGATGTCTCTTACCCTTAACAAAGCCAGGGAATGCTCCTTCAAATTTAATCTTTCATATTTGGTAATATTTTCTGCCACCTCACTTTTTAGTATACCTCTTCACATTGCAAATAACTTCAAAATCACAAGGTATGAGCAGTGACCGGAACATGGTAGGTGGGACCCCAAAAATCATTTAGTCACTACCAGATGTCTTTCTATCTCTTAACATAACTTGTTTGCCTCTCTATGTTCCTGTTTTGATATTGTGTGATTTTCTTTTTCAGGTTTTCCTCATCTCTGTTTACATATACTGTTTCAGTGCTTCATACATCAGCTTTAAATACTGTGAGACACAGATAGAATCGGTTGACTACTGCGTGGGGAGATCTTGTGTAATAAGACTTTGCAACCAACAATCTCAATATGGAGGTCTGGTGTGTTACCAAGCCCATCAGGGAAAAATTAAAAAATCAAGATTCCCTATATCCTAGTAACACATCAAATAAGTCTTTTCATCTGTGCAATGCCCAATAAGCAATTAGGTTGATTTATACAAACTGATTGTAGTTTGCATTTAATTTGTAGTGTACAAAATGTCTTTAATATTAACATTTGATAGAATTCAGGAGGTTGGAACAGCTTTATGATGGTTAAAAGAGAATAACTGTTGCTAAAGAGAAGTAAGCTGAGCATTTTTTAAGAAATACACTAAAATGTATTTACTGCTCAAGCAATACCTATTTAAGCAAATTGGAATAATAGTTTAATATATTTGGAATACGTCTGTCATCAAGGCTTTAGCAGCCAAGCATTGCAAAAATATGGCAGATATAAAGTGTATTTTTTGTTCTTACCCTTTGGATAACTAAGGAATGTGACTCAGAAAAGAGCTCATGTGAGGACAGACATTGCAAGCTGTCCGGATATTTATCAGACAATAACATCTCATACTCAAGCACTTCAATACTTTTTGCTATTAGGAACATTTAAAAATAATGAGAGATTGTAGTTGTTGTAAGCAGTAGAACTTTGAGACCTATTGCTTGGGGAATCTGCAGAGTGGGAAAAGTGAAGGCATGATAAATGAAATGGCTTTGAAGCAGTAATAAATTTTTATTTGCTCAGTTTATCTGACAGATAGAAAGAAACCAACATAAAACTATTATATTTGAGTTCCATATTGTTAGGAAACTTTTAATTTAGATTTTCTTTTTTCTTTTAAAAAGTTACTTTGTGAAAACAGTTCTCTTGTAAGTGGCAAAACTGTTAACCTTGGAAAGCTGAAGTCTGCTGACATAGTGGAATAGTTCAGATGCTAGCATTTGACATGTTAATTGACAAATAGTAGTGACAATACAGATTCATCCTTATTGTCATTCTCTGCTCTTGTAAATCATCATTGTTCCCTTGAAATCAGTGTCAACTGAGTTTTCATACTCCTTCAGTCCTTGACAATTTTGTGAAAAGTACAAATTTGGTGTTCTCCCTGGAGAAAAGACTGCACAGATACAACACTTAAATCAGGAACCCTTTAAAAAGTATGTTAACTTAGTTGAGCTAGCCTTTACTACAAATGTGAACCAGGGTAGTGACTGTGAAGGTGTTTTTTCTGTTTTAAAAGAATCAGCAAACGTTGGACCACAATCATCAAATGTTTATCTGTGGTAATTAAAAATCCAGATAAGCAGAATTTCTCACAGAGTTTATCTAATAGCCAGTATCTAAAAAATTCTACCAATGTTCTGGTGGGAAAATAATTGATTAGTAATATTTTAACATTTAAGATTTGTTCTGATTGTATAGTAACAATAATTGGGCTTTTAAGATAAAGTATGTTTCAGTGTGATGGATGATGTAATATCCTTTGTTAAAATCCTGGCCATGTTTAAGTCAATAGGTATCATTAAAAGCCAGCATTTTACCTCCTTTATTCATCTGTTCCAATAAATAAATAAATAAATAAATAAATAATGTTTTACTGAAATTAAATTAGCTTCCTGCAGTTTGAGCAAATGTCTCTGATTGCATCTACACATTCCTCTATGCTCAGTCTTATGTCAGATAGGCATTCCTTGTGTGTAATTTGTTTTTAACAGGTCCAGATTAGCTCTGACAATTAGGATTCCACATTCAGGAATCCTATAGGCAGAATACAGGCTTGTGCTCAAGTTATAACCATTAGCAAAATGATTTTGCCTTGTGATTTTGCTGTGCTGTAGGTGGCCTAGTCTAGGATTTCTTGACTACTGATTTGAGGATAACAAAATAAGTTGCAAACAATCAATTTATGTTTGGGTATGAAATTATATCTGATCAGTTACTATATTTCCACATTCTATTCTTGAAGAAAATGCGGCTGTTTTCCATGATTTTTAATTTTATCAGAGTTCTTTTTTACTTGAAGCACAGAATAGTCAATTGTGTGCCTTAGAAGAGTACAGAAAGAACTTTTGAAAAATTAAAAAAATATTTTACAAAACCCTCTGTCATCTCTGAACATTAACTTCGTAAAGTTAAAATTAACATTTTGTTCAGTCCCCTGAATCAGTATAGTTTTTGCTTGTAATCTGAAACCTGTACATATTTGAACCCTATACAGTAAGCCCTATATATTAAGCCCCATACCCAAAACCTATACAGAGCTTAGTAAACTACAGTCTACAGCCTACTCTAGTAAACTTGATTTGTACTATACGCTCAAAAATAGTCTGATGAAAGAAGTAAGGTTATTAAATTAGTGCTAGTAGCACAGCTCTGCATTAGAGGATTGGCCCTGTTACCTTTATGTGGTGTGAAAATTGTGACTATACATTTCCCTGTGGATGGGTGACATGTTTTGAAAAATAATAGTTTCCTCAGAATTTTAAAGTAGTACATTAGGTAAATTATACATGGAAACTTGGTGTGAAACCAAACCAAGACAACCCATGAAAATCTCTCCACTTCTATAGTTAAACAATTTAGTAGTATTTTAATTTTAGCATAATGTAAAGTCAACCAAGAAAAAAAAAAAAAAAACAAGAAAAAAAAAAAGAAAAATTTCTGGTATTGATATAGATTTGTGGCTACAGTTTTTGTCTCGTGCTTTAACAAAATTTAGCATGTATTTGGCAGCCTGTTAACCTTTCAGATAAAGGACCAAAATTTCCCATTGATACCAATTCGATCAGATAGCGCAATGCTGTCCCCAAGTAAGTAGCTAAGTATATTATTTAGCATTATCAAGAAACAATAAATCAGAGGTGAGCTTTGAATTCCCCATTAAGCCTGAATCTTCAAGCTATAAAATGTCCAAAGTTCACAAAACCTTCCTATTGAAAGGAAATATGAAACATACTTAATGTCTTACATGTAGGGTTTTGTCTTAGCTGTAGCAAATTGACTGTACACCAGTAAATGTGCATTTTGAGGTTGGAAATAGTCATTGTAGTAGTTAAAAATAGTACTGTTTTTAATAAGAATCTGGCCTTTGCTACTTGAAAAAAAAGGTCATACATAAAAAAATAAACTCAATTCAGGCAAGATGTGTGTGTGTGACTGTCAGCATGTTTTGATGGCTGTGTAGTAGCAAACTGTAAGCATACATGTATATCACAGAATATGTTTGTTAGCATGTTCTTCTTCCCTTTATTCTTGAATTACTGTGATTTATCTCACCTGTATAGTGGGATAACAATGAACAGATCTGAGAAGTGCTGCACTGTAAGTTCTCTAAGCACGTGCATCATATTTTCATGGCAGAATTGTATGACAGTTGGGCTGTTCAATAATACATTTTTTAACAGACTAATATAAAGTCTTTATATATAATAATACGTACTCTTTATGAGCTATGTAAGAAATAGTGCACTCAAAATAATACCTTAGTTTGCTTTATGTAAACTTAACATTTGCTTTCAAAGACATTTTTGGTTAATAAAACTCATTAATTTACAAATTTCCAATCTATCCTCTTGTTTAAAGTAAAAAACAAACAAACAAAAAATCTAAACATCTAATCTAAGGAACAGGCAAATTTTGTAACCAATTAGTGTACATTGCATGCTTTTTTCACATAAAATAGACATCCTTCTTCCCAGCACAAATACTGATGAACATTTCCAAATCTAATTCAAGGAAGCAGGGGTTAAAAAATCTTTGTCATCCTCCTCCTCTCTTCTTTTACATTGAGATGTCAGTAGCTACTCATACATGTGCAGTATGCTTTTTACGAGTTCATCAAATTACAAGTTCATCAAATTACAAATAAGAATCTTCCCATCGCTCGCCTGTCATTTCTAACTCATTTGGTATACTTTGTTCCATGATATGAAATGATTTCTCATTTCTCTATTTCTCATCCCTAAGCAACAGAATGCTCAGAACATGTTTGCTCTTTTTTAATAGAAGCATCATTTATTTGTTTGGCGGCCAGAAACCTGCTCTATTGATAATTTACAGTCTCTGTCCACTTTCAATTACAAACCCCAGTTCTGTTGTGTTATGGGACAGCACAAGTACCAGAAGGCATGCTTGAAATTTTAAAGACAAGAGTACTGACAAAACTTCTAGATGTGAATATTTATACATGAATTATCCTTGTGCATTAAAAAATATTAAAAAGGCTCCAAAATATTTTCATTCTTCATTTTTAAAGTAGAAGGGCATCATGGCTCTTACAGGCTACTGTGATTTTAGGACATGGTTTTGGTTGTTTCTTTGTATCAATTAACAATATAATACATAAATGTATGTATATGGATAGATAAATATATATTTTTGCTAAATGTTACCTGGAGACACAGCAGTTAGAGCCAGGATCAAAAGTGTACAGACTTCATACAGATAATTGCATAACAACTGGGAGAACATTTTAGATGTAAGAGCAGATCAGGAACCAGGAACTCTAAAAATAACTGTAAGACATGAAGAACAGCATAAGAGTATAAATTAATTAAAACAGAATTAATCACTTCTAATTCCAAATGCAGATAAAGGGATTGAACTGAAATTCATATACGGGTTGTTCACAAGCAAACAAAATTATCCCTCTTGCAATTTCTGTGGTTTAACTGCAAAACATAAATAGAATTCAGTAAGTAATTAATATGCCCTTCCTGGCTCTACATAAAAAGAAGATCTGAGAGTAGGCAAAAAGTAGGCAAATATTAGCGAGAGGACAAAAACTGTGGGAAAAGTTGATGAAAACTGATATCATCAGACAGATGCAAACGATGCATAGGAATAATTATATAGGAAGTGTATATAATAGAAAGAATATGGTGGTTCTGGGGATGAGGAGCAAATGTGACAGATAAACAGCAGGGACTAAGAGATTTAAACTACAGAAAAGTTGCAGGAATGAATAAAGGAACTCTACAAGTGGAAGGATGATAGGTAACTCAGATTTACCTTTAGGTTGGTGATACAATAACTGTCACTGATGATATAAATTAATTGATGTTTCATAAAAGCAATAAGGTAGAGGCTAACCAAAAATAACAGCAGTAATTTAAGCTGGAAGTGATAAATGTATGTGGTTGGAGGGAAGAAGATGAAAGAAATAAATACATTGTTTTTTTTTTCCGCACATAAACAGATATTGTGATACAGTTAGCATGGTTCATTCATGTCAACTAGGTGTAGAAAGAAAGTAATGCTTACATTTATTCACATGGACAAATAAAGGTGATTGCAATGTACCAAACTCTCATGTAAATATATACTGCAGCACTGCTCTACTGGAAGGTTAATGGCTTAGAGCCAAGGTGTAACAAACTGGCTCATCCCATATGAACTGCAACCAATTTTTCTTCACACAATGAATAATGGAAAAACAAACTGAAATAGAAATAGAGGCAAAATCAACTCTGTGTCATATGAATAAGGCTGAAAAATACAACTTTTGCTTTGATTCTGTATAAGCTGCACTGACATCAGATAAATACTTCATAGCAAAGTAATATTTGCTCCATGAAATACGTATTAGTGTAACCAAATGGGACTCTGCTTGTCCACGTTAAACTTTATTATTTTAAAATGTAATGAAAGCAAGGAAGTCATATATATCTTACCTATTATTGTCTGTTCTGAGGATTGTTAGCTCTCTGGAGTATAAGTAGCCTTTAATATTGTAACCTTTAAATATATAGGATTAGAATAAACTCATTATTCATAAGATGTTCTTCCTCAGGATGCAGTGGAGGCACTTTGAACTAGGCTTACAATAAAATCTCTGTGTATCTTTGAAAAAGCTAATAAAGGCCTTATTTTCCATTAGAAAATATATAGGAAAAGTTGGATTTCAGATTTTAGTTTAAAAAAATCAAACAAACAGCAACAAGAACAACAGAACAATATTACAGTTTCCATCCCACTCCATTCAGGAATTTAGCTAAGAGAGGATACTGTCCATGGCTGGGTTTCA
Source organism: Nettapus auritus (assembly GCA_011076525.1). Classification (NCBI taxonomy): domain Eukaryota; kingdom Metazoa; phylum Chordata; class Aves; order Anseriformes; family Anatidae; genus Nettapus; species Nettapus auritus. Next base: position 75,868,428 of record CM021766.1, read on the forward strand.
GTCATTTGAGCTGCAGTCACCAATAACTGTCCAAACACTAAAGGAGATTAATAGAAGCATACGCATACCTGTACCTATCCTGTTTGAAGTTGTGTTATGTTAAGAGATGTTACAAGAAATGTTAAGGTATGAATGGTTTCTGGCCTTCTGAGAAGAAGAGGCATGAATTGATTCATCACCAAATTTTAGGACAACTTAAATATGACATTACAAAGCTATTAATTATGTTTAGTCCATGGCTTATTTTGGATTTGGTATTAAATGAATGAAAGCAATGATCAGGAGAACACATTCAGATAGCTCACGATGAATATCAGATCTGAAGATGCAAGATCTCACTGATGTGCACCTGAATTTTCAAAAAGATTTTGATATTGCCCTTCACCAAATGATCATAAGCTGGCTTTCATAGGATAAAAAAGGAAATCATTTCCTATACTACAAACTGGTTAAAAAGATAGGGAAATTGCTAGCATTAAATTATCACCCCTCATGGGGGAACATTCCAAAGGGTACTTTTTGTGCACAGCAAGACTGCTTCTTTAAAACAAATCTCAGGATTATCCCCACTTAAAGTGCTTTGTTTTGTATCACACAGTGGTTTTGGAGCACATAAAACTGTTTTGTATGAAATCAGAATGTAGGATGCACTTCAGGGGCATGTCCTATATACTCTGGCTACAAGGGTGTTCAAACTAGACTTAGACTATAGGTAGTCCAAAAAGAAAAGCACCTGAAATGTAGAGCATTGGTATCATCTTCAGTATCAACACTTTTGCCCTACAGATCACTCTTACTGGTCTGTCCTGCCTGATAACATAGATATAAAAAGGAGGTACATGCTAGGACCATTATTAAGCAATATATTCATAAATGAACACTAAAAAGAGTGAATTTTAAGACAGGTTTGTTGATGCTCCTGGTACCAATATATACTGCCAATAATCAAAGCGTGCTAATTTTGAAGAGCTGCAGAAAGGTTTCCTCTTACCATAGGCCTGGGCAGTAAAATGGCAAATGAAATCAACTGTTATTGTACATGTAAATTAATGCACATAGGGAAAAGCAACAGGTTTAAAACTGCTGGTATTGAATGAGGACCAAGCACCGAACATTTTCAAGGTTACTAAGGCAACCTCATGGAGGTGGCTGTGAATGTTACAGAAAGAGAGTGGAGGAAGAAAACTGAATCAACAGCAAAAACGTTGAAAATGACTGATGAGGGAAGAAAAGAAAAAACAGAGGATAAATCAAGTCTAAATGAATCCTAAAGTTACTTATACAAAATCAAAAATAGCAGATCCGCTGTCTGGGATCACAGGAGAGAAGGGATATAACAGGCAAATATGTTCAAAGTTGAAAGTTCTATTCTGGTAGATTTTGCCGTTACAAATTGGAGTTATTAAAACAGGTGGGATGCAAAAAATAGGAAGGAAGTGATGGATAGCTGGGAAGGCTCTTATGAGGATCTATATACTGTAATAAAATCCTAGCATGTTTTATGGACATAATATGTCCATTATGGACATATTATTGGACATATTTATGGTCGTAACATGTCCATTACATGCTATTGGCCTGTTACATGTTACTAGCCAGGAGAGCAGAACAGCAAGCATCACAGTTTAAAATTGCAATTTTAATTACCATAAATGGGAACAGAAAGCAAAAATGACAACAATGAAAAAAAAAAAAAAAAAAAAAAAAAAAGGAAAGAAAGAAACCACCTCCAACAAAACAATAACACATCTGAAAATAGCTCATGATAACTTTTAAAATGGAACTTCCTAAATTTAGTGTGTTCAGATATTTAGGAACTAACATCAAGAAGAGTTTTCTGGCAGTAGTTTACAAACAATTGAACAACTTATTTGATATTACATGTAAGGAAGGTCAAGTTTAATTCACTTTAGAAAGAATATAAAAGAAACTGTGGCCAGCAATAACAACTAAGCAGGCCAGATTAAGAAAGTGAGGGACACAAAAACACCCATGTAAATCTCAGGAATTTAAAAAGGGAGGTATTAGAAGGTGGTTAGCTGTATGTTTTCTTTAGAGCATTTTGTGCCATGGGGTATGATGAGTTATTGCCTGAGTGGTGTTCCAGATGAGCTTTCTACAGCAGCTGGTTACTAGCTGTGCCATAAGCATAATTGCCTATAAAAACACAAATATTGTAAGACATATTTTTAGTCGCAATGACTAAATGTGTATACTGTTACCTTCTCTCTTGAAGTTCTCTGTAGGAGGTAGCAATGAGTACAGAATGAAACTACTTTAAAGATAACTGTAAAATAAAACACAGATTAATCCATAACTTAGATATTCCAGTTACTTTGTCTCTCAAGAAACTCCAGTGGCTTTTGCTGATAGGTTGTATGGGACAGGAAGAGTACAGAATCTTAGTTAATGTATTAAAGATGAAAATGATCTGTACAACAAGACCCGATGACACTCTGAAAGATAAAAACTTTATTTTTTATGATTATTATTGCTGCCATACAGACAAAAGTCATCATAGTTCATATGAATGAGCTAATTAGCTAATTGAGGATAATAAGGCATATCATGAGAAGACAATATTATGAAGGCTTTGGATGAATATAGCAAACTTGAAAGTTAAAATATATCCAGTCTTTGTTGGAAACTATGAGCAAAATGTACCTTAATACATAGTCATGTATGTCTGGGAGGAGAAATATAATGGGAGAAATTTTAGAAAGGTTGTTTTTTCAACAAATACAGAGTTATTTGAAAAGTAAAACAATTACAGTGAAATTATAATGGATGGGCACCAGAAATATTCTGCTAACAAGCCTTTCCTCACAGCAGAGAAAAGCCTCTTTTAAAATATGCAGTTACTAAGAAGATGGGCACCTGTAAAAGACAAGGATTCTAATAGGCATGAGAGGAAGGAGGAAGAGAAGATGAACAAACTGATAAAACTAGATAGAGTTGAAAGCTAATTAGGAACTGTTAGGTAGAAATAAACAATTGTACAGAGGTGTGATGGTATCAGTTCAGCAACCCTTGACTTAAATAAGGTTAATAGTGAAGAATGAGGGAGCAGGAGAGGAAGAAAAAATCCCCACCCTTATCAGTACTTACATAATATTGGGTTATAAAGAACCCTTCAGGCATAAAACAGAGCAGAAAACAGGATTCAGAGTGCAAATCCATACATCTTAAATGCTGTACATCTCATCAAACATGTGCTGATGGTATTTCTCAGAGTTCTATAGATAAGGACTTGGTTTTGGTGATGGACAGCTTGTCTGTCAGTGACAGACAGCTTTTAAGATGTATCTTCCTGTGTTCATTGCATCTCTTTATTCCCTTTCATGGTGAATGACTTGTTTGGCTTTTCTGCTTTTTGATGTTGTTAATATATAAACTTCAATAAATGGTCTTTACATTCAATCTCCCTTATTATGAAAGTAATACTGAACAGCTAAAGATTTGCTTTCAGCATGCCCTTATAATGGTTCATTAGCCTATTGCTCTGCCATGCGCTGTAGCTAAATTAGTTGTGGCTCTACCACACACAGCAGAAGATGGCTTGGGACATTCACAACAGATAATCAGATACTGTAGAACAGAGAAAGGAAACATACATGATTCAAGGTGAGAGGAATCAGGAGGGGCTAATGGAATAGAATTCATCAGCCTTTAAAAGCAATAGGTGAGGGAGCAGTAGGATAAGACCTATGCAGAGATTAATTAAGATGATAAATAGAGAGTGATTAATCTCAAGAAGAAACAGAGTCCGCTCACTGAAATTATCAGTTAGCAAGCTTAAACAAGAAATAAGTATTTTTCCACACAGTGTAGAGTTATAGGTATAAATTACTTCAAAACAGATAAGACAAGTTATTAGTGCCTGTTATGTGCAGTATTTCAAATGCAGCCTCTAGTTCTGAAATGCCAGGTGACCATTGTGAGGTCAATTCTTGGCACATTCCAGTTTTCTTTCTCCACTGCTCTCCCCTGGACACAGTACAACAATTTATCTATATAATACGCATATAACTGTATATATATCTTATACAAATATGTCAGAATATGAATATAATGCCCAGTAACAGCTGGTAGGAAAGTTTCCACAGTTTGCTGCAGCCATTTTGAAGAGCTTTTAACAGAAAACACACAGTGAGTTCATTATTGTGTACATGTAATTAAGCAGAGTAGAAGCAGAATCATGTAATTAGTTACTATATTCGTTTTATTTAGCATCTTTAAAAGTCCTGTACTTCAGGTGATATGAACATGCTATGACAGTCCAGCTAATCCAACAAAATGCAGCCACTAGGCACATGGCATAAAGAGCAAATAAGTAATCAGAAATGCATTCTGGAAAAAAAAATGTGAAAGACTTCACAATCTAGTATTTTAGATATTATCCGCAGTAACCACTGAAAAAATTAATCCCAGATGACATGTGGATGAGTAAAGTGAAATTTTATTGGATTTAGTGAGGCTGTTCTTGTGACAAAGCTTTACTCCTATTAGCAGCTGCGGTGGTTTTTTTTTTTATTCATTATACTGTTCCTATGAGTGCCTGTTTGACTTTCACGCTGTTGATGTAAATGAACACTCTCATTGATGATGATAACACAGTAGAGCAGCAATATGTGTGTATAATGTGCTCTTTAAAAATACTTTTTAAATCTAAATCCAAGCTGCAATTATTTTAGGTATGCAAATGATCAAATTGAGGGTAATGCTACAAGAGAAATTCATAACAGGTTCAAATCAGAATATAAATGGCTATTTCTGGCTAAGGCTTATTGAAGATATTCTAAAAGAATACAAATTCATATAGTTCTGAGGAAAATAAATAATGCCTTGTAAGTTTAATTTTCCTCATGACAGAGTCTTGTACTGTCTTGTCCAGGTTCTTCTACAGAAACCCTCCATGAAAAGTGTTCAACCTTTAATACCAAATTAACTTATTTGTAGATATTTGATGTTACATGGGATTTTGCATTAGCAGTGATACAAGCAATGTACTGAAATCACAATACAAGCATAAGGTAGCAATTGCAACACACAGTTGAATCACAATAAAAGTAGCATTCTCATTACTGGTCACCACCATGATGCTGGGCTTCCCAAATCACTAGGGAGGAATACAGGGGGTGAAGCCAGCTCAAGTGCATTGTTGCCTTAAAAGATCATGTTGCTTGTTCAATGTTTATACTTTTATGTTAGGCCAAGCTACCTTTACATGTCCCCCATGCTGGTCTGGACATCTTAGGAGGACAATACTCTATTGATTAACTCCAGGAAGGCCATTTAAACAACTGGTCAATAGACTCCATACAACCAGTTGATCCACTGATAATTTATCTAAAGCAAAGGCCACCATGCACCCCCTTTATTACTGAGATAAGTTCAGTAATAAGTTCAGTTCTTTGCAGCTATCAGTCATCCCCTACATTCTTCCTTTGGCTTCATGAGCACATCACCTGTGCTCTTCTCCTCTGAGTTTTCTTCCATTGTAGGGCTTTGTAGACTGATCACACCTTCCTATGATTTTTGGAAAAGAGGTGATTCCTATGTACAATTCCTTGAATTTGTCTTGCCACTTTTTCTTTTCTTTTTCTTTCTTTTTTTTTTTTTTTTCTTTTTTCTTTTTTTTCTTTTTTTCCTTTGGGAGTAATTTCTTCTTATGAAGATAAATTTGGAGCAATTCTTGGGTATATGCTAGTTTAGTTCACATCGGCAGTGATTATGCGAAACAAATCTCCCAGCCACCTCCACAAGCCATGTTTCATTTCATATCACAGAGTAGTCTTGGAGATGATTAAATTGTTTGCTTTATAATGAAACTAAACCTAGATGGTGCATGCTTGTGCCTAATGCTCAACACCCACTAATGGGCATTCAGTCTGTATTACAACCCTCCAAATGCATGCAATGTATATGTCAGGTCCTCAGCATCAGGTGTTGCCCTTGGCAGATAAGCTCTTATTCCACTCAAAGGAAGCATTCAGTCTCTCCCTGGGAGTGCAAAAATTCTTGTGCACATCAGAGGGATCCTCAAAGCATTACATTTTGCCAAGTCTTGCTCACAAAAACTATTTTGTTAGAGTTGTTGTTTTAGTGACCTTGGTTTAAACGTTTATGTTCAATAATGCCTGCACGAGATGATCTAGAGATAATCATTTCCTAACTTTGCAGGTTGGAGACATACCTCTTTGATACTTTGTTTAGAGCATGTTTAGACATGACTAAATTACTTAGCTTAAAAACTGGTAGAATAATTTTTTGGAAACATAATATTCCACTGAAAAGTATATACTCAATTTAGAATCCTATGGTGTTTTGATTTTCTTCTTCTCATTATCCATGATAAACATAATGATGTTTTACTTAGCCTTTGGTAAGTGTCAGTGTGTTTTATTTATTTATCCCTGTTTTGCCTATATTCAGAGCACATAGTTTCCTTTATGCTAAAATTAATGGTACAGGTTATAAGACATTTATATATGACAGAAATATTCAGATGTTGCCACAAGTAAAAATCAAGGCTCGGTAAGACATCTGATTAACATGAAATGTTTCCAGTATCTTCCAGGTGAAGAACAATGGCTGTCTTATTTTTGTTGAGAAAGAACAGAAACAATCTTTCATTAATACTGAGTGTTTTTTTGTTGTTGTTGTTAGTTTTTGTTTGTTTGTTTGTTTTGTTTTGTTTTTAATATTCAATAGAGCTATGCCATTCTTTGTCTTATTGAAACAAAACAGTTGCAGCTTAAAGTACTTTCCATTATGAAATGATGATATTCAGAGACTGAGTAGTTCTTAGATAGTTATTGCAGTAAAGATGCTTTAAAAGACAGCATTCTTATTGTATTCTACAATCTTTTCCCCCCCTTATTTCTTCTATGACTTTTTTTTTTTTTTTCCCTTAGGAGATCAGTATTAAACCAGGGGACTGTAGAGAAAACCTTTGCATATCAAATGAAATTAGGAAATCAGTTTAATTAGGAAGAGCAGAATTATAATCCACTGTAACTCATGTACAATCAAGCACGGTCTTTATTCGGATTTAAAGGTGAGAGTTCTAATAAGAAGCTGCCTCCATAATGATCCCTTTTCATTCAGTATTGGCATCAAATATGCAAATAGCTTATGCAAATATATACATATATAGACGGATGTTTAATATCCTTGCTTTTAACTTTCAGTATTTATTTTCAGTTAAGTTTCTATTAAAAAATGAAAAAAAAAATTCTTTTTGAATTTTCATTGTGAAATTTGTCTTGGGGAAGCTTATGTGTCCTACACAAAATAGCATTTTCTCTCAGTGGTCCAGATATGCAGGGCATCTCTTATTAAAAGTATCCCCAGCATATTCACTTTTAACAGTGGGACATAGTGCCCTGGGTGTGTTGTTATGTCTCTTCATTTCCTTGCAAAAAAAATGTATCTATTATTCTTGGACCAAAACTTTGGTCTCAAGAGCCTTTGTATTGTTGTGTTGTCCTTTAGAGTTATCTTACTTTTCTTTAGTGTGGTTGAGAAGATAGGGGAAGAGAGATCTAGCTACAGTAATAGCAAAGGGAAAGTTTGGATTGCAGAGTCTGCAAGAACAACTGAAGATAAAATTCACCTCCAGGAAGATTTTTCTAATTTCAGCTCCATGAGAAAAAGATTGAAATGAAGTCACTCAGAAATTGTGTGCCACTGGTACTTTAAAGTTAAACTGTCAATAAATGTGATGGTGTGAAGTACCAAAAGAAGTATCTGCCAGGTCCATGCTGATTTACCACCATCAGACTTCACCAGTGGATGGAGGTGTTAAGTTCTTTTTCGGCTATATATTTGCAGAAGTGTTATGCACTATCACAATGCCTATTTTGAACTACAATATTTATTTTATTGCCTTCAGCAATTCATATTTCTCAGTACCCACCATTCTCCTCTCCACGCTTCTTGTTCTCTGCGAATATAGCTTCTCAGGCTAGGATGTGTTTCTCCATGAACTTTTGGATCATAAAGTCTTCAGTTCCGTTGTGGATGAATATGGCTCTGATGTAAGATTACGCATGTTAAAAGCATGTCATTAAAAAGGTGTGTGCCCAACTTTCAGTAATACCCTGTAAAACAAGTGATCTAATAAGCAATATTGATATTTTTTTACTTTTGAAAAATATTTTTCTGAGGAAAGATGAAATAGAATATTAGTTCAGCTTGTCATCGTAATTATAATAATTATCCACTACTGTATGTTCTGAAAGCTGTCCAAGAGTTCTCAAAATTCTAAGAAACACATCCTCTAAGAATTACAGAAGTTAGTTTATTTTATCCTCAACTCTGCTTTCAGTCATTTTTTTATTCCAAGATCAAGAAGCTGTAAATTACTAGTAATATTAATTAATCACATGTTTTTAAGCAAACTGAGGACTGTGTTTCTCTCTGTCAAGCTGGTATTTGGCACACACATCATGCAACTGCATGAAATAAGGATCCTACTGATAGTACTGCACATAACTGATGTTGGTAAGGAGTTTGATCAATTCAAGGGAAAAAATAACGGCTCTAAGGAGGGTGTATGCAAGAATTAAGTATTTCTTTGAGTAGTTTAGCTGGAATAAATTGTAACCCTCATGAAAACAGTCCCAAAATTCTTCCTTTAAGCAGGATCCAAAAGTTCTTCTCACAAAACAAATCCATTTTATAAGCAAGTACCGTTATGTGCATATTAAGGAATGGGGTCCCCATGGGAGGGATGACAACACAAAACCACGCAAAATAGTTTCCAGCCAACCTTTGATTATAGCCTAGTTAAAAGTTTCAAGGCTAGTTAAGAGTTTCAAGAGAAGCTCCTGATGTCATTGGCACTTTGACATGGAAAGAAAATCTAGGAGATTCATTGTGAGAGGCAAGCAGTAGGAAGGCACGTAGTTGTATGACACGCACCAGCCATCTGATTAGAAAATAGCAAGCTTCCTGGTTTTGTGCGCAGTCAGAACAGTTCAGTGTCTACTTTTCTAGTATTTCAGTTTTTGTGAGTTGCTTGCACTAAATAAATGAATAAATAAATGAATTTAGCCCTTCCTGTACTTAACATTAAAATTTGAAATTCAGCATATTTTGGCTTCATCACAAATTTATAAGCTGCTTGTAATTTCAACTTTGGATTCTCATTCAGAGTTGTTTTACAGAGAGTTTCATTTTACATATTACTGACCACTTGTGATGGTTTCACTCGGGTGGGCGGCCGAGTTCCACCACAACTGCTCTCTCACTCCCCCTCCTTAAAGAGGAGCGAGGAGAAAATACGATGAAAGGGGCTCAAGGGTTGAGATAAGGACAAGGAGATCGCTCAATAATTATCGTGACGGGCAAAACAGACTCAGTGTAGGGAGATAGTAAGATTTATTACCTATTACTAACAAGCTAGAGAAGTGAGAAACAAAGGAAAGAAACCAAAAGCACCTTCCCCCCCATCCAGCCTCTTCCACCTCCTCCCCCCAAGCAGCGCAGGGGAACGGGGGAATGGGGGTTATGGTCAGTCTATAGCGCTTCTTCTCTGCCACTCCTTCTTGGTCACTCTCCTCCCCTGTGCTGTGGGGTCCCACCCACGGGATGCAGTCCTTGCCAAACTGATCTGGCGTGGGCTGTCCACGGGCAGCAGCTCTTCAAGAACTGCTCCAGATATGGGTCCGTACCACAGGGTCCATCCCTTGGGAGCAAACTGCTCCAACCTGGGTCCCCCACGGGCAGCAGCTCCTGCCAGGTCACCTGCTCCTGCGTGGTCTCCTCTCCACGGCCTACAGGTCTGGCCCGGAATCTGCTCCGGCAGGGGTCTTCCACAGGCCTCAGCCTCTGTCGGGGCAGGTCCACCTGCTCCACCGTGGTCTCCTCCACGGGCTGTAGCGTGGAACCCTGCTCCACCATGGTACTCCATGGGCTGCAGGGGGACATCCTGCTTCACCATGGTCCTCACCACAGGCCGCAAGGGACTTCTGCTCCGGCGCCTGGAGCACCTCTCCCCCTCCTTCGCTGACCTTGGCGCCTGCAAGGCTGTTTCTCACTCCTCTCACCCTCCCAGCTGCTGAGTGGCGCAACGTTTTTTTTCCCTGTCTTAAATATGCTCTCACAGAGGCGCAAAACAACATCGCTTATTGGCTCAGCTCTGGTCAGCAGTGGGGCCCTTACCAAACATGGGGCAGCTTCTAGATCCTTTTCACAGAAGCCACCCCTATGGCCCCCCTGCTACCAAAACCTTGCCACTTAAACCCACCACACCACTTTTTGAAAAATTGATATTTTGTAAGGTTTTCAAATTGGTGTTCCAAAAACCACCTCAGGTCCTTAAAAAATTTTAGCCAAGGTGGTGCTATGATTTCATTGTTAGATGGAATGTTTATTATTAACTCCTAGTATCATATTTCATTTGTGCACACTTTGTGCAAACATCTTCTTAAGGATCTAGTAATATTAATTTTAAATATGCTGGATTTGGTATTTTAACAATCATTATAGGATGGAAATCTTATATTTTAATTATTTTTATTATATATACAAAGACTGTGGGTTTTTTTTGTTGTTGTTTTTTGTTTTTTTCTTAAGTCTGTAATTTTTCTTAGGTCAGTGCAAAACACACACTTTTCTTGATATATTTCTATTGTACTGAAATAACTATCAGGCTCTGGTTTCTAATGTTATTTTAATTTTTTTTTTTTTTTTAGTGTATTCAGAACAGGGACAACTGTGATTTAAGCTGTTCATGCCATTACATGTAATGTTCGGAGATACTAATCTTGCAAGTATTGTATATCTTTCTGGTTCTAAAATTGAGTAATTTGTGAATTATTTGAAAAATCATCTATTATCCAGTCTGACATAACATGACATTACAGTGATATCACTGTTTCTCATTTGTTCATCTGTAATTAAATTTAATTATTTTTGTAATAAATCAGCATTAAGTATTCTGTGACTAACCAAACAGTAAGTCTTAAGGCTAAAATTTACCTGTGGGCAAAAGTTATGAATTAAGTGCGATTAGCGTAGGACTTAATATATACAGAGGAGTGAAGTATATGACTTTCAGATGGAGACAGTTAGACCCTAAGTGGAAGATGCCATCCATAAACACCTCTTGTGAATGTTCCTGTCTTGAAACATATTTCTGGAAAGAACAGGTGACCTGGAGCTTCCAGCTGGCCAGTTTGCCCCATGCGAATTAGGGTCCTGTCATCTGTCATTCGGATCGCAGAGAGAGGCGCAGCCATGACAAAAGATAGCAAAAGATACCTTGCTGTCCTGTGTGTTTGTGTTGTGGTTTAACCCGGCCGGCAGCTAAACACCACACAGCCGTTCGCTCACCCTCCCCCCTCCCTCTCTGGGATGGGGGAGAGAAACGGAAAAATGAAACGAGAGTTGAGATAGAGACAGTTTATTAAGATAGGAAACAGTAATAATAATAATAATAATAATAATAATAATAATAGTGTATATGAAACAAGTGATGCACAATGCAATTGCTCACCACCCGCTGACCGATGCCCAGTCTATCCCGAGCAGCCGGCCCCCCCAACCCAGCTAGCTACCCCTATATATTGTTTAGCATGACGTCAGATGGTATGGAATACTCCTTTGGCCAGTTTAGGTCAGCTGTCCTGGGTCTGTCCCCTCCCAGCTGTTGCTGTACCCCGAGCCTGCCTGCTGGCAGGACAGAGCAAGGAGCTGAAAAGTCCTTGGCTTGGTACAAGCACTGCTCTGTAACAACCAAAACATCGGCATGTTATCAGCATTCTTCCCATCCTAATCCAAAACACAGCATTCCACCAGCTACTAGGAGGAAACTGTCCTAACTGAAACCAGGACATATATCCACCCCTTATTCCATACCATTTATGTCATGCTGAGGTTACACTCTTTTCAATACATTTTAATTAATCACCATTTTCATCTATGGTATATAGCAATCATGGTAGTGATGACATACAGTATTATACAGTAATTAATATAATACAATTCAGCTCATGGGCTATTTTCACCCAGTATTAAATCCCCTTGAGGTACACATC